>OY728152.1:1071260527-1071860527 GCA_963277665.1 Viscum album | reverse complement strand
TGAGTATGTTTGATGGAGATCACACCACAACCCATAGTATCATGAGTAGCAGTGATACTTTGATAGAGAAAGATATTTTCTTATATATATGAAATCAGGATTTTGTAGATGTTTTCAAAAATTATAAGGCCCACAAGGTCACATAGTTAGAACCTTGTATAATAATAAAATTTTGACAAAATTTTCGTTCAAAATGAAGGGATTTTTTATTAAAAAAACCATATCCAAAACCATTTTTATGAATTCGTATAGAGTTGTGGAGTTTTTGCAAAACTATTTATGGGATATTAGTGTAAGTGATAGATTGTGGGATTTGAACTAGAATATATATTCTTGATATGAATTCACACATTTATATGATGTATGATACATCTATATTTAATATATTATTATAATATATAAGTGTACATTTAATACATTTATCTAATGTGTATATATTTCATACATGTGATGAAATAATATAATAAATATATATTATTAATTTCTCACATATTGTTTATTAATTAGTTATAATCCCTTATTAATGGATTAAAGTCTTTGAATTAATTGATTGAAAATTTTCAATGAATTATACCAAGGAGAAAAAAACATATGATGTGTTATGGTATGAGATGACTCATTCTTCAACTATATAAAAGGACGCGATCCTATCCCATTTTGATTGAAATATGGTCTAATGTGTATTAGAATATTCTTAATTATATTTCTCCTGAAACTCTATTTAACTCATTTGAGAATTTGATAGCCCCAATTTTGATATTGGGTATCCTAATGACATGATTGTGGATCCAAGTGGATCGTGTACTCCCTTGTATGAAAGGTGCTTATTTTCACTACGCCTCATGATCGTTCTCAAACACAATACATGGAAGGAAGTTAAAAACTTTCTATTTCAATGAATTACATCAAATTCATTTTATTATATTATTTATATGTTAATTTCTTGAAGATATATCTCTTATTTTTTGGGTTGTATTCTACTGAACATGTTCATTAGAAGATCACAAGAAACCCATCATTCATTGTATTATTGATCTGAAAATAGTTTTTGGGGGTAAATAATATTCTTGTGAACTATATTTTTTTAATATTTTGCAAGGATGATCCATTCAAAATACAATATTTGATTCCCCATGTACTCTGTCTTTCTCCCATTCTACAATTGATGATATGCAGTCCCTTCTTTGAAAATAGGACACTATTTATTTACGTTAACACCATTTCTAATAAGTTTCAATATGCATGAAATTAATTTATAGTGAACATTATCATAGAATGAGAAAGAAAAATATATTTCTTATAAGCATAAAAAACATTAACTCATATCTTCAATAGAAATTTCAAATCATCAATCAATAGGGATAGATACACATCAATATCATTTCTAGGATGTTTTTTCCAAAAAAACATTAATCTAAACATAACATTTTTATTCTTATTAAATATATATGGGGATTAGTTTTAAACTATCTATATAATAATAAGTGAACTATATTTGCTATTGGGCATCGATATGGATTCCTTCCATCTAATAAAAATACCAATATGATATTTCTATCTTTATTTCCAAAATGAAAATATTTTAAATCAAATATCTTCTGTTATGGTGAATTATCATGTTGAAATATGTTTACATCATATATTTTCTATTTTTTATTCCATCATGGCCTTTTTTATTTATTTTAATTTTCAAATAGTTTCTTAAAATGAGTAATTATTAGAATATACTATATTGATTTACCAGGAGGTTTGATGTCTATTCATGAGAATTAATCACTATTTGATTTCTCATCCATTTTATATCACAATGTCCCATAGTCATTGGGAAAAACATGTATCTTTCTATACCATATTACCATTGGTATTAATATTTATTAAAATCATAATTGGAATCCAGAATCCCATTTTCTTTCTAGAAGTAATCCTTTTAAATGTTCAATAAATTTAGTGAAACTTTTATTACTAAAAAATTCATACATTCTAGTGAATTAATCATAGAACTAATGATAACACTATAAGTTTAGTACACACAGATAATAGTGGATTATCAGTATATATATAAAATCATTCAACACTTTTTTTCAATGGTTTCAACATTTACAACATGAAATAATTCTTTAAAATAATCTTATGTCTCATGCGAATCATCTTTATCAATATTAGATCTAGAATAGTTTTTTTTCTCCATGATAGATCTAGTATGTATAATTATGACTAGAACCATATAAAATCCAATGGTCTATAATTTATTTATACCCTAATTTTCTTATACACATACACTTCACACATAGAAGTATATTCAGATCATTATTTTTCATATTTTGTTCTGAAAATTATAAGAAATTATTACCTCCCTTTTCATATTCATCCATACATCTTCATGAATTTATCCATTCAAGGTCTATTAATTACGTAAAATCAAAATATAATAGTTGAATATGTTGAAACATATAAATATTTAAACATATATTTAATCATTTAAATTTAAAATATATATATATACAAATATATTAACACACATAAATTTATAACAATGAAATTTCAAATAAAAAAAAGTTATTTAGAAAATAATTTATAATCCAAAAAAATTATTAATGAAAAAATATTTATAATAAAAAAATTATAAATAAAAAAAAACATATGACAGAATAAAATTTAAACCATAAAATAATCTATGACCAAAAAATATAATGAAAAAATAAATTGTAAGAACTAATTTATAGCTAAAATGTTTTATAAACAGAAAAATGTTAACCAAAAAAATTTTTTAATTAAAAACTAATTTATAAATTAAAAAATGTATAGATACAAATAATTACAACCCTAAATAAATTATAACTATAATTTATAATCGAAAAAAATTTATAATTGAAAAAAAGTATAACCCCAAAAAAATTATAAACATTAAAATTTAAAACAAAAAATTGTTAACATAAAAATAAAAATAAATGTATAAAATTTATTAATAAGAATAAATTAATAAGTATTTTAAATATAAAAAAAATTACTTAAAAAATAATGAGATACGATCCGAATATTTGTGATTAGGAGATCCGAATCACAAATACATGAATATTATATTGAAAATAATGAAAGATATGTGAGATTTAGAAAAAGAAATTTGATCATGATGTTGATTGAAATGGAATGAGATTAAAAGAGTGCACCTACGGTGGGTGAAAATAAATCATGGTGAATTTATCCCCAATAGATAAGGATAAATGAACCAAAAGATATAGTAATACCAGAATGAAACTCTGGTGATTTGAAATCGAGTGACTAACACACTGATGATAAGGATGAAGGGAGTCTAAGTAAAAAATCATGAGACCACGATTTGAGGATGTTAAGGTTTCTAAAATATTATAGATAAACAATTTGGAATGATTTAATTTTGTTTTGAAACAATTTACATTTATTATCACATAACCAACATAAAAATTCTGGTTTTGAAGTCGGTTACATGATAATTGATGTCAAAACTGCCACTGATGGGCCCTTAGCATCAGTTATCTCATAATGAATGTTAAAGGATTATAATTTTTCCATTAACATCATTATGAGATAATCTGTTTTAAAAACTCCAAAAACTAATACACATTTTATACTAGTTTTTTTGTTCGACCTTAATTTTTTCAACACCTTATGAGTATCATTTTAATATTTATAATAATTTGACATTTGAGAATTTTCCAAACTACAAATTATTCTTTAGATCAAATTGATTCATTTCCAATTCATGTTTACTTCTCAAATTAACCAATTCTTCATTAGAGAATTAAACCTATTTTCTGTCTTCTTTAAATATGATTTGTGGTCACCAATCAGATTAGTTTGTTTTTCAATGTTTTAAATGAAATATTCTACTTCCCCTAATAATTCATGATTAACTTATCTATCCTTTAAATATTTTCTAGCTAATTAATACCATATTCAAGATGATCCACAAATTCAAATTATTGTTTAAAAAATTAACCAATATTTCAATTTTCCTTTGAATTTAAATCTATGCAAGATCAACCATTAATTTGCACCTTTATATCAAAAAAACCTTATGGTTGATTGTATTTCTAATTTTAAAGTGTTTTTTATGAAACCACATCCATTATTTCATCTTATACATTTTAAGAAAATTCAATTACAACTTCCTTAATCAATATTAATTATCATTTTCTTCTTTTCTCACTAGTCTCTTTATTTGAAAATTCATTCAGGATAAAAAATCCAATTTAAAATCATTTTAAGGGGAGTTTTCTTCATGTATTTTATGAATTTTATTCTTTATTATCATAATAATAAAACCTAATTATACCCATTAATGAAATGTTTCAATCATTAACACTTTTTAAACACACTAAGGTAATATTTCCTTCAGATATACACTTTCATCCCATGAATTTTCTTGTCATAAGTGATACGAATTCATCACATATATCTTCTTCAACATATTCAAATTGAACAATGAAAAGAATCTGCATATATTTAAATTCCAATTCCATATTTGAGTGATTTTATATTCTTTATGGCTTTACCAACATATCATATGAAACTATGTTACTTTATAAGTCATACAAATGAAAATCCTCATAGTTCTTCACTTCATGATTAGTTACATTTGGATTATAAATTGGTATTGGAATTCTCAAGATATTCTTTGCAACTTCTACATATATTACTTCTTCACTAAGTCCATGAATAGGTCCAACTACCTATATCATTATTTTGAAGAGGCCATAAATATTTTTCATTTGGATATATTTTCATATCATAAAATTTATTGTGATATAATTTATGCTTAAAATCCTTTTCTTTGGTATATAATTTATATATATTGGCCAATTTTTCCCATATGACCTTGGATTTAGTAAAATTAACTAAATTGACACACACAAGCACACAGATATGTATATATATATATATTCTTACACCAAAAACTTTATAGGGAATGTTGATATTTTGTATCATCATCAAGTCTTCATATCTTTTTTATTTATGGATTACTCTGAATCATCACTTACATTTATCTAACACACATTATCAGAGAAGTAATTATGTCTAAGAGTGTATAAATGAGATAGCACTATATTATTAAAAATTTAGTAATTGAAATCATTGGGTAATGTAAATAATTTTTTATTCACTATATTATTCATAGTGACAAAACCAGATGATATATTATTTATTGTTTGGGATCGAAGCCTCATTTATTATGAAAGAAAAGAGAAGAACTCTTTTAACTAGGTAGAGGGAGACCCATTACATAGCCCGAAGGCCCAGTAGGTACGTATCCCATTACATAGCCCGTAGGCCAATTTTTTTTGCCGAAATCCCATTCTATGAATTATACTGCTACAATACCCGTGCTGCTACAATACTACTACAGTACCCACCTGCTATAGTATAACACAGTACCCTCAACTTCTACAGTGTCCACCACTACTATAGTGTCTGTTGTTTCTACAATGTTGCTGCTTCTACATTACTACTATAGTACCTACGCCCAATGGGTTTTGATCCCCCATTTTTTTGTAGGATTACAGGGTGATTACCACTAAGACAATAGTTTCATTTCACTAAACATATCTTTGATGACACATGTTATATTCACAATACAATACTCCCTATGTGTGTGGGGGTGAATTAGGGTGTATAATTTTTCTTCTGTATCTGGATATTTGTAAAATAAATACTGGGACATGGTGTTTTTATTGGTTCACCTTTAATAGAAATTCCAAGGTATATAATTATATTGTATTGACATTCTGGAGATTAACACTATTTATTATATGTGTTAAAATAAATCATAAAGGATGAATTGTAAATCCAAATAGAACAACCTCGTATTGAATATTTATGCCCAATTTTTAGAAAAAATATATATTAAAAATAGGGATATAAAAATAATTTTATTTTTTTTCTTTAGAACATGAAAAAAACAAGGGCGACATGGGTTATATATTTGAGTTATGGTTTCTCTTTTTTCACCTGATCCAAGATTCATTTCTCTCCAAGAACTATATCTTTTCCTTTCCCTTATAAATATTCATTAACTTATATAATCTTTAACCTTCTTTAAACTCATTAATAATAGTTTATCTCTTCCTTTGATATGATTCCTTTCAATTTTTGTTCACCTATTTTCTATTTATATTCTATTTCACCATATTATTGCAGAAAAAAAGTTATGATATTTCAAATATGGAACGATATACAAATAATAAGTACGAGATTTAGTTTTTCTCAAATACAAGTAACATATTGTCACTTATTTCACGATTTTCATAGAATAATTATGTGTGGTATATTCTATTTTTTTAATATATAAACATGGTGAAATCTATATTGGGAAATATTTATTTTTTAATAATCCATAATATTTAGTCCATCAAACAAATATCATGTCCTTCATCCTTCAAAATAAATATTCATGTTTATTTAACCACATCTAGCCTAGTTATCAATCATATATTATTATTTATAATTTATATGTCACCCCATTATAAGATTACATATTCCTTCATACACTAAAATTTAATGGTTAAAACATCCAAGTCATGACATTAAAACACATTTCATACTCTTAGAGACAAGCCAAAATCCTTATGTTATATTCCAAAAAATCTTAAACATCCTATGAATATTATTTAGAGACAATAAATTCTATAAAAAACTATAAACACACTCAAAAAACCATACATTATTCATATGGTTTCTCCCTTTCCAAGATTCGTTTTCAAACCATAATTTCTTACACATATCTCAAAAAAACATACACATGGACTCAATTTTTCATTTATGGAGAGAGAAATCATATTCACTTCATACATTTTCCAAATTTTCAAGAACTCATGTGAAAAATAAATTATGTATGCAATGAACTCAAAGTATATTGTAATTACTCTAATTTACACAATATATTGCACAAACCCTAAATATTTTATGTATATAGGGGAACTTCATGAGTTTGAAAATTATATTACATCCGACAATATATTACACAACTCTAAAATATGTTACATATATATAGAACATTGATGAATTTTCAAATTCTATTACTTCCTACAATATATTTTCCAAGTCCAAGAAATGTTATATAAATATAAGGATTATTTATCCCTTCACCACAATTAAATTCTCAGGGATATATTGCATTTGAACTAATAATTTTATATATTTAGTGGAAACCTCTATAATTTTTAAAAAAAATTATTTTTTTAAATAGATATTTATAAACAGAAACCTTCCATAATGATATAAAAAATATTTGAATTAAAAATATCCATCCAAAAATATATTTTAAACCTCCAACACATCCTATAAAATCTTTAAAAAACCAATTTCCATATTTCTAAATAACATCTAGTTGATGTGAATCTCGATTGAAAACAAATCCAAAATCAAAAGTTATGGTTCTAACATATTATTTGGCTTATCCCTAATATATTGAAAGTATACCTTACCGTTTTCCATTTAATTTTGATGTATTAACTCTTCTATATCATCTTATATGTATTCAATGTTCACAACAAACCTTATTCCCAAGTGGCCTTTCCCAATTTTTCACATTTTTGATGATATATTTTCTTTCACACTATATCTATCTATTCAACATTATCTTTCTTACGTGATCCCTTTATGTTACTTATACTTACTATTAAATTTCTATATGTGGATACTCATTCCTTTATAGTTCATTTCCTATTACTTCTTTAAGTTAAACCCTAATAATTTTAAAATAGAACATTTGTACTTTTCTCATATCCATATCCAATTTTTTACTATTTTAAATATAATTATTTTTAGGGTTTCATTGTTGTGAAATTTATATATTAAAATAATATTTAAAAAATACATTTATTAAAAATTTGAAAATTATTTCTAAATTTATTTATTCATTTGTTTTTAATGAAAAAAAATAAATATAATGGAAAGCATTATCAATATTTCTGTTTTTTTCTATATTTTTTAGAAAAACAATTCACTAATTTGTAAATCATTATTCATTCTAATGAAAAACCACTAAACATAATTAAACATAATTAATTTATTTCATAATCATTATTTATTTTTAATATATCATTTATAACAATATTAAATATTTACCGATCCTCAAAGATGATACATTCCTTATTTTAACTTCATGTAAAAACTATGAAATAGTATTATTAAAACCTTTAAAATTTCGTATATTATTATTAATGATTATTCATAAATTATATTAAGATTTTATATTGAACACATTTAAAAAAGTTATGTTTTATTCCCTCAAATTATAACTTTCTCATAATGAGTTACTATTTCATAATTTTCCTCTAAATTGTTATCTAGGATCCTATGTATGTGTGGTATGGTGGGAATTAAATATTTATTAGAAAAATGATCTATCACTTCCTTTTACTTGAATTATCATTAAGCATGGATATTGATAATATTTTATCTAATTCCTTTACTCTATGAATATGATATATTTATTTTTTTTTGACTGTGGTTGTTCACCTAGAAACCTATATAATTGATTTATTGGGGAAATTATTAACCAGACAATATACCAATTATTTTATATGGTTAAAAAAACTATACATAATTTTATTTATTAATGGGTATTTATTTAAATATGTAATTTGTTTCAATAGAAAATTTTTTATTTCAATGGGTTAATCATGTTATGAATTCTTGATAGATATATGAATTCTTTTATTGTAATGTATAACACACATGTATAGATATATGATTTTTATGATGGCTTTTACTGGAGTTATATATCCCTCCAACGCATTGGTTAATGGTTTATATATCATGAGATTATTTTTATGATGTCTTGGTGTTTTTCCATGGACCATGTTTATGATACCTTGGTCATGGCCATTAAACTATGTTCATGATGCTTTAGTAATGGGCCTTGTCTTATTTTTATGTCCTACTAGTATTGAGAGTCAACCTATTATGACATTTTTATTTGTGTTTCACATTATATTATTCTTATTTCATACCACATTCTAATTCTATATTCCCCTGATTCGTGATTATTGTCTTATGATTTCACACTCATCTTTTATAGTATATGTTATTCTTTTAGAATCATCGTTCTACCAGTTTTATACCTTGATAAATTATTATTCTATCACTTATTATATTTTCAAAATCTTATTCCTTTAATAATTCCATTTATCTCATGATCATCTCTCTTACTTGTTATGATCTATTAATAAACTATATATATATCATGGTTTATGCTTTACACCAAACTCATTTTTTGAGATCATGAATTTCCTTTGATTCCCCTTTTCCCAAAGAGATCATAGATGATAAATATTTTGTTATTGGATAAATTTTGTCTATGGTAATGTAATTGATTAATTTGTATCATATAAGTATCATATATTTATGATGTATTGTGTGTATTGTTCTCAAATACATCAAATTATTGATGTTGTGAGACGGTTTTAATTCACGTGACATATAAAAAGTATGTATATTTAACACCAAATATGGAAGTGTGAGTGTAAGGGTGTATAGAAGATTCAATTGATGGTATTAGAAATAATACATAATTATATTTAATGTATAATTAATTTTTAATAGTTTTATATTGATAGAAAATTTAGTTGATTTCTCATACATATGTTGATAGGAATATATTAGTAAATGATTAAAAATAAACATCAGGAGTTGTGTTATATTTTTAGGAATGTTGATTTCTTTCATTAATAATAAGTAAGACTAAATTTCACTAATAACCATATAATCTTTATATATAGATAATACTCAATGTTATACTCAATTCATGTTTCTAACGCAAGAATGTAAATACATTTTCTAAAAATAATTTCCTTCTACTGCATTCATATGTGATAAATCACATGCATTAAATTTGATCATTAATAACGTCATACATTAATGGAAATATGACACTAATATTAAGTATCACTCGTTCAGAAATAAATTAGATCAATGAGTTTTAAATTTTAATTATTTTCTTATATAATATGAAGTAGATGATGTGATGAAAAATGAACCTCAAATAAAATGTATTATAAAATCATAAGAAAAATCTTGGAGATGATCTACCACGTTTCACCTGATAATTTGAAGAAAAAACTATCTCATAATTATTTTTATATATGAAATTTATAGTTAAAATAAAATTGTTTTAGATTATAGAAATGTAATATTTGATTTAGAATTACTATTCTATTTATTTACATCTTGTTCATTGATAAAAGGATAGAAATATCATATTGAGAAGTACTGAATGTATGAGGTGAACATAAAGAATCTTATAAATTATATGAAATTAATGGTGATCTTATAGAGAATCTATAATTATTGAATAATGATTTTAAGGTGAGAAGTGAGAGACAGATTCCTTAAATCTGGGATTGAAAAATGGATTGGGGGTAATTTGATTAGTTATTTTAATAAGAAAATAATAAATAATTGTTATTATTATTATTTCTCAAATGTGTATAACTCATATGAGACTAATCTAAAGAAATGATTTTACATATTATGATGCATTAGGTTTTTGATTAGTAATGGATTAAAGAAGTTTCGATTTGGTGGGGTTTTTTTATTATGGTGTTTTAAAAAAAATTAAAGGGGGAGATTATTAACTATAATCGAAGAATGATTTTTTTTCTTTTTATTATTGAAAAACATATAAAAAAATAAAAAATGATAAATATAAAACTCCGATCACTACTAAAATATAATTAGATAAGTTTTGATAAATGAAATGTGTTTTAGAAATTTCTTTAGTATTAAGAACCAAAAAACAACACCATGGTGGCCCATAAATTGTTAAGGTGTATGAATCTATGGTTTTGTTAAAAAAATATAGTGTATATTAAAAAAAGAATGGGTTTTTATGAAATATTGGCGACTCTATTGTGTAAAAACTAAGATACCATGTAATTATATATTCTATTTTGAGGTTGATATTTATCAAATATCCTATCCAAAGTATAGAGAAGGAGTGAAAACGTTTTAGTTGATGGAGTTTAAAAGACATGGTTTTATAAGATTCACTATCCAAATTAGGATGGAGTAATACACAACACTATGGTGGAATCCATTTTAGATAATTATATTTTATAAAATACTAAGATGAAATGGAGAGTGATTTATGGTTATATATAATGTCAAAAAATAACATTTTGTGATGTAATGACCATGTTGTGTTGAAGATAAGATAAAAAATTATAAATTTCAAGAAAAATAAATTATATATATAATGATTCCATATATGGGTTTAAGAATTATTTCATTGACTAAATACACCAAGTCATAATTGGGAGGGTGAATCCCTTTTAAGTGATGATCACCAGAGGTATCAATACTATATGATACCTCTGTCTAGGGGTACATGTACTGAAAAATAAATCTATTTGGAAGAGAAAATTTTATCGAATTATGGTATCATCTGATGGAAATGTACAATGATCATTTTCATCTGATAGTGTATATAGAGAGTTACATGGGTTTTCATCTTAATTTTTAGGTAAATGGCTGGAAAACCTTTAACTATTTAGTCTCTAGAACATTTTATACTTGATTGAAATATGAGATCATGAGTCACTAGGTTAAATGGTGGGTTGCCTGTGAATCTCAAATAGTGGTGCAGTCGAATGAACAGCTGGTATTTATTATAAGTAAGCATGAACACCAATACCAGTGTGGTGACATGATTAAGAGATTATTTAAAATTATTAATATAATTATCTTACCTGAAAAAAGTGATTATAACTCTTTTATATTTTTATTATATTTATAATACTTCAATTTTTCTCTCATAGATGTATGAATCACTTAAGAACCATATAAACTAATGTGTTATTTAATTTATTGTTTTTTTATTTAATGTTTGTCAGTTGAGAGATTTTCCTTAGTGTGTTCATGGTATTTGTGGAGTGATGAGGGGGTGTGAGTTCTTTCTATATTTTGATTCATCATTCTCAAGGGAGTCCTTTAGGTGGATCTGTATCCAATGTGTGTAGAATCTAGTGGATTATTTCTGGTTATTACACATTTGTAGATTCGTGAAAAGTGGTATTAGAGATTGTGGTTATTTCATCTCACTCATCAACACACTCAAAGGTAGCGTATTTATCTCTCACTCTCTTTCCATGACATTATTTAATTTTCCATTGGTGTTTACTTTATGTGTAATGTATGATATTAGATAATGGAAGGGTCTAGATAAAAAAAAATTTTGGTATAGACATCAGTTCCTAGAAAATTCATATATAGGACTATATTATTAAAAAAATTATTTTGGGTTTCTCTTTAGGGGTATCTAGCTATATAATATGGGTTGGGTGGAATTATAAAAGATGGATATGAAATCTATTGTCAGTGAGAAATCCATTGGAATGGAACATGTTATTTAACATCTGAGAGGTGAAGATCATGGTGGACCTGATGAAGGCCCCACAAGCCATGTAGAAGAATACAATGATACTTAATAAATAATTTATGATGTTTGAGTCATTTAGTATGAGTATATAATAAGTTATACTAGTGAAATATTACGGGAACATCTTTAATAGGATTTGAAAGAAACTGTAATCAGGGAAGGTGAATTTTTAAGATGATATTTGGGTGATTTTACTACTATGTTCATCATCAATGTCAGGGTATGTGATAAAAATAGTGGTTAAAATTTTCAAAAGAAAAAAAATGATTTTTATGATTTTTGGAACTTAATCCTGAAAGAAGAAAATAAAAGGATGGAGATTCTTGAACCTTATGGGTTTATGATAAATGATAAAGTAAGGGGAATCTCACCTCAACAAATAAGTTGGAAGAGACCTAAAGATAAGTCTTGAGACAAAAGATAAGGAAAATTGGTGGGTCCTAGTCAAACATGCTAGAGTTATGGGAAGAAAAGAAAATTACAATAATTATTCTGGAAATCATAAAGTGAACTACAAAAGGGTATCTTTCAAAAGATAAAATTCAATGAGTATTGTTGAGAGAAGAATCAAATTTTTTCTCAATGTCAACATTCCAAGGAAGACATGGGTGATTGACTCAGGAGAATCATTTCACACATTTAAATAGAAAGGGTTCACAGTCAACTATGTGTTCGAGATTTTTATAAAAAAAAATTTATAGGCAATGAGTCCCAAGAAATCATGGGGAAAGGTGATATTAATTTTAAAATAAATAATTAAAGATTATTGCAGCTTAAAGGAGTAAAGAAAATTTTTAGGCTATAAAAGAACCTAGTTTCAATAGGAAAGTTGAATGATATAGTCTATGGAAATTACTAACCTACAGAGTTTAGAAGGAGACATTAGTGTCCATGGTGGCTTCACAAAAATAAGGAATGGTACCCTATATCTGAATGAAAGATTATATTTAATGATAATTTCTAGTGAAACAATATCTAAGGGTCTGGATTTATGGAATTTCTTACTTAGACACATTATTGAGATAAATATTAATGTTCAAATGAAAAAAAGGCATGATAAATATTAATAATAATTAATTTGAATCCAATGAGAGTTGTGTTCTTGAGAAGCAGAAATGTGTGTCCTTTAACTTCAATGTTTGGAAACTCAAATCCCAAATGTTTTAACTAATTCACTCATACATTTGGATACATATACCAGTCCAATATCATAGGGTTTAAATTTACACTGTGATTTTAAATAATGATTTTATGATAAAATTATGAGTTTACATTCTTAAGAACATGTCTAATATGTTTTCAAAATTCAATCAAATAAATTCCATGATTGAGATGGAAACATTTTAAATCTTAAAATTCATAAGTTCAAAAAATTGTTTCAAGTAAAATAGAAGAAATATCTAGAAAATCTATCTAAATAACAGGATCAAGTTAAAGACAACTATTCCTATTACACCACAACATAATTATTTGTTCGATCTAATGAACTAGAAGTTAAAAAAAATTATAAAATTTTCAATTACACTTTAGAATTCCAATGGAAATTTGGGTGAAATAAGTGAATATGATGACATAGTTGGTTAATAGATGTGCTTCTTCTCCTATGGGATATGAAGTTGTAGAATAGTTATGGCTCACTATACAAATTGAATTTATTCACCGATTTTTTTTTTGAAGAAACCCCTACATCTATTTCAACTCCAATTGTAATGAAAAATATAATGAATAGATTAAGTCATGTTTATTTGTGTGATATGGTGATTGAAACGTCCTGTTTCTGGGAGCAGCCTATAGGTGCCCCATACCTGGTTGGTCATATGGCCTCAAGCGCATTTCCCCAAATTCCAGATGCTTCCGACTTGCAGTGAGGGCCTTGGGTTAGATAGTGGGGAAACTATTCCCTCATTGGGAGAGTAACACAACAGAAGTAAAACAGATAACAATAGCAGAAGCATTAAAGATACCATACAATAGTAAACAGTGGAAGACTGTAGATATAAATAACTAGGAACATATATAAATAATTCATGATACATATGTCTAGGAAAGCATCCAAACAAGTCACAATTATGGAATACAGTATATAACCCAAGTTTAAAAGAAAACAAGAAAAAACTCATCATCATCGCAAGCGTCGGCTTGGTCCAATGCTCTCCAACTCGAAGCAGTCAAGTACCTGAAGTAGAAGGACACTTTCCCTTATCTACACCTATAACAATATAATCTGTTTGGGCCCAAAATCATGTCCCAAATAGGGTGTGAGACGAAATCCTAGTATTCAACCACACAAATATTTGTGTCTAACAGTCATTTAATATATATATATATATATGGAAGGAAATAAGAAAAGAGAAATAGTAAACAAGTAAGTACTCAAAAGTAAACAATCCTACAGTTTCAATGAATTCAATTTCATATATCAAGCAAGATAATAAAAAAATCAAGTAAACCTCTGGAAAATACATATAATATAACCCCTCTGGTTTAACCAAAAAAACAGAAGCAACCTTATGGGAAGTACACACAGTCTAACCCCTCTAGTTTAGCTTTAGCACAGACTCTTTGAGGAAGAAATCACCGTAAATTCCCCCTATAGTATCATATCGGAAACTAAAAGGTGCTCTGTGGAAGCACTCAACATCTTATTCCCCCAATGGACCACTTCGAGGAACTACAGAAACTTTGAGGAAGCACTTACGTCAATTCCCCCAATGGTCTCGCATCGTAACAGTAAAAACAGACACTCTAAAGAATCCCTCAATGTCCATTCTCCCTATGGTCTACTATAGTTGGGTATCACAACCCTATGTAATTCAATCATGCACAAACGATACATGGAATCCAAATTAAACCTCAAAGAATGTAACATCCCGAACCCAGTTACTCAGAGTCGGTGCATTATTGCGTAACATTGGCATGATCACAAATATCAAGTCTCGAAAGACCGATTAGTTTAGTAGCCTTGAAATACTAGATACATTCATAATATTTACATTACATAATAAAGTAATACAAAACTACAACAACATCTTCTCTTCATATCCCCTCATATTATCCCTTCAGGTCATTCATAAAATACTTCTTCACATCCTGGAAAAATTATAACATTGAAAGGGGTGAGCTCAGATGTTTTGTAAGGATAACAATATTGCGGAAGCATTCATAAATAAACATAAACATTTAAGGCAATGTATAACTAAAACAGAAGCCTTTTAAACATGAACTTGAGCATAATATGGAAAAAGTAAAATGAAATAATTCCATTTACTTATTCACATGGATATTCTACTGGTCGAATAATCACATGTAATATCAATAACAACTTTCATAATGATGGAATCAATAATGCCAGACTATCAAAACCACATAGCCAAGGCCTCATGCCAAGACTACAAATAAGATTTTGTCAAGGCCTCGTGCCAAGACACTAGTTTGTCTCATGAGACCTGCCGATGCATCAAGGAGATATAGCGGGCTCCACCCGTCACTTATTAAGCCCAATGCATTCCTCATATGAACAGGTTTAAACATATCATAAACCATAACATAATCGTATAACATAAATCATCCATAATGGAAACACAACATTTCCACATTTCAATCATAATATATCAATACAACACATTGATATAATAAAAAAACATTCAAAACCATTTCCAATACCAAAATAAATGAAAATTAAATCTTGGTATTTATTTTTCATTTTCAAAAAGTTATGGCTTATAGAGGAAGCTGAAACTCAAATAATAGTCACGACGATGGAGAATTCATTGTCGCCGCATACGTAAGAAAAAACATTCCTTTTGTTGTTTAGTAAAAATTCTTAGTATAAAAAGATTTATTTTGAATAAAAGTAAAAGTCAAAGGGGTTTATATACCATATAAAATAATGTTGTGTATAAAACAAAATATGGCTCAATGAAAGGAGATTGAGACGAAGTCCCTTACAAAGACTTTTTTTTAAATAAAATAGATCTATTATGTTTATTCACTATAAGTACACATAAATAAAGTACAAATACAAGATAGGACATAATAATATCATGACATAATATGAATGTAGGAGATTAACCCAAAGAATAGAAATTGGGTTATGTAGTTCCCTTAGCTCGTGTCCGACTTGACTCAATCATTATTTAACCTACATAATAATAAACTAGAGTTAATTTATAATTTCTTAAGAACCATTTTCATGTTCATTATTCCTTTTATATCACTTATTTCTGTGTTATTAACATTATGTAATTATTTAAGTTAATAACGGTCATTTTCTTGATCTTTGGTACTTGAGTCAAAAATAAACTTCTTATAATTACAAGTTGTTCATGTGGTAAAATATCCATTACATCCACAATTATATCATGATTTAGATATCATATATATCATATATATCTAGTATATACTTTCATAAATAATATTACATAACATTTAGAGGTAAGAAATGAAATGCACCGTTCATGGAGACAGTAAGCCGTACGTACGCATGAACGCTACTTTCATTTCTATTTCTTATTTAATGAAATGAAATTATAATTATATAAAGGTATACTATAATTCTAGTATAATATAATTTATAATACCATTTACTCTATCCTTTATACATCCCACATATGGCATTAACGATTCATATCACTTTGAGGGGGCAGTAGTCTGCACTTCCTAAAATGAAATTATCGCGTTTACCCATAATGGAAATCCTAAAGGTATGCCATAAATGAAAAATAATGAATCATAAGAAAAACAAAAACATAATATATATCATATATAAAAATAGTTTCATCATAATGGCCACCATGAGAGGTGTTATATGAGTGTTGAACAATCATCGTTTCGTGAGGCAGAAATTCACCATCCACAGAAACAGTATGTTATTTAACCATTAGATGTAGGTGTGTGTAAGTGTAAATAAAATCCTTCTCATAACAACATCCTAGTATATATAAGATACTGGAGTTTCTACAAAATAAAATAATAAAATGAGTTTAGGGGGTTGGAGAAGCCAAATAAAACAAAACAATATTAGAGAAGACATTACCTTAAAATCGGGTAACTCTTTTTGATTTGAGCCAAAGGATTTCTTGGGAAGACTTCTGCCCAAAGTGAGACTTCCAGGAGTAATAGAGGGAAGTTGGGAGAGTATTTGGGCAGAGGTTGGCCGAGACAAATGTCTTGGAAGGTGTGAATAAGGTGGTAGTGGTGGGGGCCTTTTATAAGAGGAGAGGAGGGGCACTCTTGGAAAGTAATAAAAGTTTACTTTATTATATAATGATTTTCGGATTTTAAAGTTCCCAAAATTATATATTTATAGGATAAGGTGATAAGGGTTCGAAATATAATCATACAATAGGCTTTGGACAAGTTTAATTCTTATATTTTAAATTATCCTTCCATTTTATTAAAATCTTTAATTAATGAGGTAATCGTTGCATCATCATGCTGTCATTAAAAATTTAATTTATTTAATGTCTAAAAATTATAAAAAAATTACCATGATGTAGTAAATAGTTTTAGATCTCTAATTAATATTTATAGTAAAATATATTACTTGTATAACCCCAATTAAAAATTATTTTAGTAAAACAACTCATGTTTGTGACATTTTTATTTTAACATTAAATAATAAGTTTTTAATGTCATTTTCCTACCAAAGTGGCTCCATGGGTCCCCAAGTTGATCCATGGATTTTCATGGTCAGCCATGACTCATAAAATAGGTGTAGGAAAAGTGTAAGGGTATTTTCATATTTTTATAATACCATTTTTACCTTAAAATTTACTAATTACCTTTAATCGCGATTAATTAAACTTAAAAGTTACTATTCACCAAAAATTATTTTTATCCCATTGAACCACATTTTACTTTCTAATGATAACCATGTTTGTTGGATTTTTGAAAATCAAATCACAGAAGTGGTAATGATTCATTTAAATGAAAAATCAGTTTTTAATTATCACTTAGCGGTTTCCCTATTCATCAAAAATTGAAGTTTTTCTGAACAATGCCAAAATTTCACCCTAAGCTATAATTGATATGCCGAATTCAAAAATGATGTATTTTTTACAAAATTACAAACATATAAGTTTCATTAATTTATTTTATTACTAATTCCCACTGTCACAACAAATAGCGTGAATTTAAGAAACAATATATATCAAAAGATTGACAATTGTTTATATCGAATTTCAAAGTGAAATTAATTATAATGAATACCATTGGATAAAATGGTAAAAATATATTATAATTAGACTTTGAAACCACTCAATATTATAATTTATCACTCTAAATTATTTTGATTAAAAAAGTTGTTTTATGTATTTTTCACTATTCATAAAAAATGGAAGTTCTCAGAAAATTAAAAAAATTCAACATAGGCTATGTTCGATATTACGAATCAAAAAATGAAGTCCATTTTGAAATATAAAAGATATATAATTTCAAAAAGTGGGTATTACTATTCATAATGGCTATTTTGATTGGTTCTCGGTGTGTTATAATCTCTAACTTGCGTACAATGCAAGCTATTGCATTATTGAAAGAGAAGTGTATCGTAGAATCTTGGGGTGTTACATTCTCCCCTCCTTCAATAAATTGCGTCCTCGCATTTTGAAATTGTTCTTCGGAAATAAAAGGTTGAAAATAGAAAATACATTTGTGGAAAACCCACATCTAAAATAAGGTTAATAAAAATATAACTTTAAAAGAAAGAAAGAGAAGTACAAAGGTCACCCGAGATAGCCCATACAAGGATTCTATGAAAATATGGATATGGAGGAAAAACAAACCCTCAAGGTCTGATGGAGAGTTGTAGAAAAAATGATTATGATAAAGTTAACCATAAGAAGATCACAAACTTGTGATTGGTTAAACGATCATTGAATCCCAAGTTGGAAAAGTTAACTGACAACGTTTTTGTTTCAAGATACCTTTCATAAAGTTGAGGAATTTATTTAAGAGATTTACTAAGAACGTAAGGAAATATACTTGTCATGTAGACTTTCATTCTTTAATAAATTTTTACCACAAACCCATATTTCACTCCAAATGGTAACTGAACTTAAAAATATTCTATTTATCCTAATTGTATAAGTTTCCAAATATTACTACATACCATTTAGATTAGGAAAACTATTTTTTAATAACCAGGGACTTCTTGTAGGCTAGTGGTAGGTAATAAAGGCATGTCACACTATGGTTGTGGGTTCGATTCCTACAGCTTTGTTCGACGCGACGAGTTGTCCCCCGACCAACAGGTTGTCCTTTTCCTAAATCCATAGTATTATAATATTCCAAAAATAATCTTCAGATATTTTTTAACCTTAAACAATACTATCCAATGTTCAGCTTAATCCATTCCAACCTTTATAGTTATCCAAAATACCTCTATCCAGACTTTCTCTAAAAGGTCTCTAAATTCCAAAATCAATTCATCATATTCCCCCAACAAAGTAAACATTATCTTATTTTCACATACTAAAAATATGATTACCTACATCTTATTAAAACCATAATGAAAACAACAAGTACTGTAGTACAATCCTTATATATATCACATAATTCTTATAACCAGAATATAATCCTTGAGCCCAAAAACACCAATACATTAATTATTCCACTTAAACTGTAGTAACATCATAAGATTGTCATTGATCCCTTGGACTTTTCTGAGGTAAGTTTCCCTGATGCTTAGGACATTCATTTGCATAATGCGTCATTTCCCTACAATTGTAGCATTCAACATTGATAGCCTCTTTCTTTCCCTTGCAATCACGAGCCTGGTGACCTTTTTCTCCTCATTTATACCAAACTCCCATTCTTTTAGGAACGTACCGGGGTGATTCTTCCCACAATTATCGCATAATGGAAAATCCTTCTTTCCCATTTTACCTTTATCTATCTCTTGTTCCACCATTCTCTTCTTCTCTTGCTTAACTTTATTGTCATAAGATTTAGAGAATTCCTTTTCTGTCTTGATAGCACATGAGACAATATCTTCATACGACGAGAAAGATTGTGAGACTAAGGCTCGATGGAGAAACAATTTTAACCCATATAAGAAATGATCAACCTTACTTCCTGGGTTACATATATAATCTACAGAATTCCTTTCTATCCTTGTAAAGTTAGCCTCATACTTTGCGACATTATCATCCTCCTTTTGTCTCAGACTCAGAAATTGCCTTTCTATATCTACTCTGTGGTCACGAGGGAAATATTTATCTATGAAAATCTTTTTGAACTCACTCTATTCCATATTAGATACTTCATCATCTTCCTTTGTGTTTCGAATCAATGACCACCATTGATAAGCTTCTCCAGTGAGGCGGTAAACTGCCATGATGACCTTCTCCCTTTCGCTACTCCCCAAGGCATGGAATATTTTCTCCAAGGAGTTTATCCATTGCTCAGCTACTATGGGATTTGTACTCCCATTGAATGTTGGTGGTTGTTGCCTCATGAAGTGGTCTAATATTGATCCTCCACGTTGCAGATCAGGGTGCTCAATACGAGTAAGGTTATTATTCATAACCTAAGTGAGTTTTCCCAGTATGGTGATAAGTTGATCAACACGAGTTGTATCTCCAGCTTCACAATAATTATCTTGAGTAGGAGGGAAATCCCTGCCTAGAGTGTGTGCATTTATATGGTTTCCATTCCTCCCACTTGGCGCCATTTCTAAAAAATGGCATAAACTAGATTAGTTTATGAATTAAAATACATAATTCCATACTTGTAAAACACTTAAAATAAATTGAAATATTTATGGATATAATCCATAATCATAAAAATGTTTTCTTTGAGGATGTATATACTCATAAACCCTTCATAATGGTTTGTAAATAAAATGATAATTATCCTAAGCATATCACCCGGGAGTGTCGTAACCAAGAGTGCAGCAAGGACCGTTGTCGTGCACTAGTTCCCGTTCGAGTCTAGATCAAAGCGGTGTTTTCGGGTTTTACCTCTAGGTACATCTATGCCAGATCCACCTCTACCTGCTCGTATCCAGACAGACATGTATTGCTCGGAAAACTCACAAAATATCTATAATACCAAAATTATAGGAAGTTATTCTATACTAATCCTCAAAGTCTATCTTTGGGATATGTGATCTAATCAGAGTTTATCTAAATCTAGCTTCCAAGGTTAGTACTAAACTGCCTATGATACCAACTGTAACGCCCCGACACCAGTTACCCAGAGTCGGTGCATTATTGCGTAACATTGGCATGATCACAAAGATCATGTCTCGAAAGACAGATTAGTTTAGTAGCCTTGAAACAATAGATACATTCATAATATTTACATTACATCATAAAGTAATACAAAAATAAAACAACATCTTGTCTTTATATCCCCTCATATTATCCCTTCAGGTAATTCATAAAATACTTCTTCACATCCTGGAAAAATTAAAACATTGTAAGGGGTGAGCTCAGATGCTCCGTAAGGTTAACAATATTGCGGAAGCTTTCATAAATAAACATAAACATTTAATGCAATGTATAACTAAAACAGGAGCCTTTTAAACATGAACTTGAGCATAACATGGAAAAAGTAAAATGAAATAATGCCATTTACATATTCACAAGGATATTCTACAGGTCGAATAATCACATGTAATATCAATAACCACTTTCATAATGATGGAATGCATAATTCCAGACTATCATAACCACATGGCCAAGGCCTCGTGCCAAGACTAAAAATAATATTTTGTCAAGGCCTCGTTCCAAGACACTAGTTTGTCTCATGAGTCCTGCCGATGCATTGAGGAGCTATAGCGGGCTCCACCGGTCACTTATTAAGTCCAATGCATTCCTCATATGAACAGGTTTAAACATATCATAAACCATAACATAATCGTATAACATAAAACATGCATAAAGGAAACACAAAATTTACACATTTCAATCACAAGATATCAATACAACACCTTGATATAATAAAAAAACATTAAAACCCATTTTCAATACCAAAATAAAGGAAAATTAAATCTTGGTATTTATTTTTCATTTTAAAAAATTTATGGCTTATAGAGGAAGCTGAAACTCAAATAATAGTCATGGCGGCGGAGAAGTCATTGTCACCGCATGCATAAGAAAAAACATTCCTATTGTCGTTTAGTAAATACTCTTCATATAAAAAGATTTCTTTTGAATAAAAGTAAAAGTCAAAGGGGTTTATACACCGTATACAAGAAAGTTGTGTATAAAACAAAATATGCCTCAATGAAAGGAGATTGAGATGAAGTTCCTTACAAAGAACAGTTTTTTTAAATAAAATAGATTTATTATGTTTATTCACTATAAGTACACATAAAGAAAGTACAAATACAAGGTAGGACATCATAATATCATTACATAATTTTAAAGTAGGAGATTAACCCAAAGAATAGAAATTGGGTTATGAAGTTCCCTAACCTCGTGTCCGACTTGACTTGATCGTTCTTTAACCTCATTAATAATAAACTAGAGTTAATTTATAATTTCTTAATAACAGTTTTCATTTTCATTATTCCTTTTATATCACTTATTACTGTGTTATGAACATTATGTAATTATTTAAGTTAATAACAATCATTTTCTTGATCTTTGGTACTTGAGTCAAAAATAAACTTCTTATAATTACAAGTTGTTCATGTGGTAAAATATCAATTAAATACACAATTATATCATGATTTAAATATCATATATATCATATATATCTAGTATATACTTGAATTTATAATATTACATAACATTTAGAGGTAAAAAATGAAATGCACCGTTCATGGAGACAGTAAGCCGTACGTACGCATAAACACTACTTTCATTTCTATTTCGTATTTAATGGAATGAAATTATAATTATATAAAGGTATAATATAATTGAAGTATAATATAATGTATAATACCATTTACTCCATCCTTTATACATCCCACATATGGCATTAACGATTCAAATCACTTTGAGGGGGCGGTATTCCGCACTTCCTAAAATGAAATTATCGCGTTTACCCATAATGGAAATTGTAAAGGTATGCCATAAATGAAAAATAAAGAATCATAAGGAAAAAAAACATAATATATATCATATATAAAAATAGTTTCATCATAATGGCCACCATGAGAGGTGATATATGAGTGTTGAACAATCATCGTTTCGTGAGGCAGAAATTCTCCATCCACAGAAACAATATGTTTTTTAACCATTAGATGCAGGTGTGTGTAAGTGTAAATAAAATTCTTCTCATAACAAAATACTTGTATATTTAAGATACTGGATTTTTTACAAAATAAAATAATAAATAGAGTTTAGGGGGTTGGAGAAGAAAAACAAAACAAAACAACATTAGAGAAGACCTTACCTTAAAATCGGGTAACTCTTTTTGATTTGAGCCAAAGGCTTCCTTGGGAAGACTTCTGACCAAAGTGAGGCTTCTAGGAGTAAGATACAGAAGTTTGTAGAGTATTTGGTTAGAGGTTGGCTGATCCAAATGGTTTGGAAGGTGTGAATAAGGTGGTAGTGGTGGGGGCCTTTTATAAGAGGAGAGGAGGGGCACTCTTGGAAAGTAATGAAATGTTACTTTATAATATAATGATTTTCGGATTTTAAAGGTCCCAAACATATATATTTAGAGGATACGGTGATAAGGGTTAGAAATCTACACATCCAATAGGCTTTGGACAAGTTTAATTCTTATATTTTACATTATCCTTCCATTTTATTAAAATCATTAACTAATGAGGTAATCACTGCATCATCACGGTGTCATTTAAATTTTAATTTATTTAATGTATAAAAATTATAAAAAAATTACCATGATGTAGGAAATATTTTTAGATTTCTAATAAAAATGTATAGTAAAAAATATTACTTGTATAACCCCATTTAAAAATTGTTTTAGTAAAACAACTCATGTTTGTGACATTTTTGTTTTAACATTAAATAAAAAGTTTTTAATGTCATTTTCCTACCAAAGTGTCTCCATGGGGTCCCCAAGTTGACCCATGGATTGTCTTGGTCGGCCATGACTCATAAAATAAGGTTTGGAAATGTTTAAGGGTATTTTCATATATTTATAATACCATTTTTACCTTAAATTTCACTAATTACCTTTAAGCGTGATTAATTAAACTTAAAAGTTACTATTCAAAAAAATTATTTTTCTCCCATTGAACCACATTTTACTTCCTAATGACAACCTTGTATGTCGGATTTTTGAAAATCAAATCATAGAAGTGGTAATGTTTCATTTAAATGAAAAATCGGTTTTTTAACTATCACTTAGTGGTTTCACTATTTATCAAAAATTGAAGTTTTTCAGAACAATGCCAAAATTTAACCCTAAGCTATAATTGATATTCCGAATTCAAAAATTATATCTTTTTTAAAAAATTCCAAACATACAAGTTGCATTAATTATTTTTATAACTAATTCCCACTGTCACAATAAATAGCGTGTTTTTAAGAAACAATATATATCAAAAGATTGACAATTGTTTATGTCCAATTTCAAAGTGAAATTAATTCTAATGAACAAAATTGGATAAAATGGTAAAAATAAATTCTAAATATACTTTAAAACCACCCAATATTATAATTTATCACTATAAGTTATTTTGATTAAAAAAGTTGTTTTAAGTATTTTTCACTAGTCATACAAAAATGGAAGTTCTCAGAAAATTACAAAAATTCAACATAGGCTAATTTCAGTATTCTGAATCCAAAAAAGAAGTCCATTTTGAAATATAAAATATATATAATTTCAAAAAGTGGGTATTACTATTAATAATGGCTATTTTTATTGGGTCGCGGTGTGTTAGAATCTCGAACATGCATACAATGCAAGCTATTGCATTATTGAATGAGAAGCGTATCGTGGAAGCATAGGGTGTTACAAAGAAATACTTGGCTAAACAGTCTAAAACATAACAGCATGTCAGATAAATAATATTACTCCATCCAATCAGTACTAGGAAAGGAAAGCAAGCAGCCTAACAGGCTTATCAAGACCAAATAGTTATAAACAATACAAGCATGGGAAACACGCACATAGTATAGCAATTGACCCTGTTCACATTCAATTGACTTATACTCAAGCATATAAATCATATCATGAAATAACAAGGTTAAAACTATAAACACGCAATACCTCGATCACGGGTGTTGGTCACTTTTTCACATATAACTCAATGACTATCTAAGGAAAGGTAGAAACCACCTACCTCGGCATTAAGAGATCAACATACGTGAACATTAGGCCTTGAACCACCCAAAAACACCGTAGATCTACAAAGATATCTAAAATGTTTAACCAAAGATAACTCTTGAAAGATGAGGAATTTGGAATCAAAGATCTAGAAGACGGAAGAGCTTACTGTGGAAATCCCAATGCAATCAACAATGGTCGAATCAGAGAATGAATGCTTGATCGGGGGATCTGTAAAGATCTGTGCCGTACGGACTCTCTCGGATAAAGAAGGCAAAGAAGAAGAGTGTTCTACCCTTTAGACCTATCCCAGGTCCATTTAATGAAATAAAAAGAAAGTACACGACATGTAATTTAAAAGCACATGGAATGCACTTTCCCTTACAGGACACTGCATTAGTCGGTCTCTTAGTTACCGCACACGATCATGTGCATGGACATTAAATTGCCATCACCCGGCTACCTATCGTAACTGAGTACACAGTCTGTACTCGCAAAGTACATGCCGTGTACTTAAGAAATTTCCAAAAAATCTTCTTTTCCTAAAAAATTCCAGAAAAGTAAAACATACCTCAAAAGAAGATCTGGGTTCTTACAAACTGCCCCCTTCAAAAAATTTATCCTTGAATTTCCCTAGCAAGGAGGCATAGAAGAAGAATCATCGAAAAGATGTGTCCACTGTAATCGTACATCGGTCTCCCTAACCCAGGTCTCATCCTGTACTCCTCCATGCCACTATAACACTCATACCAGTGGTACAAAATGGCCACAAAGAACCTTCACACATCAATCAACAATCCAGATAGAATGCTCCTCGAATGAGGAGTCCTCCTCTAACTCAGACTATTTGGGTTGAAAAACATGAGATAGGTCTGAGAAGTAACGTCGATGCTGAGAAACGTGGAATACATCTTGTATATCCTGGTACCTCTATAGAAACTACAGCCAATAGGAAACCGTTCTTACTTTATCCGAAATGTCAAATGGCCCGACATAACTCGGTGAAATCATACCCTGCATCCTAATCCTCCTGTGTCCCATCCTCGGTGTGACATGCAGGAAAAACCTGATCTCCAACCTCAAACTCCAGAGGTAGTCTCTATTGATCAGCAAACAACTTATGTCAAGACTGTGCAGTATCTATCCTCTTCGGAATTAACTCTATCTGCTCTGTGGTCTCCTAGACAAGATGAGGTCCCAGCATAACCACCTCTACTACCTCTAGCCAGCATAAGGGTGATCGTCTTGTCCTACCGTGCAAGTCCTCCTAATTTTCCATCTTAATAGTTGCTTGAAAACTATTATTTTAGGAAAAAACCACAAGAGGTATGTGCTTCTCCCACAAGCATCCAAAATCCAGTAGCATGCTCGAAGCAAGTTCTCAAGAACCTGAATTGTATGCTCAGACTGGCCATCTTTCTAGAAATGGTATTCTTTACATAAAAGTAACTCTCTACCCAAATCCCTCTGAAGCCCATGCCAATCCCGAGAAGTAAAATGGGTATCCTTGTCTGAAAAAATGGATTGTGGATCCCCATGTAGACGTATAATCTCTCGGATGTACAACATTCCCAACTCCTCAACATTGAAGGTCTCCTTAATCATTAAAAAGTGTGCAACCTCCATGAGTCTGACAATGAAAACCCAAATTGAATCATTTCCTCAAGGATACCTAGACAAACCTATCATGAAGTCCATCACGATATCCTTCCATTTCCACTCAAGAATGGGTAACTTCTGCAAAATCCTTGCTAGTCGCTGAAGCTCCAACTTTACCTACTGATAGGTGGGACACCTCATGATGAAACCAGAAACATCTATCTTAATATCTGGCCACCAATACTAATAGTGAAGATCATAATACATATTGGTGATACCAGGATGAACCACCCATACTGAGGAATGAGAATCCCGCATTAGCTCTTCACATATGTCTGGTGACACCCACACACACCCCAAAAAAACCTCACCTATGGTCTATACAGAAATGGGGTTCTCTCCCATCGGACATTCCTATAAGACTAGAACTTTAGAATATAATAGCTGCCTCATTAGAACTAGATCAAGTAGAGTATAGGTAACAGTTACAGAAGAAAGAAACATCTTCCATTGTATATCATGCACCTCCAAATGCATCTCAGAGAATAAATCCATAAACGTCCACTCACTACTGGCCTCCTGAACTGCCTATATTTGATTCCTCCTGCTCAATGCATCAGCCACTACATTGCCTTTCCCCGACATGTAGGAACACTCAAAGTCAAAAGACTAAAGGTACTAAACCCACCTTCGCTGTCTCAAATTTAGGTCACGCTGAGTGAATATATACTTTACACTTTTGTGGTCAGTGAAAAACATAAAATTCTTTCCGAACAGTTAGTGTATCTAATAGCGTAAATCATGAACAACTAAAGCCATCTCGAGATCATGAAACAAGTAGTTCTTCTCATGTGTCCTCAACTACCGAGACTCGTACGCAATGAATCCTCCCCCCTACACAAGCACTTCTCCATGCCTGATACCAAATGAATCATAGTACACAATATAGCTCTTAATTGACTCTAGAAATTATAACGACCCATACTTTACATACATGGTTAATACTTCAAAATTGAAGCATACTTATTACAATATATAACAAAACCATGAAAGGACCGTATAGTTATAATGTCTTTAGAAACTGGGAAACATAAACAACTGGTTCATAAAGCATCTACAATGTCTCCCATTTATTTCATCATATCTATAGTCCCTTTTTGGAATATCTTACTTAATAAACTTCTTCCTGACCCGGGGAAAGAAAACATACAAAAGGGTGAGCTCAAATGCTCAGTAAGGGTAAACAAAAGAAATATCAATCACATCAAATTCATAAGAACATAACATTTTGGAAATATTACCCTGCAAAAGAGATCATAATTTCATAACATGGGATAAATCATGGTAGTGAAATGTCATCCCAATAATCATAACTTAAAACATGAAACTTTGTGGCATACACACATAATCATATATAATCATTTGTTATTAGTCAAGACTCATTTCCAAGACTATCTTAGTGGAAGAAGTCCATTTATGAACCGAGTCACTCCTCGTTTCAGTCTTGTTTCACTGAACCGGTTTAACCTGCCATTCTAGCCATGACTATCTCATGAGATATAAAATCTTTACCCAATGAATTGGAGGCAGATATAGGTACCACCCATCTCATAATGATACAATTCTTATGTGTCCCACAAAATCATAAACCATACATCATAACATAACCCATGTAATAAAAATGGGAATCTTAAACATCGTGACATCATAAAAAAATTCATATAAGATAAAAGAATTCATAAAAATATTTCCATCACAAAAAAATCAAATCAATGTAATAATAGGGACAGAAACAAAACCCTATATTATCTTATATGGAAAATAATTTTGATAAAACACTTGAACTCCATTCTTGAGGAAAATATCCTTTCTACTTGAAAAACATTTTTCCTTTCTTAACATGTCATACAATTTTAAACTTAAATAAGTTGATTAAAAATAAACTTGAAAACTTGTAAAGGAATATTTTTAGAAATAATGTTTTAAAAATCCATTCATTCCGTATAAGTTAAAAAAACATTCTTCTCGTACTTTTGTCGGAAAAGTCAAAAAGTACCTCGTACGAAAAACGACAAAAGATTGCTTTCATATCTTTTACTAAAAACTCACCGAAGGGTAAAATTGGATTTAAATAATTGTAGGATAATATAAATAATATTACAAATCGAGTAAACATGGATGTGAATGATAAATATTCCCCAGTAAATTCCGAAGTATAAACAATCTCGGATAAAAATTGAGATTGTGAGATTGTCCCTTACCTTAGGACCGATTTGCTTCGTAAGTGTCCGAAACGCCTGTATAATGATTTAAATAATGTCATTGAATTATTCCAGAATCATACTCATTGTTATTATATCATATATGGTAATATTCTTAGCTTCTTATTAGTAATATTTCATTGTTACTTGTTATTCGAGTGTTTATTTCTTTTTGTTCTTATGCGTGTTTTGTCGAATAAATTCTTATTCTTCTTCTTAGGTTATAGATACCTTATTTCCAGAATTTTATTAGTGTAATATATATCATATTCATTAATTAAATTCATTTATATAATAATTATGCAATGAATATCATGTAGAACGAGTCGCATCACATCGTGGAGACGGTATTCCATATGTACGCACGAGCGATGATATCGTTCCCATGATCGTGTAATTGTATTGGAGTGTATGTATACTATTTCAGAATCAATAACACTTTACAATAATCATATATAGTTATTTATTTGCACCATTATACCCATCCAAGTAAGGTGGTGGTGGAAAATAGATTACACCACGGCGTGGAGACGGTATTCCGTACGTACGCATGCGCGGTGATTTCATTTTCTATAGGATGGATAGAGGGTGAAATAGGGTTGTTTAATACGTATAATAACATATCAGTATATTAGTGATACTGATGTTATTACTTCATAATTAAACAACTATTTAAGAAGATGTTTAAGAAGAAATAAAGTTGAAAGAATCGGTAACAGACATTACCTCTTCTTTGAAGCGCCTCTTTGAGGCCTCCTTTTAGGGCACTGAAATTGGTCTTTGAAGAAGACCATGACCTCTAGGATGTTTCTAGGAAAGTGTAGAAGAGAATTTGGCAGGGGTTGGCCGAGTTTGAAGGCTCAATGTGGTGTGAGGAAGAGAGGGAGGAGGTTCCCTTTTATAAGGGAGGGGAGGGGCACCTTTGGAAATATAAGAAATATTAGTTTATATTAAATCCCAATCCCACTTAAAAACTTCCAAAATGACTCATATCTAAATATTAGATGAGATAGGGTTGTAATATTATCAACCAATAAAATTTAGACTTGTTATGAATTTATTTTAAACATTATGAACTTGCTTTATCCTTATTTATCAATTTATTTTTATTTGTGGTAATAATATTCTAAATTTTAAATTATTATATATAATTACATATGTGTTGTGAATTTTCCATAATTTTGATAATTTATGAAATTTTAGACCATATAAATTTTAATTTATAATTTTTAAATATCTTTGTGATTTTTAAACAATTTTATAATTTGTTATTTTCATAAACTACAATAGTGTCCATTTTGAGACTATTCAATTATTTGAATTTAAATAATATATATACAGAAGATATGTTCAAAATAAATGATTTAATACAATCTTAAAATGTCATATGTATCTAGAAAATTAGTCTAGCACATTAAATAAGTCATATAATATTTATTTTAATATTTTTAAAACCATTTATTTGATATTTTAATTAATAAAATAATTTCAACATCACTATTGTGTCATAATTAATGATAATTATTTAATCCCTAAAAATTATAAATAAATTTCTATGATGTAGATAATTGTATTAGATTTCTGGATACTTTTCATTTTCGATGTTTCATTAAGATTATCACTAAATTAAAATTATTATACTTATAAGATTTAAGAAAGTGACATGTTGTCACATTCTTTGGTTTTAATAATAATTAAATTATTTTCATGGAAAAAAGTCCATTAACTGAATATAATCCAACCCTTAGGTGATATGGGTCGACTTTTAGTCATCCAATAGGATTTTTTCATGTGTTAGGGTAATTTTATAATCTTATATTTACCCTTAATTACCTAATTTACCCTTAACTATGGTAAATAAAATTTACCGTAGTTCCTATTCATAATGCCCAAAAATAAAAAGTAGTCTATTAACATAATTTGGACCCAATGATTCCAAATATGAAATATATTTTTCAAAATTAAAAACAAATAAGTTGTAGTAATTAATTTAAAATAAATTATTTTGTTAAGAAAACGGGTTTTAGAAGTTAAAACATTGCCAAATATTGAAATGTTTTTACCTATGAATTCAATGTGAAATTAATGATAATGACATACATTATATTAAATGGTAAAAATATATTCTATTTATACTTTAAAACCATTCAATATTATAATGTAACCATATAAATTATCTCAATGAAAAAAAGTTGTTTTTAATTAAAAATTAGCGTATTTTTACTATTCATCAAAATATGAAAGTTATCAGAAAAATATCAAAAATTTATACAAAGTAAATTTTGATATCCTGATTCAAAGGAAGAATTTTATTTTTTCAATATAAACTTATAAATATGTAAAAAAACTAGATTTAATGTGGGTGCACAATCAAAAGGTGGAAAAACTTCATTTTTTGAAAAATACCTATTTTACCCGATAAATTTATTTTGTTCTATTACCATGTTCTAGAAAAAGTGTAAAATGAATAATAAAATTCAAAATGTAGTTAATACTATTCATAACGTCTAGTTCATAATAATATATCATTGTTTAGTGAACCCCGATATTGCGTACTACACACGCTATCGAGGAAGGTCGTGATTGCGTGTAATGCAAGCCAAGTCCGTATTGTGTGTTGTGAAAGATTACTTTGGTGCTGCGTATAAAAAAAATATTTCTCTTAAAATCCCAGGGTGATACATTCTACCCCCCTTAAAATGAATTTCCCCCTCGAAATTTGTCACTTCATTACAAACATATGAGGATACCTATCACTCATCATATCCGCAAGTTCCCATATAGCTTCTTCTAATTGGTGGTTCCTCCATAAAACATTCACCAAGTGAGTGGTCTTGTTCAGTAGGACTTTTTCACTACGATCCAGAATCTCTATCGATTGTTCTTCATAAGAATGATCTTTCTCCAGTGGTACAACTTCTATTCTGAGTACATGTGACGGATCAGGTATGTACTTTCTCAGGATAGATACATGGAACACATCGTGAACTTGAGATAGATTCGGTGGAAGCGCCAATCGGTAATCTACCTTCCCAACACGATCCATAATTTCAAAAGGACCGATATATCTAGGGCTCAACTTTCCCTTCTTTCCAAATCTCATGGCCCTCTTCCAGGGAGATATTCGTAAGAACACTTTATCACCCACTTCAAACTCTAGGACTTTTCTTTGGTTGTCGGAATAAATTTTTTATCGACTATGAGCTGCTCTTATGTGTTGTTGAATAGATCTGACCTTTTCTGCCATTTCATCAACAAGATCAGGTCCTAATAGCCTTTTTCCCCAACTTCATCCCAGCAAGTTGGAGTCCTGCTATTCTTTCCATAGAGAGCTTCATAAGGAGCCATATGAATACTTGAGTGAAAGCTATTATTATATGAAAATTCCACCAAAGGTAGGTGTTGATCCCAACCACCTTTGAAATCTATAGGGAAAGCTCTCAACATATCTTCTAGAGTGTGAATTGTCCTCTCAGACTGACCATCTTTCTGAGGATGATAAGCAGTGCTGAAACTCAACTCTATATCGAAAGTATGCTAAAGACTTCGCCAGAACTTTTAGGTAAACCTCAGATCCCGATCAGATATAATAGAAAGTGGTACTCCATGCAATCTTACCACTTCCTTTACATATATCCTGGAAATCTAATATAGAGAGAAATCCTCTCTAATAGAAATGAAGTGTGCTGACTTTGTAAGACGATCAACTATGACCCATATAGCCTTATTTTCTTTGGATGTTTTAGGAAGTCTGGTGACAAAGTCCATAGTGATGTTTTCCCATTACCATCCAGGTATGGGTAATGGTTGTAACATCCCCTTAGACTTCTATCTCTCAGCTTTAACTTGCTGACAAACCAAGCATCGACAGACATATTCAGCAACATCTCTTTTCATGCCATCCCACTAGAAGTACTCTTTCTGGTCCTTATACATCTTCGTGCTTCCAGGATGAATATATAATGAAGAACTATAAGCCTCATCCAAAAAATCCTTCTTTAATTCGAGGATGGGAGGAACACAAACCCGATTCCTGAACATTATTATCTCATCACAATCAAGGTTGAATTCAGGAACATTTCTCACCTTCTTTTGTAACTCGGCATCTTCTTTTTGTGCCACTTTAATATTCACATGTATTGATGGTTGAACATTCATTTGAGAAAGATATGATTTCTCCCCTTCCATTAAAATTCCAAGATCCATCCTTTGTAAATCCATAAATATTATATCTTTTGTGATCCTCATCATGGATAAGCTAGCATGGTCTTGCCGACATAATGCGTCTGCTACCTTGTTTTTCATTCCCAGTGAGGTAAAGAATTGAGCAGTCGTAATCTTTAATCAGCTCCAACCATATTATTTGACGCATATTAAGCTCCTTTTGTGTGAAAATATACTTTAAAATTTTATGATCAGTATAAATATCACACCTTTCACCATAAAGGTAATGCCTCCAAATCATTAATGCAAAGATTACCGTAGATAACTACAAATCATGAGTTGGGTAATTTTTCTCATGGATTTTCAACTGTCGTGAGGCATAAGCTATTACCATATCATTTTTCATGAGAACACACCCCTGTCCCTTCTTGGATGAATCACTGTATATCACAAACCTTTCTCCACTACAAGGTAGTGTGAGAACAGGTGCACTGGCTAACCATATTTTTACCTCATTGAAATTCTCTTCACATTCCTCCATCCAAACAAACTTAACTCCTTTTTGAGTCAACTTGGTGAGTGGGTAAGATAACCCTGAAAAATATTTCACAAAACGTCGGTAATATCCAGCCAAACCAAGAAAACATTGGTTCTCAGTTTCTGTTGTTGGTCTCGACCATCTTTCGATAACCTCTGTTTTTGCTGGATCCACATATATCCCCTCTTTTGAGATTATGTGACCAAAAATGCCACTTTTTGAGGCCAAGATTCACACTTGGTAAATTTGGCATAAATATTATCCTTTCTTAGGGACTTTAATACAATTATCAAGTGATCTTCATGTTCTTCCTTGACCTTTGAATAGACAAGAATATCATCTATAAAGACTACCACAAACTGATCAAGATAGTCACTAAAGACTCTATTCATCAGATCCATGAAGATAACAGGGGCATTAGTAAGACAAAATGGCATCACTATAAATTCATAGTGGCCAAACCTTGTACGGAAAGCTGTCATTGGTATATCCTCCCTTTAGACCCTTAATTGATGATACCCTGAACGGAGATCACTCTTGGAAAAGTATTGAGCTCCATGTAGTTGGTCAAATAGGGCATTAATTCGTGGGAGAGGATATTTGTTCTTGACAGTGATCTTGTTAAGTTCTCGATAATCAATACAGAGTCTCATTGATCCATCTTTCTTCTTAACAAACAGAACAGGTGCTCCCCAAGGTGACACACTTGGGCGTATTAATCCTTTATCAAGATTCTCTTGGAGTTGCTTCTTCAATTCCTACAACTCAATTTGGGCCATTCTATAAGGTGTTTTTGAAATAGGCAAAGCACCTGTTACGAGTTCTATTGAGAACTCAACTTAACGATTTGGTGGAAGACCTGGAAATTCCTCTGGAAAGACATAATCAAATTCCCATACAATGGGCATATTATTAATCATGAGTTTCTCTCCAACCATTTGAGATAAATAACCTTCATTTAGTGGAATCAAGACCCATAAGATAGAAGAAATTTCCACTAGAAGGTTATGTTCATCCTTGCATCGATAGAAGATCATAGATTGATCTGGAATATGAAATGTGACTTCCCTTCTTTGGAAATTGATATGATATCCATATAAAGAAAGACAATTCGTGGCAAGAATCACATCAAATTACACTATAGGAAGGATCACAAGATTTTCAGGAAGCGCTTTCCCATAAACTTCAATCGGAGAAGAATTGTAAACTTTTGATGCAACTATTGTGCCATTAGGAGTTGTCAAATCCAACTCAACATCTAATTGTTGAGGTAATACAACGATACCCTTAGAAAATTCTTCAGAAATAAAAGTGTGGGTGGATCTAGAATCAAATAAAAAATTTTCTACATTAGAGTGGATGGTAAGTGTACCTCTCACCACTTCATTGTCATACTCCACATTGCCAATAGTAATTGCATGTGACTTTCCATTGTCTTTGGCCTTAAGAGTTTGTTGACATCGATCATCATCATCAACCCTTGGATTTGGGCATTGATTGTCATAATGCCCCATCTCCTTGCACTTGAAACATTGAAGTGTAGCAGGTTCATTCTGTGTATCCCTTCCTTTGTTTGCATCATTAGACATCTTCTTCCCATTATTTCGACATTCAATTGCCCGATGACCTTCTTTTCCACACTTATAACAATTACTTGTCCCCTTAAGACAATTTTTCCATGTTTCTTTCCAAAACTTGAGCATAAGGGAATACTCATCTTCTTTTCAGTGTGGTCTTTAGATTTTCCTTTGAATTCCATTTTCCTCTTCTTATCAAACCCATGTGACTGATGGGTTACACCAATCTCCATCTAGACCTTAAGAGCACATCGAACAATTTCCTCATAGCTATTGAAGTCCCTTATGGATAACGCCCTTCAAAGACTTGGTTTTAAGCCACTAAAGAATCGATCGATTTTACTCTCAGGTTGGATAATAATTCCGGAAGAGTACCTTTCAAGTCTTGTGAAATTTGCATCGTAGGTACCAACAGATTCATCATCATTTTTCTTCAGTTCAAGAAACTCCTTCTCCATCTTTGTTCGAAGAATACGGGGGAAATACTTATTGAAAAATATGTTATTGAACTCGTCCCATTCCATGGACTCAATTTCATCCCTTTGCCTCGTATTCTTAATAAGATTCCACCATTGATCAGCATCACCTTCCAAACGATACACTGCTAAGATGACTTTATCATGTTGAGAACATTGAAGAACTGAAAATATCTTTTCAGTGGTACTGATCCATTGTTCAGCCACTAATGGATCGGAAGACCCACTGAATTAATGTGGGCGCTGCCTCATGAAGGATTCAACAGAATGTTTCTCCTTCCTTTGCTCCTTTGGAAGTCATTCACGATTCATAGCTTGAGAAAGTTGTGTGAGCATGGATACACGATTTTGCATTCCAGCTCCCATAACGTTTGGTTGCTCAGGGGGAAAATCATTGCATTGCCCGTCGCATTCCGCATTAACACGGTTCCTTCGGGTTCCATCCATTGACTAAAACCAAGAAGAATAGTGTGAGCAACACTAATTATAATAGGAGAACCACATAATCATGAATAAAATTTCACACTTAAGGTCTTATCATAGGCTGTTCATGGCCATTTCTAAAACACTGAGATTGTGTTCTATGCTTAGACATATCCTTAGTTTTCTTACTCTGGCTTTAACTTCCTAGTTTCCAAAGGTTGACTATACCTTTCCTCTGATACCAACTATAACGACCCATACATTACATACATGTTTAATACTTCAAAATTGAAGCATACTTATTAAAACATATAACAAAACCATGAAAGGACCATATAGGTATAGTGTCTTTAGAAATTGGGAAACATAAACAACTGGTTCATAAAGAATCTACACTGTCTCCCATTTATTTCATCATATCTATAGTCCCTTTTTGGTATATCTTACTTAATAACCTTCTTCCTGACCTGGGGAAAGAAAACATATAAAAGGGTGAGCTCAAATGCTCAGTAAGGGTAAAATAAGAAATATCAATAACATAAAATTCAAAATAACCTAACATTTTGGAAATCTTACCCTGCAAAAGAGATCATAATTTCATAACATGGGATAAATCATGGCAGTGAGATGTAATCCCAATTATCATAACTTAAAACATGAAACTTTATTTCATACACATACAATCATAGAGAATCATTTATTATTAGTCAAGACTCATTTCCAAGACTATCTTTGTGGACAAAGTCCATTTCTGAACCAAGTTCACACCTCGTTTCAGTCCTGTTTCAATGAATCGGTTTAACCAGCCGTTCCAACCATGTCTATCTCATTAGATATAAAATCCTTACCCAATGTATTGGGAGGAGATATAGGTCCCACATATCTCATAATGATACCATTCTTATGTGTTCCACAAAATCATAAACCATACATCATAAAATAACCCATGTAATAAAAATGGGAATCTTAAACATCGTGATATCATAAAAAAATTCATATAAGATAAAGAAATTCATAAAAATATTTCCATCACAACATAATAAAATCAATTTAATAATAGGGATAGAAACATAACCCTATATTTTCTTAGATGGACAATAATTTTGATAGAACACTTTAACTCCATTCTTGAGGAAAATATCCTTTCTACTTCAAAAACATTTTTTCCTTAATAACATGTCATACAATTTTAAACTGAAAGAAGCTGATTAAAAATAAACTTGTAAACATGTAATGGAATATTTTTAGAAATAATGTTTTAAACATCCATTCATGCCGTATATGTTAAAAAAACATTCTTCTCGTACTTTTGTCAGAAAAGTCAAAAAGTCCCTTGTACGAAAAATGACAAAAGATTCCTTTCATATCGTTTACTAAAAACTCACCAAAGGGTAAAATTGGATTTAAATAATTTTAGGAGGATATAAATAATATTACATATTTAGGAAACATGGATGTGGATGATAAATATTCCCCAGTAAATTCTGAAGTATAATCAATCTCGGATAAAAATTCAGATTGCGAGATTGTCCCTTACCTTAGGTCGGATTTGCTTCGTAAGTGTCTAAACCTCCTGTATAATGATTTAAATAATGTCATTGACTTATTCCAGAATCATAATCATTGTTATGATATCATATATGGTCATATTATTAGCTTCTTATTAGTAATATTTCATTGTTACTTGTTATTCGGGTGTTTATTGCTTTTTGTTCTTATGCGTGTTTTGTCGAATAAATTTGTATTATTCTTTTTAGGATCTAGATACCTTATTTACAGAATGTTATTAGTGTAATATATATCATATTAATTCATTCAATTCATTTATATAATCATTATGCAATGAAGATCATGTAGAACGAGTCGCATCACATCGTTGAGACGATATTCCGTACGTACGCACAAGCGATGATATCATTCCCATGATCGTGTAATTGTATTGGAGTGTATGTATACTATTTAAAAATCAATACCAAATTACAATAATCATATATATTTATTTATTTTCACCAGTATACCCATCCAAGTAAGGTGGTGGTGGAAAATAGATTACACCACGGCGTGGAGACCGTATTCCGTACGTACGCACGCGCGGTGATTTCATTTTTCGTAGGATGTATATAGGGTGAAATAGTGTTGTTTCATAATTATAATAACATATCAGTATACGTGTGATACTGATGTTATTACTTCATAATGAAACAACTAAATAAGAATAAGTGAAAGAAGAAATAAAGTTGAAAGAATCGGTAACAGACATTACCTCTTCATTGAAGCACCTCTTTGAGACCTCCTTTTAGGGAATTGAAATTGGTCTTTGAAGATGACCAGGACCTCTAGGATGTTTCTAAGGAAGTGGAGAAGGGAATTTGGCAGGGGTTTTCTGAGTTTTAAGGCACAAAGTGGTGTGAGGAAGAGAGGGAGGAGGTGCCCTTTTATAAGGGAGGAGAGGGGCACCTCTGGAAATATAAGAAATATTAGTTTATATTTAATCCCAACCCCACTTAAAAACTTACAAAATGACTCATATCCGAATATTAGATGATATAGGGTTGTAATATTATCAACCAATAAAATTTATACATGTTAGGAATTTATTTTCAACATTATCAACTTGATTTATCCTTATTTATCAATTTATTTTATTTATGGTAATAATATTTAAATTTTAAATTATTATAAATAATTACATATGTGTTGTGAATTTTCCATAATTTGACACTTTATGAAATTTTTGTCCATATGAATTTTAATTATAATTTTTAAATATTTTTGTGATTTTTAAACAATTTTATAATATGTTATTTTCATAAACTACAATAGTGTCCTTTTTGGCACTATTCATTTATTTGAATTTAAATAAAATATATACAGACGATATGTTAGAACTAAATGCTTTAACAGATTCATAAAATGACATATTTATATTGAAAATTAGTGGAGCACATTAAATAGTTCATATAATATTTATTTTAATATTTTTAAAACCATTTATTTGATATTTTAATTAATAAAATAATTTCAACATCACTATTGTGTCATAATTAATGATAATTATTTAATCCCTAAAAATTTTATGTAAATTACTATGATGTAGATAATTGTATTATATTTCTGGAGATTATTCATGATATAAGATTAATTAAGTTTATCACTAAATTAAAATTATTATACTTATAAGATTTTAGAAACTGACATGTTGTCACATTCTTTGGTTTTAATAATATTTAAATTATTTTCATGTACAAAATTCCATTAAATGAATCTAATCCGACCCTTAGGTGATATGGGTCAACTTTTAGTCATCTAATAGGATTTTGGTAGGTGTTTGGGTAATTATATAATCTTATACTTACCCTTAATTAACTGACTTACCTTTAACTATGGTAAATAAAATTTACCGTAGTTACTATTCATAATGCCCAAAAATAAAAAGTATCCTATTAACATCATTTGGACCCACTGATTCCAAATATGGAATCCATTTTTCAAAATTCAAAACAAATAAGTTGCAGTAATTAATTTAAAATAAATTCCGTTGTTAAGAAAATGAGTTTTAAAAGGTAAAACATTGCCAAAGATTGAAATGTTTTTACATATAAATTCAAGGTGAAATTAATGCTAATGACATACATTATATTAAATGGTAAAAATATATTCTATTTATACTTTAAAACCATTCAATATTATAATTTAACCATATTAATTATCTCAATTAAAAAAAGTTGTTTTTAATTAACAATTAGCATATTTTTACTATTCATCAAAATATGAAAGTTATCAGAAAAATATCAAAAATTTATCCAAAGTAAATTTTTATATCCTGATTCAAAATAAGAATTTTATTTGGTCAAATTAATCTTATAAACATGTCAAAAACTATATTAAACGTGGGTGCACCATCAAAAGGCGGCAAATCTGCATGTTTTTGAAAAATACATATTTCACCCGAAAAAATTATTTTTCTCTCTTACCATGTTCTAGAAAATGTTTAAAATGAATAATAAAATTCAAAATGAAGTTAATACTATTCATAACATCTAGTTAATAATAATATATCATTGTTTAGTGAAACCCGGTATTGCGTACCACACAAGCTATCGAGGAAGGTCGCGATTGCGTGTAATGCAAGCCAAGTCCGTATTGTGTGCTATGAAAGATTCCTTTGGTGTTGCGTATAACATAAAAAAAATATTTCTCATAAAATCTCAGGGTGTTATAGAAATACTAGCATCAGTGATAGAGTCAACCTCCCTTTAAGCACCTAAAAGGGTGACTCACAAGAATCTGACCACAAGTGCTTCAGACCCTTCTTAATCAGGCCTGTCAGTGACACTGCTAGCATGAAAAGTCATGTATGAAACATCTAAAGTAACCAGACAACCCTAGAAAACATCTTACCTAAAAACATTCTTCGACTGATCCTATTAAACTAATTATCTCAATTTCTCTAGGTCTACTAATACTCCTATCTCTGAGATAACATGACCCAAAAACTGAATTTTGTCCATCCAAAAGTAGAATTTTGAGAGCTTAGCATATAACTGATGATATCTTAGTTTACTCCAGATGATCTCAAGATGTGTTACATGGTCATATCGAGTGTGATAGTACCCCAATATATCATACATGAAGACTACAACTAAATAATCCAAGTATGAATGGAACGCTTAGTTCATCAGAGCCATGAAGACTGTAGGCACGTTCGTGGGACCGAATGGAATAACCACATACTTGTATAGACCATACCAGCTCCATAAGGTTGTAAGAGTTATATCAGATGGTCTAACGAGAAACTGATGGTAACAGGATCTCAAGTCAATCTTCGATAACACACAGGCTTCTCAAAGCTGCTCAAAGAGATCATCAATCCTCGAAAAGAGATATTGGTTCTTGACCATCAACAAGTTCAACTTCGGATAATCCAAAAAATGTCTAAGGGTACTATCTTCTTTCTTCACAAATAGGACAGGTGAACCCCATGGAGATGTACTGGTTAGGATGAACCCCTTAGCCTACAACCCCTCCAACTACTTCTTGAGCTCTTTTAACTCTGGTGTAGTCATCCTATAAGTAGTAATGGACATCGGTGCCGCTCCTGGAACAAGATCAATAGAAAATTCCACCTCTCGCTATAGAGGAAATCCTGAAAATTTCCCTATAAAGGCATCCCTAAAATGATCCACTACTGGAGGAAAGTCCATCTGTGAAGTCCCATGGTCATCCAGATAAATACTAGAAATCTAGGCTGTAACGCCTCCCAACCCATGATGCTCAGGTCCGGATCTGCTCACTTGGACATCCCAATCACCCTTATAAAGAAACGATCATCCCTCTTGTAATGTGAAACTCACCCTACGACGATAGAAATCAACAACTACGTGGAACAGAACTAACGAGCCCATTTCAAGAATGAAATCATATCCTATCATCTCTAGGACATAAAGGCCCCACAAGAAGTGACACCCACCAACCTCAAGAGGACACTCCTTGCAATGATGTACACTAGCCGTTCTTATCCCCAATGGTGTGTTCAATGTCCATAAATTAGCAGAAGTAAAGATATAGATCCCAAGGCTCTCCACAACAATAATAGATATAATTTTATGTAAAGCCCCTGTATCGAAAAGAGATGAAGCTAAAACTGAGGCAACTAGAATTGTACCTCAAACTGTAGAGGGTCTGGGATCCTGTTGTTGCTGGGTCTAATCCACCATAAAATTCTTACCTGCACTATAGCCCGATGACCCTACTTGACCACTCTAACTGATCCACCCTGTCATTGCTGAAATCTAGGAGGCTGGCTACCACAACCGCAAACTCCACCTCGGCATGAATTGCTAGAAGATCTACAGTTCCCAGACTAGTGAGAAACTGGTGGTGCTACTCCTGAATGTGGAGTCAAAGAAGAACCCCTATCACTAGCTGCTGGTGAGAAGTTCTGATGGAAATGCTAAAGATGGCCCATCTTACCACATGATTTCCACTCCACTGGGTCTCTCGGGAAATGTTGCCTCATATGCCCACTCTTTATGCACTTTTAACACACCACCTAGCTACCAGAAAAGGTGTTCCGCCTCCTACGATCCCCATGAGTAGACTCCATATTGTGCTTCCTGCTATCAGAAAAAGGGATACTAACTCCAGATGTCAAGCCACCCTGACACACCACCCCAGAATCCCTCAGATTGGACTATGTGATTAGCGCCTACTTGAGTATAGAAGTGATGGAAGTAAACCTGAAGATTTTCAGCTGAGATCAGATGTCGTGCCTGAGACTATCCTCAGACATCCTTGCCAGAAATAACTCATCACCTCCTAGAATAGTCATGATGCACTACAACTCTGTGAAACGAGAAGATTACTCCATAACTGAGAGATTACCCTACTCCAGACTCATGAACTCTCGGGGTCGATCAGCCCTAAAAGTATACAGATTAAAGTAGTCATAAAAAGCATGCTGGAATTAATTCCATGCCATAACCTACTGGCGTCCCACCTATGAGATCACATCCCACTATCTATTGGTGGAATCTCAAAGCATATACGTCATGATATTCACCCTCCTCTCTGGAGGCGTCTCCAGATGCTCGAAGATAGAAAGAATGGCTTCTAACCATGACTCCGCAACCTGAGGTCCTTCATTCCCTGTGAAGGTAGGAGGATGCTGCTACTGGAATACTCACGTAAAATATGACATAGAAGGGGAAGGATGTGGTCATCCTTGGAATTTCTTCATAAACATCATAAATCCCTCTCAGAACTGTGTGTCAGCACTTGTGTTTGGAATGACGGACAGTGCCAATACTGGAACAGTTGGAGGATCTACTGGTAGTCCCCAATTATCCATGTCTGGTGTCTTATCACTTCCCTATAACTGGTGGACAATCAGAGGACGTCTCAGGGGCATGACTCTCCAAGGTCAATCACACACCATAGATCATGATTAATAGGGACTGAAACTTAGAAGTGTAAGAAAGGAACAAGAGAAAAAAATAATTCATGTTCTTAAAAACTTGAATACACAATGTGTGTAATTCCTACACGACATGTTACTTTAAGCCCTCACATGGGCTTTTACTTCAACTAACCTAGGTCGTGTAACACCCGATAAACACATCATGTTGTCCTAACACACAACGTGTACTTCAATTATCTTCCCCTTCATGAGTTCTTCCACACGGCTAATCCACATGGTTCTCCTTGAACTAGACTACATGGTGTGATAGTTCCAGACACAGGGTCTACTATAGGAACATCACAGACCAGTGTTGTTAACTATACAACCAGTTACATGGCTGACCCCACACGACATGTTTCTTCCAGACACATCATGTACTATAAGGATTTCACCAACCCATGTTGTTTTTTACACGGCCAGGTACTCGGGTTACACTACATTGCATGTTCAAACTTGAAATGATGTGTATACGATAAGATTTATCCCTCCGTGTCATTAGTTACACGGGTGGACAAATGGTCCACACCACACGGCATGTACATTCGGCACACGACATGTTCTACAAGATTTTACAACCCCATGTTTCTACCCAGGATGTTAGTAACATGGCTTTAGGCTACACGACATGTATATAGAGTACATGATGTGTACTTAAGAAAAACAGTTCCTTCCTGAATAGAAGAACACACGACATGTGTGTCCAACATTAAATGTTGTGTATTCTAGGTTTTCTCAGACAGTAAGACTCAAAAACTACTCTAGAACCCAGAAAACAATGAAATGAACATTAAAGTGAAAAATTACGATCCATGAGGGCCCATACTCCCCATGAATCGAATCTTGGAATCTTATACATGTCATATATATACATAGCAGAGCAAAGATCCACCAAATTTGGGTCCATGAAGGCCCATAACACCTCGAGAACCAAATTTTGGCTTTAATTCAAAAAAACTATTTACACAACTCAATACCTTATCAAATAGTAGGTATCCTTTCAATGCATCTATGACAACAAAATTCATATCTAGCACAACATCTATCACAACAACATGAAATCGCTAATGAAACCTAAATGGCAGGGCAAGAATGCATGACATGTGATCTCTAGAAAGTGAAAATATGATGCATGAGATGGCATACCCTCATCTCATTGGGTTTCAACAGAAATAGAACCTCAATAACATCAATGATAATAGCACAAAACATGTGAATCACGCAATATTGAAATCAAATCAACCGTAAAATTGCAAAACCAGAAAAATTGCAATACATGAGGTAGATTTGTTTTTTCCATGTACTCAGGTTAGCTACTCTTGGGAACAACTTATTACCAAGTACCTATTCCTTCCTATCCCTAGATATAGGCTCCAAACAGTAGGAAAATAAGAAAATAATTCCTTTGAAACCACTTTGTAACATCCCGGTTTCTAGAGTTCCCTAGAGGCGCCCCGTACCCGGTTGGTCACATGGCCTCAAGCGCATTTCCCTGAATTCCAGAGGCTGATGAATAGAAATGAGGGACTTGGGTGTGATAGTGGGGAAACTATTCCCTCACTGGAAGAGTAACACAGTGAAAGTAAAACAAATAACAATAGTGGAAGCAGTAAATATACCATACAACTGTATATTTCAGAAGACTATTGATATAAATAACTGTAGCACATATATAAATGGTGCATGATACATATTTCTAGGAAATCATCCAAACAAGTCAAAATGTAGGAATATAGTACAAAACCCAAGTTCAAAAGAAAACAAGAAATATAACCTCAGCATCATAAGCTTCAGCATGGTCCCATGCTCTCCAGCTCCAAGCAGTCAGGTACATTAATTAGAAGGGAACTTTCCCTTATATACATCTACAACAATATAATCTTTTTAGGACCAAAATCATAGCCCAAACATGGTGTGAGACTAAATCCCTGTTCGAAACCACCCAAATATTTATTCCTAATAGTCAGTGAATATATATGGAAGGAAATAATTAAAGAGAAACATTAAGCAACGAATTACTAAAAAGTAAAGAATCCTACGGTTTCAATGCATTCAATTTCATATATCATGCATGTAGCTAACCAAAAGAAAGTAACCCTCTGGAAAGTAATCACATCCTAACCCCTCTAGTTCAACCAAAAAAATAGAAGAAACTCTCTAGGATGTACACATAGTCTAACCCCTCTAGTTCAACTTTAGCATAGGCTCTCGGAGGAAGCACTCACCATAAATTCCCCATATTGTATTATATCGGTAACTAAAAGGTGCTCTGGGGAAGCACTTAACAACTCATTCCCCCTGTGGCCCACGTTGAGGAACTACAGACACTTTGAGAAGCACTTAGTTCAATTCCCCCTATGGTATCACATCAGAATAGTAAAAATAGACACTCTGGAGAAGACCTCAATGTCCATTCTCCCAATGGTCTACTACACTAGGTTCTCATGGATCTATGTAAGTCAATAGTGAAAAAACGATACATGGAATCCAAAGTAAACATCATGAAATACTTGGCTAAACAATCTACAACATAACATCATGTCAGATAAATAATATTACTCCATCTTATCATCCATAGGAAAGGAAATCAAGCAACCTAACAGGATAAGCAAGACCAAACGGTCATAAACAATTCAAGCATGGGAAACACATCCATAACATAGCAATTAACCCTATTCACATTCAATTGAACTCTACTCAAGCATATAAATCATATCAGGAAATAACAGGGTTTAAACCGTAAACACGCAATACCACGATCAAGGATATTAGTCACTTTTGCACATATAACTCAAATAATATCTACGGAAAGAAACAAACCACCTACCTCGGTGTCAAGATATCGATATACATGAAACTTTGGCCTTGAATCTCCCTAGAACACTATAGATTTGCAAAAACTTAAAAAACATTTAAATGAGGATAACTCTTTAAAGAAGAGGAATCAGGATATGAAGCTCTAGAAGAAGGAAGAGCTTACTCTGGAGAATCACAACACAATCAACAGCGGTCGAATCGGAGAACAGATGCTTGATCCGGGGATCGACAAAGATTTTCACCGCACAGATGCTCTCGTATGAAGAAGGCAATGAAGAAGAGTGTTATTCCCATTAGATGTGACCCTAGTTCATTTAATGAAATAAAAATAAAGTAGATGGTGTGTACTTTAGAAGTACATGGCATGTACTTACCCTTACCGACCCGTACATTAGTTGGTCTCCAGGTCACCACACATAGCTGTGTGCATGACCGTTACACGACCAACACCCAGCTACCCGCAGTAACCGAGTTCATGACGTGTACTCTTAAAGTACACGACATGTACTTAATAAATTTCCAGAAACTCATATTTTCCGCCAAAACATTAGAAAAAGAAAACATATCTGAAAAGAAGATCCATGTTCTTACAGTGATGAAAATTTTAGATACCATGTCAAAGATAATGATCATCGTAAGATAATTAGGTTCTTTTATGTTCTATATAATGATAAAGTTTTATATAAGTATCAAAACATGTCTGATATAGAAGATGAGGTTAGATAATCTACTGACCATTTCCTTGTTTATATGTGTATAAGTACTATAAAGAAACATGTTTTGGAGAATTCATATAAAACACTAGTAGACTAAAAGTGAGAATAGTATAAGACATGATATAATGATCATTGAAATCTTAATCCAAAGGTAATGATTAAAAATTTGGATAATCAGAAGAGAGTGCCTCAGAATGTAAAACACTAGATGATGTAGTACCAGTTAGAGATAAGATGAAATCAATTGTGGGAAGATCATCTAGATTTTGGTGGTGATCCAAATATTTGAGCGTGACATGAAATTTATAATTCTAATGAATACTAGGGTACTAGAAAGTCCAAATATACATGGCCACTCCATGTGAATCCAGATAATGGGATTTAATGATGTAAGAATAAATGTGTTCATTGAATCCAAACAGGAACATTGGATCTGATTGATTTACCATAAGGGAAAAGATAACTTGACAATAAGTGGATGTTTTATTTTCTAGAGTATCTTGTTAGAAATAGGTCATACATGGAATAATTAGTGGTGAAGGTATTTCAATTGAAGGAATGAATTAAATTATCTAAAATAATCTCAATGGTATTTAATCACCCTTCCATCCAAATGAGTCTAATAATATTTTTGTTCAATGAATTTTACATAGATAAAAATAATATAAGGGTGAAAATTCATTATTTTCACTTGGAGGAGAAAATTAATATAAAAAAAATGTGTGTTTTAGGGATTAAGAAAATGAGAACCTAGTGTGTAAACTAAAATAAAGGTTCTATTGATAGAAGTAAAAACTTATATTGGGGAATCATAAATTCTACTCATTCATCTTTGAACTAGTTTTTACTCAATACAAAAAAATCACTATTGCTACTAGAAGGCTTAAGATTATGATAGTTTCATCCTAATTCTTCTATATGTTGATGACATTCTTCGGAATGGTCAAAAAACTAAGAGGTTAAAAATGATCAAGAATTTTTTTTCCAGAAGGTTGGAGACCAAATGTCTTATCCATACCAATAAGATATTGAGAATGAATATTGTTAAAGATACGGAATCCTAGACTTCTATCTAAATGGTATGTCATTGGGAATATCATTGAGAATTTTGGCATATTTGGATGCAAATATACCTCAACTCTATTTTCAAGACACATCAATTAGTCTAAAGAAAAAATAACCTAAAATGGAAGATGAGTTTTTCTATATGGTGAATGTTATATTTTTATTAGTGGTAGGTTGCATGAGGTAGACCATGACATGTACTCGAATTAAAAATTCTTTTTTAGTGGGACTGGTTATCTATTTCATGTTAAATCATGGAAGGGAATAATATGAGTCTATTAATTGGATCATTTAGTATATAAAGATACTAGAGGATATAACCTTTTCATTTGGATAAATTTTCCATTTCACGATTATATTGACAAGTATTGTTTTAGGATGCATACACTAGAAATAGAACCAATGGTGTTTTTTACCTTTGGAGGGATGAAAATATTTTGGAATTCATGGCCGCAATTGTCATTTTTTCTACAAAATAATATGTTTATGTGGATGAAATTGAATTAGAGAAGTAATTTGTACGGTATATGTTTATGTTCAAGGATCTTATAAGGAGTTAGAAGATTGGAGTGTTATTTTGTGATAATTAGAGTGTGATCCATTTTGTCCCATTATCTGGTGTTTCAATCACCAATGAAACATATTGACCTTGAATACCAATTTATTTTGAATATAATGGAGGAAAAGGTGATGGAGTTATAGAAGATATTCAAAAAGTATAATCTAATGAAAATTTTCAATAAGTTGATAGTATAATAAAGTCTGAGGAAACACACTGACTAAGAGGGACATGGGTTATTAAAAGGTTTTAGAGTGCATTGTATGTTGTTTATTTTAAAAGATCTAGAACAATCCAAAGTGTTGAAGTGTTTCCAAGAGTACCTTATAGAATTTAATAGGTGCGATATTTTCAGTAGTGTGAATCCAGTTTTAGTGCATATTACATATACCAGAATGATTAGAACCATGAAATTTATCAGTCGTGGGGTACTTGAAGGGGAAACAAAATCTGGTTTACATTGACTTTTTAATCATATGATAGTATTTTTTTGATGGGAATGTGTAGTGGTCTGTTTAATTAGAAATTGTTCATTACTATTTATAGGGTAAATACTCATGATTTATCAACTATTTTAAGGATAAACTTTCACTATTAATTGATTTTAGTATTTAGGTTCTAATTTTAACAAGAAATTGACAATCACCATGTTCAACAGTGGGTTATCCATGAATGTTTAGTGATAGTGTAACTAGATGACAAGATATAACATACAATAAGTAAGTGGGACCACCAATATATGTTAGATTATATGATTGAGAGATACTTCAAATTAGTTATATTTTTTTATTACATGGATATGTTATTATAATTATTGAATATCCCAGTTAAAATTAAAATACAACATTGTTTCTACCATGGATTTAGGACTCAAATCCAAACCATGAATACTCATGTGTTCTTCCCTTTATCATTTCTCTATTAAATTTTTGTTAGTCATGAGTTCTTATTGAGTGTTTGTGGGGTTGACTTGGTGTGGTGAGTAGGGTATGAGGTCTTCCAATATTTCATTTCACGAAGCTTGAGGGAGTTCTCTATTTCTATAATATATATCCTCCATTGGATTATTCCTAGTGATTAGACACTAGTGGATTACCAATAGTCATAAATAAAAGTACTGACATTGTTATTTTCATGATAATAGAAAAATTATAAAAAACATGTCTCATTAAAAAGTTCAAAGAGGGAAAAATTAATGGTTTTATTCTACTCAAGATTTTTTATGGATTTAAAGGGGATATGAAAAATTTTATTCATGGAATGAAGATGATAAAATTAAGGACATATTAATGATATATTATATATATAGAAAATCAATTTAGGGAGGTGTGTGTAAAAATCTAGTGATATTGAAAAAGGAGTAAATAGAAGATTTCTGTCATGTATTTTTTCACTTATTTCAATGTCAAAATTGATTGAAATGTTATGAAACCTCTATTTTTGTTTTAATCTATACTATTTTTCTGACCTTATTCATTGATTTTATATGATAGTTTACATAAATTTTGAGAAACTTATGAGATTTGGTTATTAGGGTTATAAATATTTAGCATGTTTCATTTTGAAGGAAATCATAATTCCCAAATATAGTAATCAATTAAGTCCTACCTCCTAAGGTATCAACAAGATTTTTGGAAAACCAAATGATTTGGAAGGAATTACTCTAATTATAATGACATGCAATTATCACCCATGGGTTAAGGAGAAAAGAAGAATAGAGAGAGTCTCAACATTATTTATTATGTATAAACATACACAAAAAATTAGGAAAGGAACATTTCTATTTATAGTGTTTATTCATTTAACGAAGAAACAAAAAATGTTCATAGAATTTGGCTAGAACTTTTTTTTACATGTGTTATACTTCTTATAGCATCTTCCACATTCTTCTAAATCATTTATTATATATTATAAATAAAAAAATTCCCTTAAATTGATTATATCATGTGTATTAGTTTCCAAAAATATGATAAATTCATATAAAAGAATTAAATATGAAAAATTTGATGATATCTCATTCCAATGGATTATCATGGATAAGGAAAAAACTGCTTCATTGTATATGTAATATCTCATAACATGGGTACAGAAGACCACACATCATTAAATTTTATTACCTAACATGACTTAACCAAATAATATATTATCTTAGTGTTGTGGTGAATCCTTAAGAACACCTCCCCATATTCTAGAGGCCACAAAATAGAGAAGAGGGTCTACAAATAACCATAGATATGATATGGCCTTGGAATCTCAAGATGATAATAATATATAAATCAATATATAAATAACATCAACATCAATAAAACTAAACCTCATGGAACACATAAATTAGTTGTAAAAAATTAACCGTAATAAAAAAATAACACACACCCTTGCTATATCAAAGGAAGTATACATTCCACACATCTCATACATCACATCCTTCAAAAGGGATTTCCCACTGGGATAAAAATATACAAAAAAAATAATGAAATACTAAAGGGGATACCCAACTAAAAATATCAAGCCCCTCATTCATCATATCTGAAAAATCACATCAAGATACTCCCCCCCCAATCCCCTATATAACATGTGACTTGACATATATTTTAGATAAAATGATTATACATCATCAAAGGTCCATTTATAGTGTGTGAGAATAAATATTAGTAGGAAACCACAAAAATTTCCCCAAATATATGACACATTATACCAGTGTATGTGCATGAAAAATAAATCAAGTCATAACACAAGGAACACATGTAATCACGTTGGGTATTATTTGCTAATTAGATCACCATAACACCCAACCCTATTTGATTTTCCTAGAATTGAGATATTTTTCCATTCATACCCTTATTGGTCAGGATGTATGTTACATGGAATATCGATATCTATAAAATATATCCATCGATGGTAACCAAAATTCTATATGGTGTCCTAATTCATAGCATGTATATCCATTAGTGATACATTAAGTTACTAGATGGAATCCCAAACTCACTTCTAGTTGATCCATTAATGACACACAATGATTATTGATGGAATACCAGTCATACAACTAATCTATATATAAATAATAATAAAATATTCCAGATTATATCCTTACCACACTTCTAGTTTATCCATAGTTAATATTTTAAGATTCCATATAACATCCCAAGCACACTACTAGTTTATCCATTGGCCGTACTTACATATTATAGATAGTATATCAGCTTCATTTTTTGTCTATACATAAAATATATATGAAGGTTACTAATAAATATAGGCTACACTACCAGTTTGATAGGTTTAGTACACCATTGGAATATTTCCATCTCCTCACATGCATGTAGTATCCCATATAATTTTGGAGAAATACCAAACACGTAACTAACATACACAATTCAAGTCCTAGATCACTATTAGTATCCCACACATCTTGTGCATCCCATATCCATAATATTCACTTTGAATATAGTCACCCTAAACATATCCATATTTACCCATAACATGACATCATCACTCAATATATAACATAGGTAATGTACACCATAACCCCCACCAACTCATCAGCCATCTAAGATAAACGGATCATCTATTCTATCAACATGATAAAGACCATATTCCATAGATAACTGAGACCTTTCTCATGTACTTTATTATCAAGGTTTCCCTATATAAATCAATTATATAGTGATTAAATTCCCTATAATCCATACTGAAACTAGTCTCAAGTGGAATACCCAAAACACACCATCAATATCAAGTGTCTAACTACTTTCTTAGTGATTAAAATACTCTTAATAAAATTATATAACTAGAACATGGACTAATCACATTGTAGAACCCATATCTCATCCAAAACACCATCCTATGCTAAGGTATTATATCATATCATTCTCACTCTACCATATCAGTCATCAACTCAAGGATCATGTTATCATATACCTAATATATCTCCCATAAGAGAACCTGCAACCTATAAATATAATTCCCTATCTCACTCTCTGATGATGGCCTTATGGTAAAAAATATACAAACATGAATCTTAAAAATAAATTTAACACCCCAGTATTTTAAATGAATTCTATGTTTGATGACATATTCAACTTGCAACACCTAACATTAATGAACAACAATACACTATTAAAATATTATTATTTTAACATTAGCATTATAACTTATCCATTAAATTGGAGATTTTTAATATTATTAACAATATTATGAAATATATACAATTGTATTAATCAATAAAAATTTATTTATTAATTCTTTAGAAATAAACACTCAAATTTTATTAAAGACATTTTATAGGTTTTATTCAAAAATTGATTTTTATGGGAAAATAATAAAATTATTTTTTCCCAGTTTTAGAAAATATATATTATAAAATTAAATGAATTTTTCAAATATTTATATGAATTTTTTTTGTGAGAATTTTTCATATTTTTTCTGAAAATATTGATTTTTCCGATGAATATTGAAAATACCCCCTTTTAATTGAAGCCTATATTATTATTTCAGTAATTTTTAAATAATATATTTGTAAAATAGTTTAAAATTAAAATTAATTTAATTATAATATTAATAATCTCATTAATTTCATTTGATTCAATTTTGTTGTCGAATTTGGCATAAAATGATTTTGTACATAAAAATCAATTTTTCTGACAAATTGCATTTCATTGTGTATTTAATTTTAATATTAAATTAACTTCTTCCACTTATTGAAAATCAATATTAAATAATGGATCCAATATTTATAATTAACAGGTTCAAATTTATTAAATATTTTCCCTTTATTTTTTTCAATCTGAATAGTAACTTCACTAATTTTGGTTACCATGGTAAAAGGTAAATGAAGTAATTAATGGTTAAAAATTAAATGATAATGACTATTGAATGACCAAAGAACATGACTCAATTATATTTTATTAGATAATTTCATCTATAAGAATACAATCCTCAGTTATACGACCTTTTTTTATTTTGGTGAGATTATCACATTTATAATATTTTATATACAAATAAGTAAAAAAATATCACACTCTTATTTTTACTAACTATATTATTTTTAATATAGGTATATTCAGAGGATATGTTTTTTTAAACGTATTATTTTTAACTATAAATGATTTATATTCATCAAGGAAGTTTATTTTTAATTTTTGGGGAAGAAATAATTACCTTAAATTCTTACACTACGATAACACAATAATTATTAAATTAATGAAAAATAATATAAATTATATTAAAATCTATAAAAGTGGAATAATTTGAAATAAATAATGTAAAATAATAAATAAATAGAACAAAATAACATATTATATATTTTTTGATGAATTTTATTACAATTCATTTGTACCCTTGATGTAATTTAAGAAAAAAAATGAATATTTCTAAAATAGAAATGATTGATATTTAAAAAATAATATTATTTTAAATGATTTATAATTCATAAAAATATTATATTCAACTAAATGAGTTATACATTTTTTTTCAAATCAACCATGTTAAATTTATGGGTATTTTGGCATTTTATAGTAACATTATTAACCCTTAGATTATAGAATGTTTTAATAGTACAATAATTGTCAAAATGGTTAATGGGGGGGGGGTTAAAACTAATAGATAAGGGTAAAAAAATATAAACAAAATTGTCCAAATTTTATTGTATGAACGAATTTAGATTTATATCTACCTTATATTATAATTATATCAATTTGGTACCATTTTTAAATGATATATAATTTTTATTAATTTAATATTGTATGAAATTACAGAAGTGCTTCTCACCTCAATTATAAAAGGGATACTACTACCTTACCTATTTATAATTGTTTGAGAAATATATCTCAAAAAAACCTTTCCAATTAATATTTTAAAATTTCATATACAAGTTCTTGAGGTTATGGACATTACAAAAAATAATCCCTAGGTCACTTAATAAGAGATCTGAAGTTAGTCCACCGAAGAAGAGGTAATTGTACTTACAGACTCTTTCATGTTTATTTGTTATTAAACATGATATTCAGGTGTAGTAAAAATCCAAAAATAGAAAATAGATTATAAAAAATATACTAAAATGTTATTATTATTTTGATAAAATCATATTATGTATATTTTACATCCCATAAAAAATCAAAAACATTGCTCTTGCGAATGTACAATTCACCATATCCATTTTGTGGTGTAATTCATTTTCCATCGCTAATTTACATGGATGGTTATTAATATGGAAATGATGATTTTATACGATAATTATGATATAATTATACCTTTGGAATTATAATACAATATCTACCTTCATTTTATATATTTATAATTTATTAATTAATATATTTATATAATTAATATATAAGATATTTAAAACATAATTAAAATTTTATAGACTATGAAACCTTTATCTAACTACAAGGACCAAAACTATCGAACCAAATCGTACATTAAATACAAAGTAGTTACCAACTGAAGCACTGATTTTAATAATGGATTGATTATAAAAGGGTGATAGAGTATTATAAGTAAATAATATTTGGTATAAAATATATTATTATATTATGTAATAGCTTTATAATGAATATATATTTATTATATAAGATATTTGAACACATACAAATTAAATCAAACCTGTGGTAAGGGTTTATTTCACAATCTCATCATTATTTAGGATTTTTTATTTTTAATTATTTTTTGTGTAATACTTTTATTCCATGTATATATTTTATAAAGAAGGTTTTTAATGTTATTTAATATTATCCAATGATTTTTTAATGTAATGCTTACCCTAGTTTTAATTTTTACATATTGTTTTAAGAGGAATCTTACTGTCATTTTCCAAACAAGGATTTTTTTTGACTTTCCTTATTAAAGTGAAAAAGAAATGTTTTTAACTTATATGAAATACGTGGAATTTAACACCATAATTATTCCCCAATAATTTTAATATTTATTTACATGTTTTCATGTTTATTTTAAAGGAAATTTTTTTCTTTATTTGGTGCACATTGTTTAGATTTTAAAAGTAAATTTTAAAGTAAAAAGGTAATTTACTTAAGAAATATTACATTGTTTTTATAAAGTATCTTAATCAATTTCAACATATTTTTTGAATATTATATTAAAGATATAATATAATGATACCATAAAATATATTTCTTTAGATGGTTTATGATTATTTTTACTAGTTGAATATATTGACAATTTTTATGATAGTTATTCCAACATGAACAGTTAATGATTATTAAGGAATATTGATTTATCTATACTATTTATTCATGTGAGGATTTATTTGGGATTAATTAGTGATAATATTGTTCTGATATATTCCCATGATTGATTATTTTATCACATGGTACAAACTAGGATGTTTTTTGGCTGATACCTTACCCATTTATTCATATGTCATGAAATAAGGCCTTGATGGTATTTTAAGATGTATTAGAAAAGGACTCAATGATATGTTTCAAATGTATGACATTATTAATTACATTATTATTAATTTAGTTATTGATGTCCATTTTATTTTTTTTTCTATCTATGGATAAGTTTATAGCTTATGTGTTTATTTATATGAAAATACATGATCATCATTTATTCATTCAATATTACTAATTCCTTATCATTTTCTCCTATATGAATACCCTTACTAAGCATATGATCTCACGCCTTTATTTTTTCCCCATTCCTTAGGATACTAGGAAGTGTTTTATGATATATTTTTAGGGATATTATAAATTGAATACTGATGTTCTTGAACAAAATATTATGTTGTGTTTTATGTTTTCAAATGTAATGTGTAATTATACTATGTATCTAGTCTTCTAATACAACTAAACTTTTCAGTCTTTTAGGATTAGTTTACTTGTATCTTATTCCAAGATAATAATGTAACCTTATATTTTAGGATACTAGAATCAGGGTCTTTAAATTTGGTATGAGATAATGTTTGGATGAAACATTTTGGGTAGTAGATTTAGGAAATCATATATTAGAGAAACGTAAACCCACATTGATAATATTAACAAACAAACCAATATTTTGATTTTATGATCAGTTATACATCAATTTTTAATTTATGTTAAGTTATTTACTAGTTTTAAGATTAAAAATTATATATCATAATGTTATGATATAATTTATTGTATGAAATTGTTATAAATGTATCCTAAAAATAGGAATGGAAACTATATCAATGATAATAATCAATGTAGGTATTTACCTCATCAACATGATAATAATGCCGGAGCAATATCTACAGCTGTAAGTGAAAAAATTATAAATACATTGGTGCATCTGACTCGGACTATGAACAATAATGTTTCCCATATAGATCAAACTAAAGATTCACAATGTAGTGTAAGAATGTTAGACTACTTCATTCAATAGAAAACTCCAACATTTAATGGGACTAAAATACATTTGTATCCAAGAAATGGATATGTTCCTTAGAGAATATATTTCTTGATTTGAGATGTAATGAATGAGAGAAGGTTTTCATTTATTTTTTAATCTCTTAGGGGATGAAGATAAATAGTGGTAATTGACTCAAAACACTATGTATGTGGAGAAAATAACAAGCATAGAATGAAAGGATTTTTAGGAACTCTTATTAGAAAAATATTTTCCACATGAATAATGAGTAGATATGGGGATAAATTTATCTAGTCTAAGACATAAGGAAGAGGTAATTATTGGTATGTATGAATACAAATTAACAAGGTTATTGAGGCATGTTGTTGAATACAAATTTAATCTAAAGATTAAGATTGACCATTTTATTGATGGGAAAATCCATTACATTAAAGGGAACAAGTTACACAAATCTTCACATTATATGAGAAAAAAGTATCCTTTTCTATCAAGATATATATATATATATTTTTAAGACTTATCAATATAAGGGAAAGCATGAGAATAATAGGATGATAGAGAAAACAAATGCATGTGGTGAAGAAGGTAAAGGGAATTTTTCCAACTTGTGATACTTGTAGAAGTAAATACCGTAGTACCTACATAAAAGGAAAAGTATTTTGTTTCAAGTGTGGAGATAAGGGCCACTCAGGTCATGATTCAAAGGTAAATAAAGAATCTAAAAAGGTTAAAAACTTCAAGTGTAAGAATATTGGGAAGTAGTAAAATTATTTCCCTAGGCCACAAGGGAATTTTCCCTTTAAAAGGGCAAAGGAGAAAGGCCATGATTTTACTATCACAATTCCTAGGGTTGAAATACCTAATGATGTAGTGGAATGTAATTTAACTATACCATCAATTTTAGATAATTATTTATTTGATTAGGTATCTTCACACTCAATTATATCTTCCATGTTTTCTAGGAAAATTAGACATTTCCCTAAAACCCTAAGGAAGTAATTGTTAGTCAAGAATCCTAAAGAATGTCTCATTGTTCCATTGATGTGTTAGTAGTTCCCATTATGATATACCAACATAACTTATTTTTCTGAAATTATAATCAAACTAATGGTTTATTTTGATATAATCTTTAGTATGTATTGTATTTCAAAACCAGACACAAAAATTTATCAGAAGGAAAAGGAAATTATGATTTGTGATGGAAATATGGAATGACTTATCATTAGAGGGGAAACTTAATCAACTAATTCAGGTCTAGATCAACCCCCATAAACTTTTCTAAATATAATTCTTAGAGAAGATGAGTAGAAACGACCTACGGATGGAAAATAAAATCTTCAAATTGATGATGTAACTTTTTTTCAGAATTAAATAAATTTATTTCCTAAGTAATTACATAGACATACACTAGAGTGTGAGGTCACATTTCCAATTGGTTTAATCCCTAATGTAAGGCCTATATCAAATAATCACTATATAATTGACACTATAAAATTAGTGGAATTAAATAAATAACTAGATTATTTGTATAATAAGGGATTTATACACACTAGTCCTTTACATTTTGGGATACCTTATTAGTTTTCTTAATAATAAATACAAATCTATGAGGCTCGGAATTTATTATAGTGAAATAAATGCTATTAAAACAAATAATAGGTACCATATGCCTTATATTTATGAATTATCTAATCAAATTCATGAAGATCATTATTTTTCAAATATTTATCTTTATTTGGGCATCTTAAATTATGAGTAAAGAAGGAGGAAATTCTAAAGAAAACATTTATAATGATGTATAGACATTATGAATTTTTAGTAAAGCCAAGTTGATTGAACAATGCACCCATTATTTTTACGGACCTAATTATTAGATTATTCATTGATTATCTTGATTGATTTTTTTGTATTATTTATTGATAATATATTGGTGTACTATAATAGAATTTAGGATTGTAAAAATCACATGATAATAATTATTGAGTGTGAAATCCTGGACCCAGATGCCACATAATGGTGCTTTGAACCTGGTTGGATACATGGCCTCAATATCATCTCCTTACATGCTAGTGGCTGCTGACTATTAGCATGGGCCTGGAGTGTGTCCTTGGGGAGAATATTCCCTCAGTACCAGACTATATCATAATGAAAATATATAATATCATAAGGTAAATATCGTATGAAATTTAAGTAAACATAAACAAAAATTGAAGACTAAATGAATAATAATGAAATAGGAAAAAGTGATATAAATATACAAAATTTGATGATGATATACGTCATGTATCTATAAATCTAGAAAACATGGATACAAAGTAATATAAAACACATGCAATTGAAAATTAGTGAAGAGGAATCCAAAATCCATCCCAAGAATCTCGAGCTCCAACTCAATCATCTGCTACCATCTACATTGTCACATACATAGCTTATTTTAAATGTATTTTTATTTTAATTTCCATTAATTCTTTGTTTTGGGGGGTTTCCAATGTTTTTTTGGAGAATAGGTGAGTTTTCATGAATTGGGCCAAACCGTGAGCCCAATTCCAGATTTAAAAATAAATATTGTTTCTTTTATAACTTATTCATTTTTTAATATTTTTCACACATTCCAACTCCTAAATGTCCTCCCCTGATATATTAACACCAAAATTAATATTTGGAGCCTTTGGAAATCGATAACCAAGGTGTATATGGGTTTTTATTTAAGGGATTGGGCCTGCCCGAAAGCCCAAATCCAGTTTTAAAAATAAAATTTGATTAATTAATAACGTATTCATTTTAAGGGTTTTTCAGTGATTCCCAGCCCCAAACACGCCCCTTGAACCCAGACGCACATCCAATATCCTCCCAAACTCTTTTCAGCTCATTTGCATTGTGGTTAAGGTCGAAACATTTGAAGAACTCAAATTTAGGGCAGATTTATAAAGGTAATTTTTTTCCTTCATAACTCCTTGAATTCTTACTCTTTTTACTCCATTGAAATTCCCAAAATGATCTACCTATCCTTGTTAGAACCTCCCTTGAAGTTTTTAGTATTTTTAAAATCAGGTACTCATATTTTTTGGGGCGATTTCTACAAGATATTTTAAGTAATATGTTCTCCTCTGTTCTTCTTTAAATTTGTTCAGGGTTACATCCAATTTACTTTGGGTTTCTTCCATTATCATTGAGGTTCCTAATGTCCAGGAAGTAGGGTTTAAAAATTAGGGTTTTATCTTGTGTTTCATGGTCTGAAATTCTGGTTTTAGGTCTGGTTTAACTTCCTTGAGGTGCAGTGGTGGCGCGTTTGAGTTTTCGCACAAAGGATTCACGGGTTTCCTTGGTTTTGGTTGGTGATTCCATTGTGTATGAAATCTTTGTGAATTTGCTACTGTTTGTATGGAATTTTCATGCTTATTAAATTTTATTATTTATGAAAAATATAGTTTTAGTGGTGTTTTTATTTAAAATGAATCCTAAAGGCCAATTTCATGTGAAATTGGGGGGTTTTCATAGAAATGTTTTATTAGTTTAATTGGGGCTACCCTAAAAGTAACTAGTTGATTTTATTGAACTATAATAGGGATAAAAATACTGTTTTAAGGATTGTCCCTTATGTTTGTTGCTGAAAAATCTGGTTTTAATGGTGTTTGTGAACCACATGAAATTCTAAGAGTTGTGTTGTGTAAAAATGGAGACTTTGCAATGATGTCGTTTCGTAAACCATATGGGTTTCCCTAAAAATGATTTCATTTTTTCAATGAAATTTATTAGGATTCCATTTATGTTTTGGAAGCTTAAATATGTGCACATAGTATTCAAGTGAGGTCTATAAGGAGTTTGGTGTCCGAAACACTACGAGATTTTGAGGAATTGTTTTATGAAAAATCGAAGTGTTTTGTTGCGTGTTTTAAGTGGTATAAAATGTCATAGCTACTGTATTGGTTGTTTTTGACCACTAATGGTGTTTTATATGAAAATTTATTTATGATGCATGCTGGAATTGATTGAGCACAAAAGGGGAAGCCCAGGTACCTAGGTAAGGCGGATTTGTACCAGTATGGCTAGTGAACTAGATGGGTTTTGTCCCTGTATCACTTAGCATTTGGATAACGAAAACTCTAACTAAACTATGTGGATGATTATTGGGGACCACTAGTTTATTGGTATGTTCCCTACTAGTGGCTCATGCACGAGAAAGTATTTTTCTATGGTTACTTTACACCGAGGTATGAGGTACATAGGGCCCAAGACAACCTAGTGCCTAGGGGTGTTCCCTATGTTGTTGCTCATTGGATTTGTAGTATCTACCCATGTCATAGGGTGTGTTTGGAAGTAAATTAAATTATCTAACATTTCTATTTTAATGTGTTAATATTCTGAAAATTTTGTATTGAAAACTATTTTCAATTAAAGGTTTCATTTCATGAAATTTTAACACTACTTTTCCTTGCGTTTGAAAACTGCTTGCTTTTTCACATTTTATTTCCTACTCTATGGAATCATTGGGTGTTATCCTACTGGGCTTAGGCTCACACCCTACTTACACCCCTTGGGTGTAATTAGACTTGGTTACGTTTGATTCAGGTAAAGGAAAGGCTAAGGGTGATGGTGGTTCATGGTGTTAGTTCCCATCCTTGGTGCGGAGTTGTGGAGATAGCTTGGGGGCGATGACCCCTAGTCGTGTAGAGTCCTTGGGGCTGTCTTGATGCTATAATTATTTTTATTTGGACCACTTGTATTATCTTTAAACCAATGTACTCAGTTCTGGTTTTTACTTAAGTCTTGTTTGTCTCAAAAATTTCAGATTTATATTATGGATTTTTTTTAATGTTTTCTGTTTTCATACTCGGGTAAATCGTTCCCAAACCTAAATTAATGATACCCGGGAACTTTTTCCAGCCAATGGGGATAGGGAACACCCTTCGGGTCATGTCACGGGCTGGGTTTGGTTCCGGTTTTGGTGGTGACCAGATTCGGTTCGTGAAAAAATTGTATGAAAGGAGGTTCGCTCCTTGGGTCATGTTATTTGGGGAAGAGTCAGCATAGTCTGGAGCTAGGATTTTGGGACCTGAAATTTCAGTCATGGGTAGTGTGTCTGGACAACACACCTCATGACAAGATTCAAGTCACCATGGGAAGTATGGATTTATCTATGTCTTTTGGTTTTCTTGGTCTGATGATGATTAGGGGAAATGAAAAGAGAGTTGGGTTAATGGTCTCAATAAGCTTGAAGGGCCTGACAATCCATATGGAGTTGGGGATATTCCCTAGAACACTCTCTATGAAAGTGAAGTGATTGGAATATGGCCACCAACCATATGTCCAAGTTACCCACTGAAACTAGTTTCCTCTCGCATTGTCTTGTGTTCTTTAGTTTTGAAATCTTGGAACATTGGTCTTAAACTGACTTGGTTTTAAGAAGTGTAAAGTTTTTGTGAAATTATTTTCAAATAAATATGGAATGTTTTGATTTACGAAATGGTGGAACTGAATTTTTAGAATTGTTTTGAAATGGAAAATAGTATGCATACACCTCTTTTGAAAGCCGGAACCATATTGAAGTTTGTTTTCAGAAGTGTTTTTATTGAATTATGGATTCTTTTCTAAATGGTTGTGTCCTTAGGAAATGTTTTGTAAGATGTGAATTGGGATTTTGATCTCATTGTTAGCAGTTTTGAGAAAAATGATGTGTTGGTTGACTGTTTTGGTTTTGAAAAGTGGAACGAATTTTTGTTTTAACCTTTGGTATTTTCGTGAGAAGCCCCATGCATGGGGTTATATGGGATGATGGATGGTTGATGGCATGACTGGATGAGTGCGGGGATGGATATGAGGAGGGTGCTCGGTGTGGCACAAAAACATGCATGTGTGAGGCCCATGGGGTACCATTGGTGGATACGCTTACTGCTAAACAGTTTGTTTTCAAAGAATTGGTTTTAAAGAAAAACATGATGTCTTGATGAATAGTTTGGTGTGGTTTGTATTATGGGTTTTGGAAAATGTTGATGTTGTGAGATTTTTTGAGTTCAAGAACCCCTTCTATTTGACTGTGTTTTGGGTTTGTGTTTGGTCGGTAAGCTGTGTTGTAGGGACGGTTAGTGGTCTCTTTTGAAAAAAAAAATTTGTAATGCCTTTAAGGTGGTTCCCTTCATGTGTTTGGATCTGGTTTGTGGCTTGTTTTGACCAATGGACCAGCTTAGTTGGGTCCTTGGGTTATCTCATTTGATAAGGTACACCCCCATTAAGGGTTAATGCACACCTGAAGTGCAACCCGTTTTGTTTCGCCATTGGAAAATCCTCCCGTTGATCACTATAAATAATATTTTATTGAACATTTTTTTATTGAGTCTACACCCATTAATTTAGCTGATTTGTGGATCCTCTTGTAGTGGGATAGTGCTTGTGGAAGGTTGAAAGAGACCTTAGTTTCTTAAGTTTCCTGATTCATCAAAGGTGGGAGTGTTCTCTCGTTGTTAGTACAGATGAGTGTCTTGATGGTGTCTAAGAGGGCCTCTGGGTTCTTTATAGTTTCTTTGAAGAAACAGTTATTATTAAACCACCAATTTTGAGATTTTGGTCATGATAGGATATTGTGTCCACTTTTTGGACTTATCTGTTGTTTAGGGACTTTGAATATGGTCTCGTTCCATGTATTGTTTCTATCAATCACAAGGGTCATGTTCGGTGACGCATTGTGATGTTGTGTGCTCTTTTGACCATAAATGTGAAGGTCACACAATCCTCTAAGGTTCTATGTTATGTTGGGATTATGTCTCCCTTGGGAAAACATCAAATCCTCTATCTTAGAGGAAGGTGTTTATACGTGTCTTTCCATTCTGTTGTTTCTCACCCAAAGAAACAAGGTGCGATGTGTGTGCATCTTCTGATCCATTTTTTCAATGAAATGTCTGGTTTTGGTAAAGTGGGTTATGGAGTGTGTTATGTCTTGATAAAACCATCGGGGTATGTGGTGTAGTTGTTTGTGGCACTGAAGGAAGAAGTTACACATAGGGGTTTCAACACCCTAACTGTGTGGCTGAAGATGCATCAATATTTTGAGCTCCAGCCATAGGTCCCGGAGAGAAGCTGGCGCGTAGTCAGGGGAAACACCAGTGTCATTTAAAAACTTGTATAAAGTCCTATCCTCATTATGAAAGATAGGAACAGTTTAAACCTATGGTGTCATCATATTTATTCTATTGTTCCCATTCGGTGGAAATAGGTGGAGGGTCTTGTACCCAAGTCCTCACACAATGTTATTCCCTTCCCCTTTGGTTTCCATTGAGTCTTTGAAGAATGGTTGAAAATTTGGCTAGACAAGTTGAGCACACGGTTTTCACATGGTTAGTTATAACCATGAACAAAAAAATAACCATGCAGATATAAGGATCCACATAGTATCTCATAGTTTTCCCAACTGTGCAGACTAACCGTGCGACCGTCCCAACTCCTTAATTTTGCGGTCTTTTCGTGTCGGCCCATGCCGATTGGTTAAGATGGTTGGTTCTTGTAGTGGGAAGACCCACTGTGGGTATCATGTATATTATTTTGTAAATTTATAATTTATGTATACCCCTTGTACTAGGGATTCTATTTGGGCCTCCCCCTATTAGTGTCTTGATTCTGTCTCAGAAAAAAAAATTAAGTTGTCTCTTACGGTGGGGAGCCCATTTGTGTCTCTTCATACGAGTAACTCATATTTTTCCTTGGTTTTTTATGGGAAGTAGGTATTATCATTTGGAGATGTCTAACTACCTAAATATTACTTTGGTAAATATTGATATTATAGAGTGACCAATGGGTTAGTTATAGTAGGGCAAGTGTAACCTTGTTCGATGTTGTTGTTTATTTGGGTATATTTATTGAGTGTTGTTCAAATTGTGTTTGAGGAGTTTTAATTTGGGATAAAGCCTAAATGTTCTTGATTCTTTCAGGAAAGTGGTGTAAGTTAGGTTTGTGAGAGTATTCCTTCCTTCATTGATCACTGGAGGTGTTATGGCCTTTGGGGGAGAAACCTGGCAAGAGAGTACCTCTTGGTTTCTCAGTTGGGTTTGGTTGTTGCTTTGGCCTTACTGTGACTTTCTGGGGCGGAAATTTTTCATGGTGGGGATAATTGTCACATACATAGCTTATTTTAAATGTATTTTTATTTTAATTTCCATTAATGCTTTGTTTTGGGGGGTTTCCAAAGTTTATAGGGAGAATAGGTGAGTTTTCATGAATTGGGCCAAACCGTGAATCCAATTCCAGATTTAAAAATAAATTTTTTTTATTTTATATCTTATTAATTTTTTACTATTTTTCACTTATTACTACTCCTAAATGTCCTCCCCTGATATATTAACACCAAAATTAAAATTTGGAGCCTTTGGTAATCGATAACCAAGGTGTATATGGGTTTTTATTTAAGGGATTGGGCCTGCCCGAAAGCCCAATTCCAGTTTTTTAAAAAAAATTAATTAATTAATAACATATTCATTTTTAAGGGTTTTTCGGTGATTCCAAGCCCCAAACACGCCCCTTGAACCCAGTCACGCGTCAAATATCCTCCCACACTCTTTTCAGATCATTTGCATCATGGTTAGGGTCGAAACTTATGAAGAACTCAAATTTCGGGGAGATTTATAATGGTAATTTGTTTCCTTCATAACTCCTTCGATTATTACTCTTTTTACTCCATTCAAATTCAAAAATGATCTACCTATCCTTGTTCGAACCTCCCTTGATGTTTTGAGTATTTTTAAAATCAGGTACTGTATTTTTGGGGGCGATTTCTACAAGATATTTCAATTAAGTTGTTCTCCTCCGTTCTTCTTTCAATTTGTTTAGGGTTACATCCAATTTACTTAGGGTTTCTTCCATTATCAATGAGGTTCCTAATTTCCAGGAAGTAGGGTTTAAAAATTAGGGTTTTATCTTGTGTTTCATGGTCTGAAATTCTGGTTTTAGGTCTGGTTTACATTCCTTGAGGTGTGGCAGTGGTGCGTTTGAGTTTTCGCACAAAGGATTTAAGGGTTTCCTTGGTTTTGGTAGGTGATTCCATTGTGTATGAAATATTTGTGAATTGGATACTATTTTTATGGTATTTTCATGCTTATTCAATTTTATTATTTCTGAAAAATATAGTTTTAGTGGTGTTTTTATTTAAAATGAATCCTAAAGGCCAATATCATGTGAAATTGGGGGTTTTTCATAGAAATGTTTTATTTGTTTAAATGGGGCTACCCTAAAAGTAACTAGTTGATTTTATTGAACTATAATAGGGATAAAAATACTGTTTTTAATGATTTTCCCTTGTGTTTGTTGCTGAAAAATCTGGTTTTAATGGTGTTTGTGAACCACATGAAATTCTAAGAGTTGTGTTGTGTAAAAATGGAGACTTTGCAATGATGTCGTTTCTTGAACCATATGGGGTTGCCCTAAAAATTATTTCGTGTTTTCAATGAAATTTATTAGGATTCCCTTAATGTTTTGGAAGCTTAAATATGTGCACATAGTATTCAAGTGGGGTCTATAAGGAGTTTTGTGTCCGAAACACTACGAGATTTTGAGGAATTGTTTTATGAAAAATCTAAGTGTTTTGTTGCGTGTTTTAAGTGGTATAAAATGTTATAGATACTGTATTGGTTGTGTTTGACCAGTAATGGTGTTTTATATGAAAATTTATTTATGATGCATTCTGGAATTGATTGAGCACAAAAGGGGAAGCCCGGGTACCTAGGTGGGGCAGATTTGTACTAGTACGGCTAGTGGACTGGATGAGTTTTGTCCTTGTTTCACTTAGCATTTGGATAACGACAACTCTAACTAAACTATGTGGATGATTATTGGGGACCAATAGGTTATGGGTATGTTCCCTACTAGTTGCTCATGCATGGGAAAGGATTTTTCTATGGTTACTTTACACCGAGGTACGAGGTACATAGGGCCCAAGAGAACATAGTGCCTAGGGGTGTTCCCAATGTTGTTGCTCATTGGATTTGTAGTATCTACCCATTTCTTAGGGTGTGTTTTGAAGTAAATTACAGTATCTAACATTTCTATTTTAATGTGTTAATATTATGAAATATTTTTATTGAAAAATATTTTCAATTAAAGGTTTCATTTCTTGAAATTTTATCACTACTTTTCCTTGCGTTTGAAAACTGCTTGCTTTTTCACATTGTATTTCTTACTCTATGGAATCATTGGGTGGTATCCTACTGGGCTTAGGCTGACACCCTACTTACACCCCATGGGTGTAAGTAGACTTGGTTATGTTTGATTCAGGTAAAGGAAAGGCTAAGGGTGATGGTGGTTCATGGTGTTAGTTCCCATCCTTGGTGCGGAGTTATGGAGATAGCTTGGGGGCGATGACCCCTAGTCGTGTGGAGTCCTTGGGGCTGTCTTGATGCTATAATTATTTTTATTTGGACCACTTGTATTATCTTTAAACCAATGTACATAGTTCTGGTTTTTACTTATGTCTTGTTTGGCTCAAAAATTTCAGATTTATATTATGGATTGTTTTTAATGTTTTATGCTTTCATACTCGGGTAAATCATTCCCAAACCTAAATTAATGATACCCGAGAACTTGTGCCAGCCCGTGGGGATAGGGAATGCCCTTCGGGTCATGTCACGGGCTGTGTTTGGTGCTAGTTTTGGCGGTTACCAGATTCGGTTCGTGACATACATCCTAAGTAATCAATCAATCAAGTGTCCGAAGAAGCATGCTTTCCCTTATCAATACCTACATACATGTAATCTTCATTGGTTATAATGGTTCCCATATTGGGTGTGAGATAACTCTTAGTAGGCCACCCAAAACAATGTCTATAACAAACTTTCCTTGTAATATAAACTGAACTAGTGTTCAAGAATGCATATAAAAAATTAATGTAGTACAATAATGTAAATCACCATGTACCTATCAGCCCCCATCTTGTGTCCTGTCATTTAACCAATTCAATAATTAATTAATTAATTTTATATAATTTTGTCATGTGAGGCATAACCAGCACTGACATAACATTGTGATAATAATATTATAGGTTCTAAGATGTTACAAGGAATCCAAAATTATAAAAAAAATGAAATGGTTCTAAGGTTTTAACCCAAGAATCTTAAACCCATGGGAATAAAACTCATTATTAACTATGTCCTGGCTATATGGGTAAGAGTGTAATCCATAGAGATTTATCATATTAATTCCACAATAGTGTGATCTAACTGAGTCCAAGGAATACATCCAAGGTAAAACATGATAAGAAATGGTTACACCCAATAATATAAGCATTGAACATCATGTATTTAGAAGCCATGTTAGATCCAAGGAGTGTATCTAAGGTATCATATACTAGTAAAGGAGGGATCCAATAGTTTCATACTGGGAATCAACTAATAGACAAGGATCATGTTTTAAGGTGGGTCTCAACTAAGGATACTTGCATCCATCAATTAGAATGGTTTCCATGAGTGATCAAGGAATTCCATTGAAAATACAAAATATAACATTAGTCTGACCACTACTATAATGATTTCAAGGTCCATATACAATTAGGCTCCTTAAATTTAATTTATTTTTTTAATTAAGACAAGTATTATTCATACCACTTAATAAAGTGAAGGTTTGGGCCTTACATTTCTTTAGTGCAACATGACCTAGGTTTATGAAACCATTTAAGTCATAATCATTTAAGATGGTTAACTTCTATACCTACCAATACACGTGGAAAGGGGTGCTACAGACATGAAACCAAGCCATTCAGTTATAATCAATTAGGCCAAGCCATATATATACCATATAATTTCCATTTTATTTTTCTTTGATTTATCAAGTCAAATAAATTACCATAACCAGGTCAAGTGGAGTTCAACATGGGAAAATCCATTAACTAATTCAATGATATAATTAAACACTCAACTTTAACAAGGTCAAGTTACGGCTCACCCGAATGGTGGTACCAATAGGCCTAAAATCTACAAAAAAGAATAACATTGGAAACACCCTACTTGGGGTGGTCGGTGTTTTGGATACAACCAGCAATGTTGATTTACATATATTTAATGGGTATTAGAACATGGTTTTGAAGACTATAGTAATTAAATATAAATTTAAAAAATGATGCTCGATGAAATTAGTGTGTCCCCATATAAATTTACAAAACAATTCATCTTTAGGAGTGAGTTATATTCCACCTACCCAAAAATCGTACGACTCTCCTAATCCAATATTAGCCACTAGTTCAACTTGGATTGGTAGAGATCTAAAGAATCGATCAATGCCTTGAAAATAGGGAATATGATACTACAACTTCATAATATATTCAATAGGAAGATGAAGATTGTAATATTAAAAGAGAATTATTAATGTGCCAGTGCAGATCCATTGAGATAGATGACACTTTGATCAGACTATAGAAAACGCTCAAGGATGATTCCTAGAATAGTGGTAAAATAGAGTTCAAAAGATGAGAAATGGGGGATATTATACAATGGAGATAAAAATAAAGAAAGTTGTATTAAAATTAGACCACTTGATGTCAAATAAGTAATTTTACCCAAATTTAGACTTCGCATAGTTTGGATGCATGGTTTGGCCAAAACCTATACAAACCATGAACTTGAAGCTATAGAGAGGGGAATTACACATGGTTGGGCTGCATAGTTTGGGTAAATATGCACCAACCATGCAAAATACCTTTATAATTTGTCTGTGATATTTTTCATGGTCGTTACCCAAATCACACAGTTTAAGAAAATTGTGTACCCCATAACGCCCCACTATCTAAACTTATGTGGTTAGATATAATCATGCAACATACCTCACATGGTTTCCTCTAACCATTAAATAGACAGAAACCCTCCACTGGCTATGGTTATGAGCTCTGAACAAGATCTAGAAACCTAAGAATCTTTCCCGAACTCCTAAGGTATCCACTTTAGGTCCATAAAATAAAATTTAAATGATTTATAAAAATTTAAATTTTTTTGTTCTTATAGTATTCCCCCTTAAAGTAACTCTTCCTCTATTTCACCTTCCATGGGTGGTGAAACACTTTTTGATAACAACTATAGACACTAGACACATACGTCAACCTCCCACTCCCAAGTCTCATCCTATACATAGCCATACATCCATAACACCCATTCTTGAGGGACATACTAGACTTGGATATCCATCATGCTCTGTTCAATGATACATAATGGATAATCCTCAAAAGAAGCATCAAAATCAAGATCATATTCCTCAAGATCAAAAGTTTTAGACATATAGGCATGATAGTAATAGAGCTGTGAAATATGGAATATGTCATGCATGACATGGTACCTATGATATAGTAGAAAACAATAAGATACCAGACCAACTCTCTCCAGAATCTCAAATAACCCAAAAATGTGCAGGGATAACTTCCCTCACCTCTTTATCCATTTATTCCCTAGCTTAGGTGATGCCCTTAAGAAAAACGATCCCCTAACATGAACTCCATAGGTCATTAATGATGTAAAACATAGGATTTATATCTAGATTGAGTAGTATACATACACTTTCTAATCAGATAAAATTTCCCCAAAGTCTCCTTCATGAGACAAGGACCTAGTAGGGATGCCTAACCTACCTCTAGCCAGAACATGGATAAACTAGATGACCTACTGTACATGGCCTCAAAAGGGCCCATTTGAATTACCACTTGAAAGTTATTATTATAGGTGAAATAGATGAGGGAGATATACTTATCCCAAGAACAACAAAAATCAAGGATTCATACCTGCAACATTTCCTATAGAACTTATATCATCTGTTCTAACATTCCATTAGTCTGAGTGTTAAAGGTTGTGCAAAGAAACACCTGTGTACCCATAGATTTTTGTAACACCTACCAAAATCATGATGTGAAACGAGCATCCCTATCTAAATAGATAGTATGAGGGACCCTGTATAGTTGGATGGTCTCTTGAATATACAATATTTCTATCTCATCAACTGATAAAGTATATTGGGTAGTAATGAAGTTGGATACATTCAACAATCCTTCAATGACAACCCATTCAGCATCGCTAACCCTAGGAGACCTCGATGAACAGAATAAAAAGTTCATTGAAACAACATCCCATTTCCATTATGGGATTGGATGTTGATCCAACATTCCCACTTGTATCTGGGTTTCCTTCTTCACCTGCTGATAGGTGGAACACCTCATGATAAATCCTACTATTTTATGTTTTTTCCCAAGAAACCAATACCAGTGTCATATATCTCGATAGATTTTGAAGTTCCATGTTTGATATTCACACTAAGAATCATGGGAATCACACATAAACTCTTATCTCATATCTATAAGAACCCTAAAATGTCTATGTATATGAAGTATCCCATCACTATCCACAGACCAATATGAAGGTGGTTCATCTTCTGAAGTACATTCAGAAAGAACCAAGCCCTTAGGATCAAAATTTTTTTACTCTTCACCTTTTCAAGTATGGAAGATGTAACTATCAAGGACATGAGATAAAACTTCTCATGATTATTGGGAAGCTCCAGATATAGGTTATAGAAGCCATCCATAAGTTTCCATTCATCATTAACTTCCCATATGGCTCCTAATTGAGTATTCTATCTCAGTGCATCAACCACTACATCTCCCTTTCTAGATGTATAGGCATGATCAAAATTGAAGGAGTAAGGATATTCAACCCATGTTCACTATCTAAGAGTCAATTAACATTGTTTAAAGATATATTTGAGGCTATATTGGTCCTTATACACCACAAAGATCTCACCCAATAGATAATGTCTTAACCAACATAAGACATGGAAAAATGCTACTAGATCAAGGTCGTACGTCAGGTAGTTCCTCTCACGAGGCCATAACTTCCGAGATACATGAATACTGAATCAATCTACCTACATCAACTCTTCCACTAGGATGATGAATTATACATAAAAGAAAATGTTATAACCATTGAGAGGTTATTGATGAATCAGAATAGGTGGCGAGATAGGCCTCCCTTTCAGCTCTTAAAAGGATTTCTCCTAAACTTCTGACCACAATAACATAACTCCCTTCTTTGTAAGACTAGTATAATGTTAAATATGGAATGATAAGTCTTGTATAAAATGCCTATAATAACCATCCATCCCCAAGAAACAACTTATGTCAAAAAAAACTCTTTGGTTTCTCCCATCATACCACAACCATCACCTACTATGGTTCCACAAATACTCCTGATTTTGAGATCGTATGACCTAAGAAGTGAACATTGAGGACCCAGAAGTGTCAATTTGATGTCTTGGTATAAAGATTACTTTCTCTCAGTGTACTCATAATGATCTTAAGGTTATTCTCATAGTCAATATGAGTATGACAATTCACAAAGAGTTCATCATAAAATACTAAAAAAATCCAGATAGGGGTGGAATAACCTATTCATTAAATCCATAATACAGTAGGTGCATTTATAATTCCAAAGTATATAAATAGGAAATCATATAGACCATACACACTATGGAAATATGTATGAGGTATATCTAATGGTCTTACTCACACCTGATAGTAGATCAATCTGAAGTCAATCTTAGAAAAGACCCTAGATCCTCAGAGCTAGTCAACGATATCATCTATTAGAGTTAGTGGATACCGGTTCCTGGATGTAATCTATTTCAACCATATGTAACCCATGCACATTCAAAGGTTATAATCGTCCTTCTTGGTGATAAGGACATACAAACACAAATAGGAAGTGCTATGAAGTATGAATACTTCGGCCTCCATGTTTTCTAACTAATTCTTGTGCTCCTGGAACTCTTTTTGTTCAATCATGCATCAAGGAATGGACACTGAAACATCTCCTAAAATAATATTAATCATGAAATCAAACTATCTATTAAGAGTTAATCCAAAAAAACCATTGGGAAAAACATACTTGAAATGATCTACTAATTTAGGGAATTCATCTTGATATAAACTTTAATCCCCAATAATGATATTAGAAATCTGCGTGGTCACTACACTAAGACCATGATGTTCTAGTCTAGATCTACCATCCTAGACATCCCACTCATCCTTGTGTAGAGAATTTATACATTTTGGTGATGTAAACGATATCATTCAGTGATATTAGTCTAAAAAGGTGTGATAAAAAATAACAAATTCATCCTAAGAATGATAGAGAAGCCTTTCATCTCAAAAACCAGAGGTCACACAAGAAAGGGTAACTCTCTACCTCAAGGGGTTAGTCCCTAAACTAGTGTATTCCCTCTCACTATATTCTGAATGGTGTATTTAGGGTCATTAGACTACATTAATATTGAATTTCCATCTTGACACTTTCCCAGATAGATAAATAGTTGAATGAGTGTGAATAATCTATATCAAATAAATCAGATACTATAGTGGATGCTACTAGAATAGTACATTGTACTGTAGATGGTCCTTCAATATGATCCTTGGGTATCTGATGTAATTTCTGTAACAAACCTGATCCATGAACATGTAAAACATTTAAACTACCACAATCATAACCTCTATGTTGGTGATGTTGGTGACTAGGATTTTGGATACTCTAGCCATTCAATCATCCTTGGAAAGTCCTACTCATGCTACTCCAACTCCATGCCTGATGTGGTGTAAAATAACTGACCCCTGATAGTCGAGCTGGTGTAGATCCTCCTCCATTAGAATATAATGGAACGGTCTAATAAAATATTTGATGGTGCCCCATATGACCACCATCCTGACACTCCTCAGGGTCACTATCACGCTGAGGCATTACGTTCCCTTATCATCCAAACCGAAGGCAAACCATTGAGCTACCGGCATGGGTACTATGGATACCACACCCCAAATAAAAAACATAAAGGGAATATATCCTTCTACTGGAGGGACAACTGGATTTCCATGAAACTAATCCTATATGTCTAAAACTATCACCATCCCTCAGGTTGCGCTTAGTGAAAAGATCCAAATTAACAATTTCATAGATTTCATGTAAGAGAAAGAAGTTATCCTTATTATTAATGGTATAATAAATCCAATTTTTGAAGAGTTTATCATGCGAAATATCATAACTGACTAGAAGAGGTGAAAAACACTATAACTCAGTGAAATTTTCTAAATATTGCATGGATGACATAGAACCCTGATCAAGATTCATGAACTCTATGAACCTATCATCTATCAGTGTCTGAGGAAATAACTAATTGTAGAAGGTATTCTAGAAATTATACAATAAAATTCCTTGATGTAGACTCACTTAGGTAACTATATCCTACCAGCCCTTAGTTGAATCACACATCATGTAATTCGAAATCATGAACCTCTACTTCAGAGGTGTCTTCAGATGCTCAAAGGTAGATAAGGTGAAATCTAGATAAGACTCAAAATCCTATGTAATACCATCACCTAAAAAAGTTTAGGGATGTTACTATTAGAATTCACTAGTCAAATCAACCATCATTCGTGCAGGTCATAGAGCACTATTCATAGACTACATAAGAAATATGAAACTATCACGATGCCGAGAATTGTTTCTTGGATAATGTTGAGATGATGGTGAATCAATTGGAAATCCATGAGGTAATATTTGTAGCATCGATCCCACCATGTCTGGAGCATGGTCATTTACACCCTCCCAAAACATGATATAAAGACATCATGGAGAAATTGTTCTACAAATTACAAGTACATGCCTTAGAAAATGATAGAATAACATAGATAACAACATGAGAGGAAGTTGAATGTAAATAAGGTCTCACTACCCATGGAATAATACCCATAATACTCACATAGAATTCTATTTATTGGTAGGTTCTCAAGTATAAGTTTTTGTGGTTCATGTAGATGAAGGGTCGACTATACCTTGCATCATAATTTACTAGACACCATTTCACTTTACAAGTAATGATTCACTTTCCATGTTTGTATTTTTTTTATTTATGTATATCCATATTCATTAAAATTGGATTGACATTCCAATTCAATCCGGACACAAACTCCTTATTACAAAAAATGATATCTGCCTAATTTTAATTTAATTGATCAACATAGTAAATTACCAATTAAAATGTGTGAGGGAACATAATACCTCATGAATTAGAACCATAATTTTAACAATCACATCAATGTAAAATATAAATCATAATATAAATACTACAAAATCACTCAATAATCATAGTAATATCAAGAAATTCAACCAGTGAAATGAACATATATGGCATGAAAATCTGCTAGACATGCAAATTCTAGGTGCCTATGATGATGCATGTAACAATTCCTCTTTCAATCCTATCATCTAGTTAATGATATAAATAAATCATCAATTATAATAATAATAATAACCAAAACACATCAAGTGAATCACCCATCCGTTAAATTATATCAATAATAATAACTAAAAATAGAACAACTATTATAAATCAAGAAACTCAGAATTTACCCCGATCATGGGTTTGCAATGCTCAAGGATGACTTATTACCAAGTTAGAAGAACTAAGAATGTCCAATATATTGTATATAAATATTAAAATAAGAAAATAACTCATCTGATACCACTTTGTGATGTCATAGACCTAAATTCCACAAAGAGGTTCCCTGAGCTCGATTGGCTGCATGGACTCAACCCCATCTCCCTGAACACTAGAGGCTTCCGACAAGCAGTGAGGGCATGAGGTTTGTCCATGGGGAGACTATTACCTCATTACCACTGTATAGAAATATATATATATATATATATAATATTATAAGGTAAATATAGATGGTAATATAAGTAAATAGAAACCATAGCAGAGGAAGAAATGAGTAATAATACAACAGGTACAACAAATACAAATATACAAAACTGATGATTATATATGTAATGTACCTATAAAACTGGAAAACATGGAGAGAGAGTTTAATACAAAACATGATATAAAAAATTATAAACAAGGAATCCAAAAAAAATATCCCATGAATCCCAAGCTTCAGCTCGGTCATCTACCACCAGCTCCATCCTGTGAAATCAAGCAATCATGTTTCTGAAGAGACACAATTTCCTTCATCAAAACCTACATACAAGTGATCTTACCAGGTTCCAATGCCGCCCAGATAAGGTGTGATATAAACATCATATGACCACCACCCACAGTGTATACTACATATTTTCTAGGTAAAATAAATTGTAATAGTGTGAAAGCATTCTTATATAAAATTATAGTAGAACAGTAATGTAAATACCTAAGTACCTACTTCATCCCTCGTCCGGTGTCTGAACATGTAACCATTTCATTAATTAATTAATTCAGATTATATGATTATGTCATGTTAGAATATCTATAACTGATATTAGATCCTGATAGTAACAATATAGGTTCCAACATGTAACAAGGAAACCAAGATGATAATGTTAATGAAATAGTTCCAAGGTAATAACCAAGGCAACATAGACATCAAGGGTCACAAACTCAGAAGTAACTATAGCATGGCTATAGGTGTAAGAGTGTAATGCAAGGAGAATGGTCCAAGGCATTACATAGTAGTGTGATATAATAGAATCCATGGAATACATCCATGGTAAAATGGGATACGCAGTAGCTAAACCCAAGGATATAACTTGGGCACATCTTTCCTATAGAAGCCACACTGGATCTAAGGAATGTATCCAAGGAATCTATTTATAGTAAAGGAGGGATCATGTGGTGTCATACATGGAATCCACTATTAGATGATGAATGGTTTCTGAGTTGGGTATCAACCAAGGAATTGTCTCAAAAAAACCTTGGCAATTAATATTTTAAAATTCCATATACAAGTTCTTGAGGTTATGGACCTTAAAAAAAATCATCCCTAGGTCACTTAATAAGAGATCTGAAGGTAGTCCACCGAAGAATAGGTAATTGTCTTTTCAGATTCATTCATGTTTATTTGTTATTATACTTCATATTCAGGTGTAGTAATAATCCAAAAATAGAAAATTAATTTTAAAAAACATACTAAAATGTTATTATTATTATGAGAAAATCATATTACGTATATTTTACATCCTGTAAAAAATCAAAAACATTGCTCATGCGAATGTACAATTCACCATCTCCATTTTGTGGTGTAATTCATTTTCCATCGCTAATTTACATGGATGGTTATTAATATGAAAATGATGATTTTATATGATAATTATGATATAATTATACCTTTGGAATTATAATACAATATCTACCTTCTTACCACCCAATCCTTTTGGAAATTATAACGTCTCCCATGCATGTGTTGGGCTACCCCCTCCACAAAGCGATGTGATTCATTTTTCATTTCTATTTTACATGGATGGTAATAAGGATAGACTTAATGAATATATATGATATATATATGATATATATGATATATATATATGATATATATATGATATATATACAATATATATATGATATATACTATATAATAAATATTATATAAATGTAATATATCATATACCTTTATTTTATTACAACCATTTAAAATTGAAAACAACATTAATGCACATATACAACATATTATCTCCGTTAATAGTGTAATTAATTTAATATTTTTATATTTTATTAACTAATATATATATATATATAATTAATATATACGATATTTAAAACATAATTAAAATTTTATAGATTATGAAACCTTTATCTAACTACAAGGACCAAAACTATCGAACCAAATCGTACATGAAATACAAGGCAGTTACCACCCAAAACACTGATTTTAATAATGAATTGATTATAAAAGGGTGATAAAGTATTATAAGTAAATAATATTTGGTATAACATATATTATTATATTATTTAATAGCTTTATAATTAATATATATTTATTATATAGGTTTTATGAACACATAAAAAGTAAATCAAACATGTGGTAAGGGTTCATTTCACAATCTCATCATTATTTAGGATTTTTTATTTTTAATTCTTGGTTGAGGAATACTTTTATTACATGTATATATTTTATAAAGATGGTTTTAAATTTTATTTAATATTATACAATGATTTTTTAATGTAATGTTTACCCTAGTTTTAATTTTTACAAATTGTTTTAAGAGGAATCTTACTGTCATTTTCCAAACAAGGATTTTTTTGACTTTCCTTATCAAAGTGAAAGAGAAATGTTTTTATCTTATATGAAATAAGTCGAATTTAACACCATAATTATTCTCAAATAATTTTAATATTTATTTACATGTTTTCAAGTTTATTTTGAAGGAAAATTGTTTCTTTATTTTGTGCACATTTTTTAGATTTTAAAAGTAATTTTTAATGTAAAAGGGTAATTTACTTAAGAAATATTACATTGTGTTTATAAATTATATTAATCAATTTCAACATATTTTTTTAATATTATATTAAGGATATAAGATAATGATACCATACAATATATTTCTTTATATGGTTTATGATTCTTTTTACTAGTTGAATGTATAGACATTTTTTATGATAGTTATTCCAACATGAACAGTTATTAATTATTAAGGAATATTGATTTATCTATACTATTTATTCATGTGAGGATTTATTTGGGATTAATTAGTGATAATATGGTCCTGATATATCCCCCTGATTGATTATTTTATCACATGGTATAAACTAGCATATTTTTTGGCTGATACCTTACCCACTTATTCACATGTCATGAAATAAGGCCTTGATGGTATTTTACTATGTATTTGACAAGGACTCAATGATATGTTTCAAATGTATGACATTATTAATTCCATTATTATTAATTTAGTTATTGATGTCCATGTGATTAATTTGTTTTCTATCTATGGATAAGTTTATAGCTCATGTGATTATTTATATGAAAATACATGATCATCATTTATTCATTCAATATTACTCATTCCTTCTCATTTTCTCCTATATGCATACCCTTACTGAGCATATGATCTCTCGTATTTATTTTTTTACCTTTCCTTAGGATACTAGGAAGTGTTTTATGATATATTTTTAGGGTTATTATAAATTGAATACTGATTTTCTTGAACAAAATATTATGTTTTGTTTTATGTTTTCAAATGTAATGTGTAATTATACTATGTATCTAGTCTTCTAATACTACTAAACTATTCAGTGTTTTAGGATTAGTTTACTTGTATCTTATTCCAAGATAATAATGTAACCGTATATTTTAGGATACTAGAATCAGGGTCTTTAAATTTGGAATGAGATAATGTTTGGATGAAACTTTTTGGGTAGTAGATTTAGGAAATCATAGATTAGAGAAACCTAAACACACATTGATAATATTCACAAACAAACCAAAATTTTGATTTTAAGATCTGTTATACATCAATTGTTAATTTATGTTAAGTTATTTACTAGTTTTAAGATTAAAAATTATATATCGTAATGTTATGATATAATTTATTGTATGAAATTGTTATAAAAGGATCCTAAGAAAAGGAATGGAAACTATATCAATGAGAATAATCAATGAAGGTATTTACCTCAACAACATGATAATAATGCAGGAGAAATATCTACAATTGTAATTGAAAAAATTATAAATACATTTGTGCTTCTGACTCGGGCTATGAACAATAATTTTCCCCATATATATCAAACTAAAGAATCACAATATAGTGTAAGAATGTTAGACTTCTTAATTCCATAGAAAACTCCATCATTTAATAGGACTAAAAATCCATTTTTATCCATGAAATGGATATGTTCCTAAGAGAATATATTTCTTCATTTGAGATGTAATGAATGAGAGAAGGTTTTCATGTATTTTTTAATGTCTTAGGGGATGAAGATCAATAGTGGTAATTGAATCAAAACTCTATTTATGAGGAGGAAATAACAAGCATAAAATGGATGGATTTTAAGGAACTCTTCTTAGAAAAATATTTTCCTCATGAATAATGAGTAGATATGGGGATACATTTATTTAGTCTAAGACAAAAGGAAGAGTTAATTATTGATAAGTATGAATCCAAATTAACAAGGTTATTGAGGCATGTTGTGGAATACAAATTTAATCAATGATTAATATTGACCATTTCTTTTATGGGTAAAATCTATTACATTGAAGGGAACTAGTTACCCAAATATTCTCATTATATGAGAAAAAAGTCTCCTTTTCTATAATGATATATATATATATATATATATTTAAGACTTATGAATATAAGGGAAATCATGAGAATAATAGGATGATAGAGAAAAAAATGGATAAGGTGAATAGGGTAAAGGGAATTTTTCTAACTTGTGATACTTGTTGAAGTAAATACCATAGTACCTACATAAAAGGAAAAGTATTTTGTTTCAAGTGTGGAGATAAGGGCCACTCAGCTCATGATTTAAAGGTAAATAAAGAATCTACAAAGGTTAAAAACATGAACTGTAAGAATATTGGGAAGTAGGAAAATTATTTCCCTAGGCCACAAGGGAATTTTCCATTTAAAAGTCCAAAGGAGAAAGGCCATGATTTTACTATCACAAAGACCAGAGTTGAAATACATAATGATGTAGTGGAATGTAATTTAACCATTACATCAATTTTAGATAATTATTTATTTGGTTAGGTATCTTCACACTCAATTATATCTTCCATGTTTTCTAGGAAAATTAGACATTTTCCTAAAACCTTAAGGAAGTAGTTGTTATTCAAGAATCCTAAAGAATGTCTCATTGTTCCATTGATGTGTTAGTTAGTTCCCATTATGATATACCAACATACCTTATTTTTCGGAAATTATAATCAAACTAATGGCTTATTTTGATATAATATTTAGTATGTAATGTATTTCAAAATCTGACACAAAACTTTATCACAAGGATAAGGAAATTATGATTTTTGATGGAAATGTGGAATGACTTATCTTTAGAGGGGAACTTAATCAACTAATTCAGGTCTAGATCCACCCCCGCATCTTTTCTAAATGGAATTCTTAGAGAAGATGACTAGACACAACCTACGGATGGAAAATAAAATCTTCAAATTGATAATGTACCTATTTTTATAATTAAATAAATTTATTTCCTAAGTAATTACTAAGACATACAATAGAGTGTGAGGTTACATTTTAAATTTATTTAATCCCTAATGGAAGTCCTATAGCAAATACTCACTATATAATGGACACTATAAAATCAGTGGAATTGAAGAAATAACTAGATTAGTTGTATAATAAGGTATTTATATACCCTAGTGCTTCACATTTTGGGATCCCTTATTAGTTTTATTAATAATAAATACAAATATATGAGGCTAGGAATTGATTATAGTGAAATAAATGCTATTAAAACAAAGAATATGTATCATATGCCTTATATTTATAAATTATCTAATCAAATTCATGAAGATCATTTTTTTCAAAGATTTATCTTCATTTGGGCATCTTTAATTATGAGTAAAGAAAGAGGAAATTATAAAGAAAACATTTATAATGATGTATAAACATTATAAATTTTTAGTAAAGCCAAGTTGATTGACCAATTCACCCATTATTTTTACGGAACTAATGATTAGATTATTCATTGAGTATCTTGATTTCTTTTTTTGTAGTATTTGTTGATAATATATTGGTGTACTCTAATAGAATTTAGGATTGTAAAAATCACATGAAAATAATTCCAGAGTGTGAAATCCAGGACCCAGATGCCACATAATGGTGCTTTGAACCTGGTTGGATACATGGCCTCAAGATCATCTCCTTAAACGCTAGTGGCTGCCGACTAGTAGCATGGGCCTGGAGTGTGTCCTTGGGGAGAATATTCCCCAGTATTATACTGTGTCATAATGAAAATATATAATATCATAAGGTAAATATCGTATAAAATATATGTAAACATAAACAACAATTGGAGCCTAAATAAATAATAATGAAATAGGTAAAGGTGATATAAATATAAAAAAGTTGATGATGATATACGTCATGTATCTATAAATCTAGAAAACATGGATACAAAGTATTATAAAACACATGCAATACAAAATTAGGGAAGAGGAATCCAAAACCCATCCCAAGCATCCCGAGCTCCAGCTCAATCATCTGCCACCACCTATATCCTAAGGAATCAATCAATCAAGTGTCCGAAGAAGCATGCTTTCCCTTATCAATACCTACATACATGTAATCTTCATTGATTCCAATGGTTCCCATATTGGGTGTGAGATACATCTTAGTAGGCCACCCAAAACAGTGTCTATAACAAACTTTCCTTGTAATATAAATTGAACTAGTGTTCAAGCTTGCATATAAAAAATTAAAGTAGTACAATAATGTAAATCACCATGTACCTATCAGCCCCCAACTGGTGTCCTATCATTTAACCAATTCAATAATTAATTAATTCAGTTTATATAATTATGTCACGTGAGGCATAACCAGCAATGACATCACATTGTGATAATAATATTAGAGGTTCTAATATGTTACAAGGAATCCAAAATTAAAAAAACAATGAAATGGTTCTAAGATTTTAACGCAAGAAAGTTAAACCTCATGGGTAGAAAACTCATTAGTAACTATGTACTGGCTATATGGGTAAGAGTGTAATCCATAGAGATTCATCCTAGTAATTCCACAATAATGTGATCTAACTGAGTCCAAGGAATACATCCAAGGTAAAACATGATAAGAAATGGTTACACCCAATAATATAACCATTGAACTTCATGTATTTAGAAGCCATGATAGATACTAGGAGTGTATATAAGGTATCCTATACTAGTAAAGGAGGGATCCAATAGTTTCATACTGGGAATCAACTAATAGACCAGGATAACGTTCCAAGGTGGGTCTCAACTAAGGATACTTACATCCATCAACTAGAATGGTTTCCATGAGTGATCAAGGAATTACATTGAAAATACAAAATATAACTTGAGTTTGGCCACTCCTATAATTATTTAAAGGTTCATATACAATTAGTCTCTTTAAATTTAATTTATTTTTTTAATTAAGACATGTATTCATCATACCACTTAATAAAGTGAAGGTTCGGGCCTTGCATTTCTTTAGTGCAAGATGACCTATGTTTATGAAACCATTTAAGTCATAATCATTTAAGATGGTTCACTTCAATACCTACCATTACACATGGAAAGGGGTGCTACAGACTTGAAACCAAACCATTCAGTTATAATCAATTAGGCCAAGCCATATATATACGATATAATTTCCATTTTATTTTTGTTTGATTTATCAAGTTAAATAAATTACCTTAACCAGTTCAAGTGGAGTTCATCATGGTAAAATCCATTCACTAAGTCAATCATATAATTAAACACTCATCTTTAACAAGGTCAAGTTATGGGTCACCCGAATGGTGGTACCAATAGGCCTAAAATCTACAAAAAGAATAACATTGGAAACACCCTACTTGGGGTGGTCAGTGTGGTGGATACAACCAGCAATGTTGAATTACATATATTTAATGGTTATTAGAACATGGTTTTGAAGAATATAATAATTAAAAATAAATTTAAAAAATGATTCTCGATGAAATTAGTGTGTCTCCACTTAAATTTACAAAACAATACATCTTGAGGAGTGAGTTATATTCCACCTACCCCAAAATCGTACGACTCTCCTAATCCAATATTAGCCACTAGTTCAACATGGATTGGTAGAGATCTAAAGAATCGATCAATTCCTTGAAAATAAGGAATAAGATACTACAACATCATAATGTATTCAATAAGAAGAAGAAAATTGTAATATTAAATGAGAATTAATAATGTACCGGTGGAGATCCATTGAGATAGATGACACTTTGATCAGACTATAGAAAAACGCTCAAGGATTATTCATAGAATAGTGGTAAAAGAGAGATCAAAAGATGAGAAATGGGGGATATTATACAATGGGGTGAAAAATAAAGAAAGTTGTATTAAAATTAGACCACTTAATGTCGAATAAGTAATTTTACCCAAATTTAGCCTTCGCATAGTTTGGCTGCATGGTTTGGGCAAAACCTATACAAACCATAAAATTGAAGCTATATAGAGGGGAATTACACATGCTTGGGCTATATAGTTTGGGTAAACATGCACCGACCATGCCAAATGACTTTATAATTTTTCTGTGATATTTTTCATGGTCGTTCTAACCAAATCACACAGTTTAAGAAAATTGTGTACCCCATAACGCCCCACTATCTAAACCTTTTTGGTTAGATATAATCATGCATCATACCTCACATGGTTTCCTCTAACCATGAAATAGACCAAAACCCTCCACTGGCTAGGGTTATGAGCTCTGAACAAGCTCCAGACACCAAGGAATCTTTCCCGAACTCATAAGGTATCCACATTAGGTCCATAAAATAAAATTTAAAAGATTTATTAAAAATTAAAAAATTTGTGTTCTTATAGTATTCCCCCTCTAATCAGATGAACTTTCTCCAAAGTCTCCTTCATGAGACAAGGACCTAGTTGGGATGCCTAACCTACCTCTAGCAAGAAAATGGATAAACTAGACGACCTACTGTACATGGCCTCAAAAGGAACCATTTGAATTGTCACATGAAAGTTATTATTATAGGTGAAATAGATGAGAGAGATATACTTATCCCAAGAACAACCAAAATCAAGGATTAATACCTGCAACATTTCCTATAGAACTTATATCATCTGTTCTAACATTCCATTGGTCGGAGCATGAAAGTTTGTGCTTAGAAACACATGTGTACCCATATATTTTTGTAACACCTACCAAAATCATGATGTGAAACGACCATCCCTATGTAAATAGAAAGTATGAGGGACCCTTTGTAGTCGGATGGTCTCTTTAATATACAATCTTTCTATCTCATCAACTGATAAAGTATCTTGGGTAGTAATGAAGTGGGATACTTTCAACAATCATTCAATGACAACCCATTCAACATCGCTAACCCTAGGAGACCTCAATGAACTGACTACAAAGTTCATTGAAACCACTTCCCATTTCCATTATGGGATTGGAAGTGGATACATCATTCCAACTTGTATCTGGTTTTCCTTCTTCACCTGCTGATAGGTGGAACGCCTCATGATAAGTCCTACTATTTTATGTTTTTTTCCCAGGAAACCAATACCAGTGTCATATATCTCGATAGATTTTGAAGTTTCATGTATGATATTCCCACTAAGAATCATGGGAATCACGCATAAACTCTTATATCATATCTATAGGATCCCAAAAATGTCTATGCTTATGAAGGATTTCATCACTATCCCCAGACCAATATGAAGGTGGTTCATCTCCTGAAATACATTCATATAGAACCAAGCCCTTAGGATCTAAATTTTTTTTACTCTTCACCTTCTCAAGGAGGGAAGAGGTAACTATCAAAGACGTGAGATAAGACTGCTCATGATTATTGTGAAGCTCCGGCTATAGGTTATAGAAGCCGTCCATAAATTTCCATTCATCACTATCTTCCCATATGGCTCCTAATTGAGTTTTCTGTCTCAGTGCATCAACCACTACATCTCCCTTTCTAGATGTATAGGCAAGATCAAAATTGAAGGAGTAAGGATATTGAACCAATATTCACTATATAAGAGTCAATTCACATTGTGTAAATATATATTTGAGGCTATATTGGTCCGTATACACCAAAAATATCTCTCCCAATAGATAATGTCTCAGCCGACATAAGGCCTGGAAAAATGCTACTAGATCAAGGTCGTACGTCAGGTAGTTTCTCTCATGAGGCCATAACTACCGAGATCCATGAACAATGAATCTATCTTCCTACATCAACTCTTCCACTAGGATGATGATTGATACATAAAAGAAAATTTTATAACCATTGAGATGTTATTGAGGAATCAGAATAGGTGGCGAGAAAGGCCTCCCTTTCAGCTCTTAAAAGGATTTATCCTAAACTTCTGACCACAATAACTTAACTCCATTCTTTGTAATACTAGTATAATGTTAAATATGTAATGATAAGTCTTGTATGAAATGACTATAATAACCATCCATCCCCAAGAAACTAATTATGTCAAAAAATTCATTGGTTTCTCCCATCATACCACAACCATAACCTACTATTATTCCGTAAATACTCCTGATTTCGAGATCATATGACCTAACAAGTGAACATTGTCGTTCCATAAGTGTCAATTTGAAGTCTTGGAATAATGATGACTCTCTCCCAGTGTACTCATAATGGTCTCAAGGTTGTTCTCATAGTCAATATGAGTATGACAATTCACCAAGATGTCATCATAAAATACTAAAAAAATAATCCAGATAGGGGTGGAGCAACCAAATCATTAAATCCATAAAATAGTAGGTGCATTTCTAATTCCAAAGTATATAAGAGGTAATCATATAGACCATACACACTATTGAAATATGTATTGGGTATATCTAATGGTCTTACTCACACCTGATAGTAGATCAATCTGATGTCAATCTTAGAGAAGACCCTAGATCCTCAGAGATGGTCAATGATATCATCTATTAGAGTTAGTGGATACCGGTTCTTGGCTGTAATCTATTTCAACCATATGTAACCCAAGCACATACGAAGGGTATAATATTCCTTCTTGGTGATAAGGAAATACAAACACAAATAGGAAGTGCTATAAAGTATGAATACATCGGCCTCCAAGTTTTCTAACTAATTCTTGAGCTCCTGGAACTCTTTTTGTTCAATCATGCATCAAGGAATGGACATTGAAGCTTCTCCTAGAACAATATTAATCATGAAATCAAACTATATATTAGGAGGTAATCCAAAAAATCATTGGGAAATACATCCTTGTAATGATCTACTAATTTAGGGAATTATGCCTGATATAAACTTTAATCCCCAATAATTATATTAGAAATCTCCGTGGTCACTACACTAAGACCATGATGTTCTAGTCTAGATCTACCATCCTAGACATCCCACTCATCCTTGTGTAGATAATTTCTACATTTTGGTGATGTAAACGATATCATTCAGTGATATTAGTCTAAAAAGGTGTGATACAAAATAAAAAATTTATCCCAATAATGATAGAGAATCCTTTCATCTAAAAAAAAGAGGTGACAAAAGAAAGGGTAACTCTCTACCTCAAGGGGGTAGTCCCTAAACTAGAGTATTCCATCTCAATGTATTCCAAATGGTGTATTTGGGGTCATTAGACTACATTAATATTGAATTCCCATCTTGAGACTTTCCCAGATAGATAAATAGTTGAACGAGTGTGAATAATCTATATCAAATAAATCAGATACTATAGTGTATGCTACTAGAATAGTACATTGTACTATAAATGGTCCATCACTCTAATCCTTGGGTATCTGATGTAATGTCTATAACAAACCTGATCCATGACCTTGTACAATAGTTAAACTACCACAATCATATCCTCCATCCTGGTGATGTTGGTGATTAGGATTTCGGATACCCTGGCCATTGAATCCTCCTTGGAAAGACCTACTCATGCTACTCCAACTCCCTGCATGATGTGGTGTAAAATAACTGACCCCTGATGTTGGACATGGTGTAGATCCTCCTCCATTAGAATCTAATGTAACAGTCTAATAAAATCTCTGATGGTGCCCCATATGACAACAATCCTGACACTCCTGAGGGTCTCTATCACACTGAGGCATTACGTTCCCTTATCATCCAAACCGAAGGCACACCATTGAGCTACCAGCATGGGTACTTTGGATACCACATCCCAAATAATAAACATCAAGGGAATGTATCCTTCTACTGGAGGGACAACTGGATTGCTATGAAACTAATCCTATATGTCTAAAACTATCACCAACCCTTAGGTTGAGCTTAGTGAAAATATCCAAATTAAATATTTCATAGATTTAATGTAAGAGAATGAAGTTATCCTTATTATTAATGGTACAATAAATCCCATTTTTTAAGAGTTTATCATGCGAAATATCGTCACCGACTAGAAGAGGTGAAAACCACTATAACTCATTGAAATTTTCTAAATATTACATGGCTGACATAGAACCCTGATCAAGATTCATGAACTCTATAAACCTATCATCTATTAGTGTCTGAGGAAATAACTAATTGTATAAGGTATTCTAGAAATTATCCGATAAAATGCCTTGATGTAGACCCGCTTAGGTAACTATATCCTACCAGCCTTTGGTTGAATCACGCATCATGTAATTCAAAATCATGAACCTCTACTTCAGAGGTGTCTTCAAATGCCCGAAGGTAGACAAGGTGACATCTAGATAAGACTCAACAGCCTACGGAAGACCATCCCCTAAAAAGGTATATGGATGTTACTATTGGAATTCACTGGTCAAATCAACCATCGTTCGTGAAGGTCAGAGAGAACTATTCATGGACAACATAAGAAATATGAAACTATCATGACGCTGAGAATTCTTTCTTGGATCATGTTGAGATAATGGTGAATCAATTGGAAATCCGCGAGGTAATATTTGTAGCGTCGAGCCCACCATATCTGGAGCATGGTCATTTCCACCCTCCCGAAACATGATATAAGGACATCATGGAGACATTGGTCTACAAATTACAAGTAAATGCCTTTGAAAATGATAGAATAACATAGATAAAAACATGAGAAGAAGATGAATGTAAATAAGGTCTCACTACCCCTGGAATAATACCCCTAATACTCAATTAGAATTCTATTTATTGGTATGTTCTCAAGTATAATTTTTTGTAGTTCATGTAGACGAAGGGTTGACTATACCTTGCATCATAATTTACTAGAAACCATTTCACTTTACAAGTAATGATTCACTTTCCATGTTTGTATTTTTTTTATTTATGTATATCCGGATTCATTAAAAATGGATTGACATTCCAATTCAATCCGGACCCATACTCCTTTTGACAAAAGATGATATCCGCCTGATTTTAATTCAATTGATAAACATAGTAAATTACCAATTCAAATGTGTGAGGGAACATAATACCTCATGAATTGAAACCATAAATCACACAATCACATCAAAGTAAAATAAAAATCATAATATAACTACTACAACATCACTCAACAATCATAGTAATATCAACAAATTCAACCAGTGAAATGGACCTATATGTCATGAAAATATGCCAGACATGCAAATTCTATGTGCCTATGATATTGCATGTAACAATGCCCCTTTCAATCATATCATCTAGTTAATGATGTAAATAAATCATCAATTATAATAATAATAATAACCATAACACATCATGTGAATCACCCATCCGTTAAATTATATCAACAATAATAACTAAAAATTGAACTACTATTATAAATCAAGAAACTCAGAATTTACCCCAATCATGGGTTTGAAATGATCATGGATGACTTATTACCAAGTTAGAAGAATTACGAATATCCAATATTTTGTATATAAATATTAAAATAATAAAATAACTCCTCTGATACCACTTTTTGATGTCATAGACCAGAATTCCACAGAGTGGTTCCCTGAGCTCGATTGGCTGCATGGACTCAACCCCATCTCCCTGAACACTAGAGGTCGCCGACAAGCAGTGAGGGCCTGATGTGTGTCCATGGAGATACTATTCCCTCATTACCAAAGTATAGAAATATATATATATATATATATATAATATTATAAGGTAAATATAGATGGTAATATAAGTAAATAGAAACCATAGCACAGGATGAAATGAGTAATAATACAACATGTCCAACAAATACAAATATACAAAACTGATGATTATATTTTTAATGTATCTATAAAACTAGAAAACATAGAGAGAGAGAGTTTCATACAAAACATGATATAAAAAATTATTTACAAGGAATCCAAAAAATATCCCATGAATCCCAAGGTTCAGCTCAGTCATCTACCACCAGCTCCATCCTACGAAATCAAGCAATCGTGTTGCTGAAGAGACACACTTTCCTTTATCAAAACCTACATACAAGTGATCTTACCAGGTACCAATTCCACCCAGATAAGGTGTGATATAAATATCATATGACCACCACCCACAATGTATATTACATATTTTCTAGGTAAAATAAATTGAAACAGTTCGAAAGAATTCTTATATAAAATTATAGTAGAACAGTAATGTAAATACCTAAGTACCTACTTCATACCTCGTTTGGTGTATGAACATGTAACCATTTAATTAATTAATTAATTCAGTTCATATGATTAAGTCATGTGATAATATATATAACTGATATTAGATCCTGATAGTAACAATATAGGTTCCAACATGTAACAAGGAAACCAAGATGATAATGTTAATGAAATAGTTCCAATGTAATAACCAAGGCAACATAGACATCAAGGGTCACAAACTCAGAAGTAACTATAGCTTGGCTATATCTGTAAGAGTGTAATGCAAGGAGAACCGTCCAAGGCATTACATAGTAGTGTGATCTAATAGAATCCATGGAATACATCCATGGTAAAATCGGATAAGCAGTAGCTAAACCCAAGGATATAACCTAGGAACATCTTTCCCATAGAAGCCACAATGGATCTAAGGAATGTATCCAAGGCATCCAGTAATAGTAAAGGAGGGATAATGTGGTGTCATACATGGCATCCACTATTAGATGATGATTGGTTTCTGAGTTGGTTATCAACCAAGGAAACTGGAATCCTGGAATTGGAATGGCATCCATGAGTGCCCACAGAATTCCCTTATGAACACAAAATCTAACACAAGTAGGAAAACTCTTATAATTATTTCATGGTCCATATAAATCTAGGAAACTTACATTTAATTAATTTATTAAATTAAGATAGGTATTCGTCATACTGGTTAATAAAGTGATGTTTCAATCCATTCCTTTAATTAAAGTGACAAGGCCAAGGGGCATGCAGCCATTTATGAAATAATAATTTAATATGGTTCACTCTGATACCTTCTATTAGACATGTAATGTGTTTATATGTATTTTCAACCAATACATTTGGTTATAATCAATTAGACCAAGTCATATATCTACCATATACATTCCATTTCATTTTAGATTGATTTATCAAGATAAATAAAATACATGAGTTGGGTCAAGTGGATTTCAGAATGGTATAATCCATTAACCAATTCATTGATTTAATTGAACACTAACCTTCAATAAGGTCATTTCACAGCTCACCTAAATGGTGGCACTAACAGGCCCAAAGCTACTAAAATCATTACTATGGAATCACCCTACAAGGGGTGGTTGGCATTGTGGATGCAACCACCAATGATGAATTACATATTTGGAATTGGTCTTAGAAAATTTTAAAATTGACAAATCTTAAGGAGTGAGTTATAGACCACATACTTCATACTCTTATGACAATCCTCATCTAGTATTATCTTCTAGTTCATCCTTTATTTGAATAGATCTGAAGAAAGGATCAATGCCATTGAAATAGGAATAAGAGCTTCTAAAGAGAATCATTGATAAGAAGAATAATTCTGAAAGATTAAAATATAATTAAGAATGTTCTAGTACATATCTAATGAGATATGTGACACTTCAATGAGACTCCAGAATAATACTTATGGTTGATTCATAGAATAGTGGCAAAAGAGATATCAAAATGGAAGAGATGAGGGATATTGTTCTCTATAGATAAAAAGAAAGAGAGGGGAATTAAAATTAGATTAATTAATGGAAAATCTATAATTTCCCCTAAAATTTTCCTTCACATGGTGTGGCCGTATGGTTTGGAAAAATCATGCACAAACCATTCATAAGTAGCGGTAGAGATGGGCATACCACACTGTTAGGATGTACAGTTAGATGAAACATGTGAAAAAAATGAAAAGTACCCTTGTAGTTTGTATGCATAATTTTTTATGGTTGTGTGGCCCAAATACCTTACTTAGGGTAAACCATGCACCCCATAACACCCCAAAGACCAACCTCGTAGAGTTAAATATAAGCATGCAACCTACCTCTTATGATGTTCTCTAACCGTGAAGTAATCCAAAAAACTCCACTGGACATTATTCTAAGAACAAAACACCAACAAAAACTTCATGAACTCATATGGAATCCAAATTAGGTTTATAAAATAGAAGTATACCAGAATTTAAAGTATGCATACCTGAGTCAAAAAGTGAGGTTCTTACATTGACTCTCTTAAAAGAAAATATAGATGTGGGAAATTTATCAATTGTGAATGATGGATTCAAAAATTTATTTTCTTGGCCATATTGTATCTTAGAATGGAATATAAATTTTTTCAGTGAAGACAAAGGCAGCCATATAACGAATTACTCCAATGATCATAACTGATGTATATAGTTTCATTATAATGAAAGGTCACTGTAAGCATTTTTTAAAAATATTTTCCATATTTTCTGACCTACTAACCAATTTTAATCATAAGGGGGTTGTTCTTATTTGGACAATGGAATGTGAATAATTTTTTATGAATTGAACATTATATTGGTTACTTTTCTGATCTTGAATCTACTATAAAGAAATGTTGTATTTATGATGCATTGAATAAGATACATGGATGTGTACTTATTTAGAATAATAATGTCATTTCTTATGAATACAACATGTTAAATAATCATTAAAATTACTATACCACTCAATATGTGGAGATAAACAAGAATAATCTTTTCTTTGATGATATGGAGACACTGTCTAAATAGTGAAATATATAAGATATATGCATATCATAAGAGTTTGAAATATATCTTCTCATAGAAGGATCTCAACATGATACAAAGGTGATGGATCAAGCAACTCAAGTATCATTATTTATGTATCCAGTTCAACCTATAGAAAGAAAATAAGGAAAAGGATGCATTGATATTAAAGATTATTTATTTCGAAAAACAGGATTGAGAAGGATCATAAGTTCACATATTTTGTAAAAATGGATATGAGAATTTTTAAGGATGTGGAAACATAAGTATTTTTTTAAAATGATTCCCAAACCATCATTATTAGAAATGGTAAAAGGTTCATATTTTTATTGTGATAATTTTACCTAGTAAATTAATGTTTTAAATGATGGAAAATTCGTAGAAAATCCAATATGAATATGGTGTTATGAAATTTGGAAAGAGACTATGTGTTCCATATACACCTAAGTTGAAGAGGGAACTTTTAGATGACACTTATAGATCAAATTTATCTATACACAATAGCAACACCAAGATTTATTTATATTTTATGGATCATTTTTGGTGGGATAATATGAAGCGGTAAATTTCTGGTTATGTGTCAAGATGTATGATTTTCAACCAGTGAAGGCTGAAAGACAGCATCATAGAGGATTTATGTAACCTATCACTATTACTACATGTAAATGGGATGAAATTAATAAGTAATTTTTCACTAGATTAAAAAATAATCCAGGAAAAAATGATACAATATGGATTATTGTTGATTGACATTCCAAATTAGTACATGTCCCCACTATAAGAGAAGATTTACCTATGGAGTCAATTGCATGAATCTATATTATTGAATTAGAAAGAAATAATTGTGTACCTATTTCAATTGTGTGTGATCAAGATCCTTGATTCACATCAAAATCTTGGATAAGTTTGCTTAAGGATATTGATACCGAGATTCCTCTAAGAACTACATATCACCATCAAGATGATGGGAAATTTGAAGGGACTATACAAGCATTAGAAGACATGTTGAGGTCAGGATTATATTACTTTTAGGGTATTTGGAATCATTATTTACCTTTGGACGAATTATATTACCATAATATATTCCATTCAAGTATTCAAATGGCGTCAAATGAAACATTATATAACAAGACATGTCGTACTCCAACTTTTTCAGATGATATTTATAAAAGGAAGCTTATAGGACCAAAACTCATAGAGGAAACAATGTAAAATGAAAAGACTATTCAAAACCATATTAGAGAAGATAAAATAAAGAAAAATATCTATACTAGAAAACAAAGAGAATATTTAAAATTTTGGGTGGGATATGACATTTTATTGAAGGCCTCTTTATGGAAAGGTGTTATAAGATTCAGTAAAAAAGGAAAACTAATGCCCAGGTACATCAGAAATTTTCAAATACTTTAAAAAATTGGAACTACGGAATAATATTTGAAAATTATACCTATCCCATCTAAATTAAATTATGTGTTCAACATATCATTGTTAAGTAAGTATATTCCATACCCAACACATGTTCTCACCTCTGAATAAATATAATTGAAAATTGATCAATATTTTGTTGAAGTTCCTATGAAGATTCTAGACACTAGAGAATTTGTGTTGTGGAATTGAATTATTTATATGGTAATGGTACTTTTTGAAATCATAATATATAAAGGAGATGTGGTAACTTGAAGAAATTATTAATAAAAACAACCCAAATCTATTCATGATGTGTCATTCTAGAAATATCAGGGTTGAAATGTTTTGAAGGAGGGAAGAATATAACACCCAAATATTTTAAACATTATTTATTTTTAACTAAATTTAATTTCTTGGATATCTATTTGTGTTTGAAACCCTGATATTTTAAAATAATTCAATGTTTGATAGCATATACAATACACAACTCTGAGATTAAACAAACAATGATATATTATTAACAGATTATTATTTTAATATGAAAGTTATAACCTCACTGTTAAGTTGTAGACTGTGAATAGGATTAAACATATTATGAAATATAAATAATGATTTTAATCAATAAATATTTATTTATTAATTCTAAGGAAATAAACACACAGTTTTTAGTAAATCCATTTTATACATTTTCTTCAAAAATGATTTTTATGAGAAAATAATATAACTTTTTTGTTCTAATTTTTAAAAATTTATTTTATAAATCATCATATGAAAATTTTATTAGTTTGAAATTTTGGGATTTTCTTCGGAATGATTGATTTTTAGGTGAATAGTGGAAAATAATGATTTCTATTGAAAAATGTATTTCTAATTCAATCATTTTAAAAGTTCCATTTTGTTTTAAAATATTTAAAAAGTAAAATGATTTATAATATATTATTAATAATCTAAATCATTTTATTTTAGTCACATTTATGTTTTAATTTTGTATAAAAACATTTTTATACTTAAAAGGCATTTTTTTTAAAAACTACATTTCATTTTGATATTATATTTCCTTTTTAAAATTTTTAATATTTAGTTTGAAATAATTAAATCCACATTTGGAATCAGGGGGTAAAAACTTATTAAATATTTCACTTTTATTTGTATTCAATATTAATAGTAATTTTTGTAATTTGTGTTACCATGATAAAGGGTAAATCAGGTAATTAATGATTAAAAAAATTTGATAAGTACAACAAAATGACCCTAAAAATTAACTTAATTATATTTTATTATTAAATTTAATCCACAAAAAAATAATATTTTCTATATGGACTTTATTTCAATTTTCATGAGATTATTTAACTTATAATATATTATGTAAAGAAAAGTAAAAAAACACACTCTTGCTTTTAATTATAATAGTATATTAATATAGGGATAACTAGAGGATATGTTTAGTTATAAAATCTATTTTTAAATATTAATGATTTATATTAATCGTGGTAATTTATTTTTAATTTTTTTGGAATAAATTATTACCTTAATTTCTTACACAATAGTGACACTATAATTTTTTAATTAATGAAAAAATAAAATAATTGATATTAATATAATTAAAAGTGGTATAATATGAAATAATTAATAAAACCTTTCAATTTTATAGATAAATATGACATATTATAGTGGTATATATATGTATTTTATTTGAATTCCTATATATTATTGATTTTATTAAAGTCAATATAAATAAATAGTATTAAAATCGACAATTATGATATTTAATGTTAATAAAATTTCATTAAATGATTTAAATTTCATATAAATTTTATATTCAGAAAACATGAATTTTATATGGTAAAATAAAGCTTATATTTTCCATTTATGGGCCGTTTTACATTTTATTGTAATATTTTTAACCCTCAAAGGGAAGACAATTTTAATAGTGTGGTAATTCTCAAAATGGTTAATAGGCGTTAAAACTAAAATATAAGGAATATTTTTTTCAAATCTAGTCCAAATTTTATTAGATAAAATTATTTAGATAAATATAGATGTTATATTTTAATTATATAAATTTCTTTCCATTCATATATGATAAATTAATTATAACAATTTAATATTTGAATAAATTCCAAAAGAGCCCCTCACTTTAATTTTAAAAGGGAGACTCATCTCTTACTTATTTACACCAATTTGTTCCATATATCTTGAGAAAATCAAAAAAATTAATCATATAAACATCCATAAAACAATTTAATGAGTTTCTTTACCTTAAAAAATAGCAACCTAAGTTCTCTTAAGATGTTATCTAAAGGGATTCCATTAAAGAAGAGGTAATCTTCTTTACCAAGCCTTTTTTGTTTATTTCTTATTCTACATTGTATGAACCTGGAACTTCTTTTTCTGGTATGTTTTCCTTTTCGGGTCTTTTTTGAGAAAAAGTGGAATTTCTAGAAATTTTCGAAGTACACGCCGTGTACTTTCTAAGTACACTCCGTGTACTTGGTTACCGCAAGAGGTCGTGTGCTAGTTGTGTGATGGCCACACACACAGCCTTGTGGGGGTGACCTTGAGGCCACCTAAAGCAGATTACGAAAAAGGAGATTACACACTGTGTACTTAAAAAGTACATGCCGTTTATTTTGTTTTTTTTCATTAAATACACTGTGGTCACATCTAATTGATAGAAACACCCCCTTCTTCAATCATCTCGTCCAGGAGCATAATACGACCACCGATCTTTGATGAACCCCAGAGCGAGTGTCCCTCCTCCAAATTGAACACCATCGGTTGCATTGGAATCCCATCGGTGAGTCTCTCTTCTCCTATATCACCATCTGTTGATTGCCCCACTCTCGTGAGATATTTTGGTTTGAATTTTTAATACGTTTTTTTAGATCTACCGCATTCTAGGTCGATCCAAGGGCAGACGCAGGAGTATATCGATCTCCCATTGTTGAGGTAAGTGGTTTGTGCGTTTCCATTGAATGTATTTGAGTATTATATGCAATTTTTTCCAATACCCTTGAACGAGGTATCATGAATTTATTGTTTTACCCCTTTTAATTTCCTTCCATGCTTGTATGATTGAGTAGATAAAATTTGGGTATGAATGGGTTTGTTTGATATGATTTGGATGTGGTTTCCCATGCCTGTTCTGTTTATGACCGTTTAGTCATGATTAGCTATTTTGGTAGTCTTTCCTATTCTCCCATGACTAGTGTTGTATGGTTGAGTGTTGTTTTCTGACATGCTAGATATGTTGTAGACCGATTACCCAAGTATTTCTTAAGGTTTAATTTGGTTGTATTGCATTGCTATACTTGTTGAATTAAACAAGGTCATGAGAACCGGGTGTAGGAGACTATAAGGGGAATTGACCAAGTGAGATTACTCAGAGTGTCTTTGAGCATTTTAGACTATAAGGGGAATTGAATGTGAGAGATTTCTCAGAGAGTCTTTGACCACTTGGGGCTATGAGGGGAATTCACCATGTGAGCTATCTCAAAGAGTTCTTGAATACCTTTGACTATAAGGGGAATTGACATGTGAGCTTCCTCAGAGTGTCTTTGAACTCTTGGGGCTATGAGGGGAATTGACCGTGTGAGATTTCTCAGACAGTCCTTCACAACCTTAAACTATAAGGGAAATTGACCGTGTGAGCTTCCTCAGATAGTCTTCTTAATGCTTGGGACTATAAGGGGAATTGAATGAGATATCTTCCTCAGAGAGTCTTTTTAGTATCCTTGGTTGATTGAACTAGAGGGGTTAGGCTGAGAGAACTACTCAAAGGGTTACTAACTTGTTTTTCTGTTGTTGATATATGGAAGTGATTGCATTGAAACTATAGGACTGGTTACTGATGAGTAATTTCTTGTTTATTAAATTATTTTGTTTATTACATTCCATATATTCACTAACTGTTAGGAACAGATCTTGTGGTGATTTCCTACTAGGATTTAGTCTCACATCCTTTTTGGGTAATGCTTTTGGGTCCAAACAGATTGTAATGTTGCAGGAATAGATAAGGTCAAGTGACCTTCTACTTCAGGTACATGATATGTTGTGGAGTTGGAGAGCATGGGACCAAGATGAGTCTTGCAATGCTGAGGAGTTGTTTATCTATTTTCTTTTGTACTTTGTCTTAGTAATGTTCTATATTCCATCATTGTGATGTGTTTGGCTTTTTTTCCTAGACATATGTACCATGCATCATTTTTATATATGTACACTATGGCTGTTTATTTCATCATACTTCCTCTATTTACTTTTGTATGTATTATTACTGCTTCCCCTATTGTTATGTGTTTTTATCTTCTATTGTGTTACTCTTCTAATGAGGTCATTTTCCCCACTATCACACCCAAGGCCCTCACTGCATGTTGACAGCCTCTGGAGTTAAGGGAAGTTCTCTTGAGGCCATGTGACCAACCGGGTATGGGGTGCCTCTTGGTGGATTCCGAAATCATGGTGTTACAAAGTGGTGTCAGAGGGATTATTTTCTTTCTTTGACTTAATTTTTGGATCCTATATCTATGGATAGGATGGAATTGGTACTAGGTAATAAGTTTTTCCTGGTAGTAGCTAACCATTGTACAAGGAAAATCCAATCTACCTTGTGTTTCAATTTTTCTAGTTTTGCAATTATTATAGTTGATTTTATTTCACCTTGAGTGATTCACATGATTTGTGTTGTTATTGTTGATGTTATTGAGGTTCTATTTCTATTGCAACCTAATGAGATGAGGGTATTCCATCTCATGCATCATATAGGAACTTGCTATAAATCACATGTCATGCATACCGACCATGCTATATAGGTTGAATTAGTGATTTCATGTTGTTGTGATGGGTGTTGTGCTAGATATGCATTCTATTGTGATAGCTGCCATGATAAAAATACCTATTGTTTGATAGGGTATTGTTTGTGTGTGTTTTTTTTGAATGAACTCCAAACATTGGTTCTTGGGGTGTTATGGGCCCTCATAGACTGGAATTTTGCAGATTATTGCCTTGTTTTCATTGTTCTAACTTTTATAATATGCCAATCATTTATTCGCGGGGCGTATGGGTCCTCACAGATCATAATTTGAAACTTTGGTGTTTGTTTCAGTGTTTTTCTGGGCTCTAGATTAGTTTCTGAGGCTTACTGTCCAGAAAAACATAGAATACACGTCCAGAAGTTCTTACTACATGCCATGTGTTATTATGTTTGGGAAGAAACTGTTTTTCATAAGTACACGTTGTGTACCTCATGTACATGCCGAGTAGTCTCTAACTGTGTCATAGGCCATGTGGGCAGAGACACGGTATAGGGAATTTTTTGTAGGAAAACTTTGTGTATCAGTTGTAAACTCCGTGTCTTCGTGACCCTATGTCCACCCGTGTGACTAACAACACAGACAGAGAAATATTAGCTTCTACATGTAGTGTCAGTTTTGAACACGCCATGTAATGTAATCTTGGAATCTGGCCGAGTGACTAACAACACGGGTCAGTGTTACCTTTTCTAGTACATGCTGTTTCTGTATGGAACACGTCGTGTAGTGTCAACTGAGTATCCAGCCATGTCTCTAACAACACAGGCAGTTGAAACCAAAGTAGTACACGTCGTGTCCATCTAAAACACACCATGTAGTGTGAGACGGGTATACGATCGTGTCATGAACAACACTGGTCGGTGAAGCTCTTCTAGTACACACTGTGTCTGGAACAAACATGTCATGTAACCTTGTTCTAAGGGGATCCATGTGGCATAGCCATGTAGAAGGACTCAGGCAGGGGAAGAAAAATTCAGGTACACACCATGTGTAAAGACAACACTCCATGTGTTTGGGGAGTTACATGACCAGTTATGGCAGAAGTACACTCCCATGTGAAAGACTTAAGGGAACATGCCGTGTAGTTAATATACACACCATGTAGTCTTTTTTTGTAAAACAGGAATGTTTTCTTTCTACTGTTCATTTATTACGCTACTAGTTTTTAGTCCTTGATGATCTTAATCTAAGCTGTGTGCTTGACCCTACAGATTCATGCCACCAAGATGTTCTCCTGTTGTACGGTAGTTGCAAGATGATGATCATACACCGGATATGGCTGATCAGGGACTGCAGACAAATCCTCCAGTTGTTATAGTCTTGGCACCAGTAGTTATGCCTGACATAGGTGCCGATGCGTAGTTCAAGGATGGCTTTATAAGGATGATGTAGACCTTCTAGGGAGAGCTGCCTCCTGCCCCGTCGATGATAGAATTGACGAGGGTCTTTCAACAGCATCATCCTCCCACCTTCTTTGGGGATGGGGGACCCCAGACTGCAGAGTCATGGCTGGAATCCATGGTGACGATCTTCGAGTATCTAGATATACCTCTAGAGAGGAGGGTGAAGCTCACTACCTACATGCTTCGAGACTCTTCCAAGAGGTGGTGGGAAGTGATCTCATAGGCGGTACTCTAGAAGAATATGACTTGGGATGAGTTTCAGAACATCTTCTATGATTAATTCTATACGGAGACCTTAAGGGATGATCGAGCCTGAGAGTTCATGAGTCTGGAGCAGGGTACTCTTTCTGTTATGGAGTATTCCTCTCACTTCACAGATCTGTAATGTTTCACTCCTATTCTAGGAGGTGATGAGTTTTTTCTTTAAAGGGTGTATTAGGATGGTCTGAGGCATAAAATCCAATATTAGGTGAATATCTTCAATTTGAATTATATCTCTTCTGTGGTCAACCAGGCGCTGATCACTGAGCACAATCTGAGGGATTCTGGAGCTGTGAACCAGGGCAGTTCGGCATCCAGATTTGGTGCTCCGCCAACTGATAGAAGGAATCGCCTAGGGAGATTGCATGAGGAGATCAGAGTAAATGGGATGCATCTTCTGGTAGCTAGGTGGTATGCTACCAGTGCAGGATGAGTAGGCATACGAGCCCACACTGCCTGAGGGACCCAGTGAAGTGCCGATCTTGCGGAAATATGGGTCATCTTCAGCATTTCTATCAGTTATTTTCACCAGGAGCTGGCGACAAGGGTTTTTCTATAACTCCTTATTCAAGAGAAACACCAGTAGTTTCCCACCAGTCTGGGAACTGGAGTTCTTCTGGCCGTTCAGGCTAAGGTGGAGGTCATGGTCGCGGTATCTCGGTTCCCGGTTTTCAGCAACATTTGGGAAGATCAGCTCAGAGTAGTTAGGCAGGGTCATAGGGACGTGGTATTGGCCAGACTTTTTCAGTGGAGCATATCCAGAAGGAGAAGGATCCAGAACCTTCTACAGTTCGAGGTACGATATTAGTTAACTCAGTTTTAGCTTATGCTCTTTTCGATACAGGGGCTTCCCATAGAATTATATCTGTTGGAGTTGTGGAGATCCTTGGGCTATGCAGCTTTTCATCTACTAATATCTTGATACTAGATACTCTTTTGGGGACTAGAACGGAGAGTGTACATTAGTGCAAAGAGTGTCCTATAGAGGTTTGTGGGTGTCACTTTTTATGGGACCTCTATGTCCTAGATATGATAGGCTATGATGTCAATCTCGGAATGGACTGGCTAGTCCCCTTCTAGGTAGTCGTCTATTTCCATTGCCATAGGGAGAGTTTCCCATCACCAGAGGGCAGATAGTTTCTTCATAAGGGTGAGTGGGACGTCCAGACTAGTAGAGCCGGACCTGAGCATCATGGGTTAAGAGGAGTTATAGCCCATATTGTTAGTCTATATCAGGATGGCCAGGGGACTTCATAGTTAGACTTTCCTCTAGTGGTGGATCATTTCAGAGATGATCTTACTTAAGTCTTTTCAAATTTTCATCCAGAGTCTGAGGTAGACTTTTCTATTTAGCTCATTCCAGGAGCAACACCGGTGTCCATTCCTCCTTATTGGATGGAAACACTAGAGTTATAGGGGCTCAAGAATCATTTGGAGGAGTTGCAAGCAAAGGGTTTCATCCGACCCAGTACTTTTCCTTGGGGCTCACCTGTCCTGTTTTCAAAGAAGGCAGACGGTAACATTAGGATTTGTGTGGATTATCAGAAGGTGAACCAGTTGATGGTCAAGAACTGATATCCCTTTCTTAGGATTGATGATCTCTTTGATCATCTTTGAGGATCCCGAGTGTTCTCAAAGATTGACTTGAGATATAGTTATCATCATTTATGTGTTAGACAATCTGATATTCCTCCTACCGCATTCCGGAGCAGGTATGGTCTATACGAGTATATGGTTATACCGTTCGGTCTGACGAACGCGCCTATAGTTTTCATGGCACTGATGAACCGAGTGTTCCATCCATAACTAGATTCTTTCATGGTGGTCTTTATGGATGATATCTTGGTGTACTTTCACACTCAGCCAGACTATGCCACACATCTTGAGATTGTTTTAAGTATACTGAGTGAGCATCAATTATATGCTAATCTATCAAAATACCACTTTTGGATGGACCAGATTCACCTCTAGGGTCATGTTATCTTAGAGACATGAGTATGAGTAGAGCCAGAGAAAGAGAGAGAAGTACTTTACTAGGAGCATCCGAAGAACTTATTTGAGGTATGAAGTTTTCTAGGGCGGTATGGATACTACTGACGTTTAATATAAGACATTTCATGCTTATCAGCACCACTAACGGGTCTAACTAAGAAGGGTGTGAAGTTCTTTTGGTCATATTCCTGTGAATCATCCTTTTAGGAGCTAAAAGGGTGGTTGACTTCAGCCCCAATATTAGTTTTTCTAGAGCTGAGCTAGAGCTATACTGTGTAATGTGATGCTTCAGGTATCGGGCTGGGAGTTGTGCTTGTTTAGGGAGAAGGATTCATTGCGTATGGGTCTCAGTAGTTGAGGCCACATGAGAGGAATTACCCTTCGTACGATCTCGAGTTGGCTACAGGTGTTCATGAATTGCACTGTTGGAGAAATTATCTTCTGGGAGATCATTTTTTGGTTTTCACCAACCACAAGTGTCTCAAGTGCATCTTCACTCGGCGTGATCTGAATTTGAGATAATGACGGTGGGTTGATTATCTTCAGCCCTTTGACATTGAGCTTGCCCATACGACTGGGAAAGGCAACACAGTGGCTGATGCGTTGAGCATGATGACTCAGATACAGGTTGTTCAGGAGGCCAATAGTGAGTGTCAGCTTATGTCTATGTTTTCTAAGATGCATTTGGAGGTGCACGATAGACAGGGGAAACATTTCTTTCTTATGTAGCTATTACCTCTACTCTGCTTGATCGAGTGAAAATGAGGTAGCTATCAAATTCTAAAGGCCTAGTCCTATGAGAAAGCATCTCAAGAGAGGACCCTATTCCTTGATGGACCATAGGAGAGGATGAGATCTTGCATTTCTAGGGGCGCATATGGGTGCCAGCAGACATACGCAAGGATCTGATGCGGGACTTTAATTCCTTAGTTTTGGCAGTTCATCCTGGTGTCACCAAGATGTATCGTGATCTACACCATTAGTATTGGTGGCCCGGTATGAAAAGAGATGTTGTCGGCTTCTTCATGAGGTGTTCCACCTATCAGTAGGTGAAGGGAGAGCATCATCAACAAGCAGGGTTATTACAGTAGTTTCCCATTCACGAGTGAGAGTGGAATGATGTCGTGATGGATTTCTTGATAGGTTTACCGTGGTCTCCTCGTGGGAATGATGCATTTTGATTTGCCATTGATAGACACATGAAGGATTCTCACTTCGTGCCGATCAAGGAGACCTTCACTATTAATGATATGGGACAATTGTACATCTGTGAGAGTGTGTGCTTATATGGAGTTCTGCACTCCATTGTTTCAGATAGATACGCACGTTTTACTTCTTGGGTATGGAAAGGGCTTTAGAAACCTTTGGGTACACAGGTACTTTTAAGTACAACTTACCACCCCCAGCCATATGGCCAGTCTGAGCATACAATTCAGTTGATTGAGGACATGCTTCATGCATGAATCATGGATTTTGGAGGTTCTTGGGAGAAACACATACCTCTTGTGGATTTTTCCTATAATAATTGTTTTCAAGTGATTATTCAGATGGAACCTCATGAGGCTTTGTACGGTAGGACACGCAGATCAAATTTATGTTGGCTGGAGGTAGGAGATGCAACTATGATGGTACCTCATCTTGTTCAGGAGACCACAGAGCCGACAGAGTTGATTTGGAAGAGGATGGCTACTACAAAATATTGACAGAAGTCTTATGCTTATCAGTGAAGATAACCTCTAGAGTTCGAGGTCGAAGATCAGGTTTTCCTGCTTTTCACACCAAGGTTGGGCCATATGAGGATTAAGAGATACGGTAAGCTTTTGTTGTGGTATGTCGGACCGTTTGAGGTGTTGGAGAGAGTTGGGCTGGTTTCCTATCGGTTGTAGTTACATCAGAAGTACCGGGCTATGCATGAAATATTCCATATTTCTCATCTTCGATGTTACTTCTCAGACACGTCTCATATCTTTCAACCTAAGGAGGATGAGTTGGAAGTGGGTACATCTTTTGAGGAGCATCCTATCTCGATCGTTGATCAAAGTACGAAGGTTGTCTGTGGCCGGTTTGTTCCTCTAGTAAGAGTGGTATGGAATCATGGGGGAGTACAAGATGATACCTGGGAGAGGTAAGCCGATGTACAAGCATAGTGGCAAGATCATTTTAGGGTTTCTTATTCTATGCCACCTTTCTAGGGAAATTTGAGGACTAATTTATTTAAGGGGGAAAGTTTGTAAGAACCGATATCTTCCTTTTCAAGTATGTTTTTCTTTTCTGGTCATTTTTGGTAAAAAGATGAATTTTTGGATATTTTAGAAGTACACGTCATGTACTTTTTAAGTACAAACCATGTACTCGGTCACCACAGGAGTTCGTGTGATGGTCGTGTGATGGCCACACACACAGCCATGTGGGGGTGACTTGGAGGTCGCCTAAAGTGGATTACGAAAAAGGAGAGTACACGTCATGTACATAAATAGTACATGCCATGTATTTTTTTCATAAAATGCACCGGGGTCGTGTCTAATCAACAAAAACACCCCCTTCTTCGTTCGTCTCGTCCAAGAGAATTGTACGGCCACTGATCTTCGATGAACCCCCGAGCGAGTGTCCATTTTTCGAATCAATCACCGCCAGTTGCGTTGGAATCACATCAGTGAGTTCCCTCTTCTCCTAGAGCACCATCTGCTGATTTCTCAACTCTGGTGAGATAACTTGGGTTGAATGTTTTAGACTTTTTTTATATCTACTACGTTCTAGGTTGATCTAATGGCTGACTCATAGTATATCGATCTCCCAATTCCAAGGTAGGTGGTTTGTGCCTTTCTGTTGAAATTCTTTGAGTATTATGTGGAATTTTACCCAATACCCTTGAATGGGGTATCATGAGTTTACCGTTTTACCCCTGTTAAATGTCTGACATGATTTTATGCTTGAGTAGAGGATATTTGGATATGAATAGGTTTGATTTCCATGCATTGGATGTGGTTTCCCATTCATGTTCTGTTAACGACCGTTTGGTCCTGCTTAGCATTTTTGAAAGTCTTGCATGTTTTCACATAACTAGTGTTTTAGGGTGGAGTGTTGTTTTCTGACATGCTTGACATGATGTAGACCGATTATCCATGTAGTTTTTGAGTTTTACATTGGCTGTATTTCATTTCATATTCATTGACTTACACAGGACCGTGAGAACATGGTCTGAGAGACTATAAGAGGAATTGACCGAGTGAGCTTCCTAAGAGAGTCTTTGAGCACTTTAGACTATAAAGGGAATTGATTGAGAGAGCTTCCCTAGAGAGTCTTTGACCACTTGGGGCTATGAGGGGAATTGACCGTGTGATCTTCCTCAGACAATCTGTGACTACCTTAGAGTATAAGGGGAATTGACGTGTGAGATTCCTCATAGATTATTTGACCACTTGGGGCTATGAGGGGAATATACCATGTGAGATTCCTCATAAAGTCCTTGACTACCTTAGACTATAAGGGGAATTGACCATGTGATCTTCCTCAGAGAGTCTTTTTAACGCTTGGGAATATAAAGGGGATTGATTGAGAGGGCTTCCTCAGAGAGTCTTTGTAGTATCCTTATTTGATTGAACCATAGGGGTTAGGCTGATAGAACTACCCAAAGGGTTAGCTGCTTGTTTTTTTGTTGTTGATATATGGAACTGATTGCATTGAAACTATAGGACTGGTTACTACTGAGTACTTCCTTGTTTATGGATTTCTTTTGTTTATTACCTTCCATATATTCACTGACTGTTAGGCAGAAATCTTCTAGAGATTTACTACTAGGATTTAGTCTCACACCATATTTGGGTCATGCTTTTGGGACCAAACATATTCTAATGTTGGTGGAATAGATAATGGAAAACACCCTTCTACTTCGAGTACTTGATATGCTGTGGAGATGGAGAGCATGGGAAAAAACAGAGGATTGTGACACTGAGTTGCTATTTATATGTTTTCTTTTGTACTTTGGCTTAGTATTGTTATATATTCCAGCATTGTGTTGTGTTTGGATATTTTACTAGACTTATGTACAAAGCATCATTTTTATATATATACACTCCGAGTTTTTATTTATTCATACATCCGCTGTTTACTTTCGAATGGATTATTACTGCTTCTGCTATTGTTATCTGTTTTTTTTTCTTCCGCTGTGTTACTCTATCAATGAGGGCATAGTTTCCCCACTATCATACCCAAGGACCTCACTGCTATTCGGTAGCCTCTGGCATTAGCGGAAATGTGCTTTAGGACATGTGACCAACTGGGTACAGGCCGGCTCTGGGTGGATTCCAAAATCGGGGCGTTACATACATGCACTTTATGTGTTGTAATAATGCAAAATCAACAAATATAGTATAATAAATATAATTTAATATTATTATGTTTTTTTTACAACTATATTGCATCTCTTTTACATTATAAAAAAAGTGAAAACATCACTCATGCATACTTATGTCTTACCGTCTCCATGTGTCGATGTAATTAATTACTCATTACCACATTACTTGGATGGATATAAATATGTATATAATGGATACATATGATATTTCTGAGATAATAATATCTCTTTAATGATAATATAATATCTACCTCCATACCTTCCAATCTATCTAGAAATTAAAATGGTGCTTGTGTGTATGTGTGGACTAGCACCCCCATGATGCATTGTGATTCATTTTTCATTTATATTTTCCATAGATGATAATAATGGTACATTTTATGAATATATATGATATAATAATTATTCGTTAAAGTGTTAATTATTATTTACCTCTATTTCATTCCATCCATTGAAAAGTGAAATCAATGTTTATGTGTACGTACGACCTACCATCTCTATGAATAGTGTAATTTATTTTATATCTTTATCTTTTTTAGATTACAATTTATATATATATATATAATGAATATATATTTTATTTATACTTTTTTTAATTCAATATATTATTTATCCTTTATAAAATTATAAGTACTGAAACCATTGAACCAAATCATACCTGAAAAATGAAGTAGTTACCAACCAAAACCGTTATTTTTTCAATGAATTGATAATAAACGGGTGATAAAATATTATAAGTATTTAATATACGGTATGATATATATTATTATGTTTATGTAATAAAATTATAATGAATATATATTTATTATACAGTATTTTTGAACACATACAATGGAAATAGAACCTGAGGTAAGGGTTTATTTCAAAATCTCATCATTATTTGGGATTGATTATTTTTATGTCTCAACTAAGGAATATTTATCTTCCATGTCAATGTTTTCTAAAAATGGTATCAATTTTTATTTACTATAACCCAATTATTTTTTGAATTTATTTTTATAATTTTTTTAATATTCATAAATGTTTTTAGAAGGATTGTTCTTGTCATATTCCGAACAAGGTGTTTTTTAAAATTTTCTTACAAAAGTTAGAAAGTATTTTTTTAACATATAGATCATGAATGAAATTTACCCCCTCCATAATGCATAAATTATATTAATATCCCTTGAAAATTATACATGGTTATTTTTTGAATAAATTATTTCTTTATTACATGTGTAGTTTAATATTTTTAAAAAATATTTTCAGTGTATAAAGGGAATTTTCCTCAAAACAAATCCTATGAAGTTTTTCAATTATTTTCAACTATTTAAACATCATTTTTTGAATATTATATTGAGTTTATAATATAATTATAGCATCCAACATATTTATATGGATGGTTTATAATCATTTTTACTTTATGAATGTTTTGACATTCTATATGATAGTTCATCCAAAATGGAAATTAATTATTATTAATATATTTTGATTCAGCTATATTATTTATTAATATGAGGAATGGATTGAACATGGTATGTGATGGGATGGGGTGTTATATCCCATAAATGCATTGGTATGTATCATGATATAAACTATTTTTGGGTTTCGGCTGAGGCCTTACCCATTTATTAGATATCATAGAACAAGTCCTTGATAATATTTTTGGATGTCTTGGCCAAGGTCTTGATGTTGTGTTTTAGATGTCAATAATTATACATTCTATTATTATGAATTTAGTTATTGATGTCATTGTGATCATTTGATTTACAATCCATGGATGATTTTCTAGATTATGTTAATATTTATATCGCATTACTTGATTCCCATTTATTATTTTAATATTATTCACAACTTATTATCTTCTCCTATACACTTACCCTAACTCAGAATCTGAGCTTACCCCATTATTATATTTACTTTTCCCATTATATAATGGAGTTTTTTATTATTGATATGAAGGGATATGGTAAAGTAATAATGATATTCTTGAATAAAATAGTATGTTTTATCTTAATATTTCAAATGTAATGATTAATTCCATTATGTATCTAGTTTTCTAATAATACTAAACTATCTAGTCATTTGGTATATGATTGCATGTATCTTGTACCCAGATAATAAAGTAACCATCAATTTTGGCATATATGAATTGGGATCTTTAAAAAAAATATAGTTTATCCTCTTCATTAATATTTATTAAGACTTTGATGTATTTTTGAACATATATCTATACCCCAGACTCAACTTCTCCATCAGAAGGGAGAATTCCCAATATCTTGTAATGAAACTAGTCACCTCACCAAGAAACCAGAAGACAAAAACCCACCAAACCCATGATTATTGACTAATGAAAACCATTATAGGATATTATACGTTTTACAAAATCCTAAAATCCCATTTGGGGTTTGTCTTACCTCACTTGTTTATGTTCCCCTTAGTAACGACATTGACATACTATTTTAAAATCACCAATTTTAGAGCAGGAAATTAATTTTATTTATATGAGCCTCCAATAATTTATTACACTATTAGAAACCATTTGATCCAATTTCATGTCTTCCCAACATTAAGGCCCATGATTTTATATTCCATCACACATAAAAAAACAATATATGGCCTAATATAAATGGGACCAAAAACCTGGACATAGATTTAACCCTTAATCCATGCCCATGCTTATTTATACAAGAATATACCAATATATGCCAATTATTTGAACTCGTATGTCAAGAAAAAATCCACTATTAATTAATTATAAAAAATCATAATTAATTTTTCAAATTAATCCAAAATTAATTCAAAAAGAATAATTTCTGAAAACTCAAAAAAATAACATAATAATATAGAAACCATAAATTAAAATTTCTATAAGGTCCATAACATGCCTCAAATGATACTATGAGAAAAAATACATGATATAACACACAAATTATCATCAATTTAGAATGAAATTTATGTAAACCCAAGTAAAAATCCTGGTAAACTCACTTCTAACAAAATTATGAATGGCCACATGTGCCCCTTTTTCACCAATGTCCTTAAGATGCTAGAAATAAAATCTATTTCATATAAATTTCATTTCACAGTGATCCAATAAAATTAAATAATAATCCTTAGCTAAAAATAATTCAAATTATAAGGAACACAATAAAAAGTGAAGGATAATAGGATATTAATTAAAATGAGTGATATACTTACCTCAATAGTATAATGGATAAAAAATTTAACAATTACTTTTTTTAAATATAATGGATTTTTACTAGAATTTTTGATGGCTAAGAATCATTCAATTGACCCTTAACTATAAAAAGTGTTAATTTAAATGAAACTCACTAACTACATATCTATGAGCATTAATTCAATTAAAACACTTTATTTAATCATGAAACATTGAGTTTCAATTTAATTGATGATCTACGGTAGGATATACCTATAAAAGGGAAGCCTAGCCCTTTATTTTTTTCTCTCAAACCATCACCCCCTCTCTTACCATTGCTGAGTTAGTCAAAAAATTCCACATATCACCGATGATGCTTTGTCTTTTCTGGTCATTCAAATTTTAATGTATTTATTTTTTTAGTAGTTATTTATTTTGTAGTATAATATTTTTATAAATATTATTTAATAATTAGTTTAATATTTTATGTAAAAATTAATTAAATTAATTAGGATTTTATGTGTGAGTTTAGTATATTGTTTAATAATTATAAATGTTATTATGTTGAATTTCTAACATTAGTTTAGAATAATACGTTTCTAGTATAAATTTTCAATTGTTAGCATAATTAATTAGTATGAATATTATTAAATTTTATTGTCAATATTAATTATAAATATTAAATTTCAAGATAAATTTAACTTAATATGTAACAAATAATGAAACAAGAAAATAAATTTAATATGTTTATCCTAATGCATCATATAAAACTCATAATTATTCCCATTGATCTCCAAAATTAAAAATAAATAAGTAAGTAAATATATTTATATATATATATATACATAACCATATATATATAATATTCATTTAAATGTTATTATTCCACACCAAGAATTCAAATTCATTCATATTAGAAAAATAATTTGATGATACTTTTACATACATATCAACATTATGATCCCCATTTTTTATATAAAATTATCATTTCAATGTTATTATTTTATATTTGAGAGAACATAAATTTACTAAAATTTAATATATCTTATAACATTTGTACATATTTATTCATATTCCATAATTTTTATAATCATTAATAACAATAAGTATACTTTATTTTATTTTTAAATCTATGTATTATCCTTAAATTAATGACAAAAAACATCTAATTACATTTATAATATATTTATAACATTAATAAAATATTACATTTAAATAATATTTTTTAAAAAACTCAATGTAAATATATTTATAAACTACAATTAGGGTGTTTCAATCCATTTAACACTCAGCCAAAAAAGTAAAACGATAATATATTTATAATATTTATAAATTATATCATTAAAAAATTAATTTCTAAAAAATAATAAACGGAAAAAATATAAACGAAAAGTATATTTATAAAAAATTAAAATATAACATAAAAAATAAAATTTCTATAGTCGAGGGCCAATTTAATAGACTCTCTCATAATAGATAGTTGACTTTAAATTCAATTAACACTTAGAAATATTATATTCCAAAAGAATGTCCAAACCCATTAAATTTATAAAACCATTATTAAAAATATTCTTTTGAGTAATCAACCCAAATGCCTCCAAAATTTAATGGAAACCAAGGGATAAAGTATAGGGGGAGTGGGTTGTCAAATAACCTTTATTACATATCTATTTTCTATTAAAATTAATCAAGGCTGGACATAAAATGGGTGAATTTCCCCCTATGATAAAAGGCCTCATAACCCTAATAGAATTCTAATGGATTTCCACTAGACTTATAGTGGAAATGTATGGAAGCATATCTCAATAAATCTCAAAACATTAGAACATTTGTGATTTTTTCTTGGGATTTATTCAATTCACATTACCATATCTAAAAACTTTATTTTTGTTTCAAAAACATGTCTAATACAATCATCCACTGATCAAGTCTCAAAAATTCAAATTTACTCAGATCTTGATCCATGAATATTTTAATTTTTCCAAGTCAATTGAATATATGATTATGTGGGTCATTACAGAAGACGTGTTATGATTTAGTACATATTTAATAAACTTCCACTTGGACTAATGACTCATAGAATTTAGGTAAAATATTACAACACTTGTGAATCCATGTAATTTTTTTAGATACACTTATCATATAAAATCCACCAATTTTAAAAAAAAACATGATAATAAAATTTAATCCTCATTACATATCCTAATTGTGTGAACATACAAGGATATTAAATATTGATATTAATTATTAAATCTCTAATCCAAAATTAAAAAAATAGTGCAGACTCTAGAAAAACAACATTCCTACTCAGGCTATAAATTGGTTGGGTGCAGTCTCAGTAAAATACACTCGTGTCTTGATATAAATATATTCATCACAAGTTAAATCTCTATCTATAATATGTTTACTTGTATTATAAATTTATTCTAATTTATTAATTCAACCACTAGATATTAAATATTCCAATCTAGTATATCAAACTTATACATTTTTTATTATCTGAAATATACTAACTATAAGGAATAAATACATCATATGGAATTCATATAATTAGTTGAGAATATAATATTTCGCTCATATTAGATTGAACCTTCATTCCATTAATATAAATTAAAGGCTTAAATGTCATAATCATCATATAATATGAAAAACACCATATTGGGGAACAATTACCTAAAAAATGATAAAAACCATACCTAGCCACCACATATTAGTTCATCCTCAAGGATTTTATAATAGTGGTATATAAGTAAAAATTATCAAAACTATTTTAACATGATAAACATAGGTAATAGGGATTAATATAAAAAAAATCGTATATATACCAATAATCATATGTATTACATTACATTTGATATTCTTTCGAATTTTAGTCCATATAATTGTAGGACCCCTGGACACCTTGAGAGGGGAGGGGTGTATCAGGGTGTCAACTTTTTCTTCTTAAAGTTGTGGATCTTGTTCCCACATTGGTAGGAACTAGTAAAACCTATACGATGGATATGATCATCAATGAAACATTCGCATGTAAAGAGATAACACAACAATTTTTACTTGGTTCACCACTAAGGGCTACGTCCAAGGAGCATACGCCGACAAGTTGCCAATCGTACCCAATTCCACTATACTTCACTAGTAGTGGATTACAAGGTTCGGGAACATACACTCTTTCCCAGGCTCACTGCCTTTACAAAGGTTCAGGGATAGCTCACTGCTTCCCTCGGGTCACTCACATTGACTCCCCCTTGCTCACTGCCTTTGGTGAAGTCCCACTCAGTTTATAGACGTGAAGGTCTCCTCAATAGATAGTCCTGATGTTCTTTGTCTCCTGTTCAGCATGAGACTTTTCTTGCAAAAGGGTTTAGAGTTGATGCACTTTTCAATTCAATCCTTCTTCTTTAGTGCAATGACTCAAAGCACTAGATCTTCTTCTTCTCTTCCTTTGATTTTCAATACTAACACCTGAGTGTATTGATATATTCCCCTATTTCTGTGCAGAACTGAGTTTATTTTCACGAACCGTTCTTCTTCTCTTTACAAAGCACAATGAGGATGTTAAACACCAGTCATGTGTGTGCAGTACCACTTCTCTTTATAAAACCAAATGGTTTACTGTTATTCTGTCTTTGCAAAGAATATTTGAGAGTGCTAAGCACCTGTCAAAGGCCTGCGAGACCCCCAAATTTCCGCGTACCCTTCCCAATGCCTTGCGTGTAAAATTTAAACCTTGTACGTAAAAATAACTTTTGGTGAGTAAAAGGCTTTTCATGCAAATCATCCCTTTTTCGTGCAACACCTTCTTTTTCACGCAACCCTTCTTCTTTTCGCACACCACTCTATACCTCAATTTTTCCGTGCGCCAGAGCTCGAGATCTGTCTAAGTGTCAAGAACCTCTGAATTGAGAGTGGTTCAACTCACATTTATAGGAATTTTTGATCCTGCGCGGAAAACCCCTTCCTACGCGAAAAACTATCTCTCAGTTATTTGAAATACGTGCACCTTCCTTTTATTCTCGCGCACCGCCTTGGTTTTTCGTGTATCTCATTACTTCTACATTTTTCACCATTATGAAAATGAACCCCCTCTTGCGCGTAATACTTCAAACCCACATTTTGAGCACAACCAAGTTTACGCGCACCAGTTTGATTTTCCGCGCACATGGTGGAAACGTCTCCGATTTTCGTGTGCCTCTTGCCTTTTCCGATTTTCTGTATTTCTGATTCGATACACTGATTGCGTGAAAAATTCACCCAGATATTCTGTGCACAAAATTTTTCCGCGTGCATTCCCATTTTTTTGTGCACAGCTCGGGTTTTTCACGCAGCCCATGCCTTTACTGTTTTTCAACGTTCTGATTCTGAAACATTGTTTGCGCAAAAAACATCGCTCCACTATTTCGCACACCATGCTGTTTTTCGCACCCAACTCAAGTATTTCGAACACAACCATTATTTTCCGCACACTACTTCCTCTTTGTGATCACCTCCTTTTGCAGACAATCCATGTCTTCATTTTCTGATTTTGAGGCCCAAAAATTTGGCAAACACTGGGAAACAGCGCCACCATGTATATATTTTTTTTACCGCATCCAGATCATCCATTCCTTTGTTGACGTTCATGAATCAAACATGGATCGTTAACCATAGCCTTCGAACTCGACACGCCACCACGAAATCCCCTTTTTCAAAAAAGTTGTATGTCACTATTTCCGTTGTCAACAATCACAAACCTTCACAAATGCTTCTTTTCTGTGATTTGGATTCTTCAACAAATCTTCTGATTTCATCACAAAATCCACTATTGTGATATATATCCTTTTAAAGAACAGATTTAGCATCGTCATATTTTGAGACAATGTAAAGTGCATGGCCATCTCAGAATTCCAATCCCTTCCACACTGTCTTCTTCTTCAACCGTCATTCCTCTACATTATGCAAAGCATTCGATTATATTCTTCAAGATGTCTATTGCATGGTTCTCATGAAATCATGTAGAATTGCATGGTCTTAATCAACTTTCGTATATTCTTCTTCATCCATAGATGGATTATGCCTCACCATTCTTCACTGTTGTAAACAATGTGTCACCTTTGACACTTGTTCTTTGAACTTATGATCAGCACAAAAATCATCTGAATTTCCATTCCTCCATTTCATTGGAGTACTTCTTGATCTCCTTCATTTTGATCTTCATTGAAAACTACTGACAACAAATACAACTATATACCCAAAGTGGTCCCAACAATAATAAGACACTGATTAGTATCTCATAGGCCTACTCTATATCATATATAGGATTCCACTCATTGTAATACTAAAATATCATCAAAACACATAATACTCTATGATAATAATCAATTAGAGATAATTAAAAGCCATATGAAATGATATTTTTATAAATCTACTTTTTATTTAAAATATCCCACACACATGAGCGATTGATAAATAATTATTTTTTTTATTATAAAACCATAATACATTTACATTGAAAATAAATAGTGTATAATGTATCCCACATGTCCCATACCCTGAAAACATACATGAATCTCATTATTTTTCAATATTACCTGATCCATTACATTATCCTCTACAGAACCAAACAAATCATTACATTACTCCTCTCAATTATTTTTCAAATGATATTGTGTTTATGAATGATGTATTTGGACCTTAGTATGAACATGGTTCCTTGGCCAAAGAAATTGATCCATTATTTTCATATTATAGCTTCATTACTCCCAATATGATAGAAACAAACTCATTTTTCGTGATGAAATTCCTAAACTAAACAACATCCATTATAGCATTTAATAAATTAATGTATTTTTTCAATAGAGTTGTTTCTTCCATGGTGGGGTTTTTCAAAATATTCCAACTAGTATCTATGTTAGTGAAAAAAACTGAAACTAGATTGAGGTATTAAATCATCATTTTTATTATTAATGCTAATTTCAATATAAATATATACAATGATCTCTTCCATTCCTCCAATAACCCAAAATAAATCCTTCGTTATTCTCATTTACGAAATGATTTTCTGCATTGTAACCAAATTATTTTCATTATCTATTAGTTATTATCAAATTATAAGATAAATGGTGTAATGCACACAACATGGAATATATAATAGATCTATTTATTAAAGAATATGAAATCTCATTCATGTTGTTTCTATTCAACTCAATAGAATGAAGTGGAAATTTTATAAGACTCATACCATATTACACTCACAAAGACACTTTGTTTTAGATCCCCATGCAAAACCACATTTTTAATTTTCAAATGTATGTGTTCTTACTAAAACTAAACAATATATATGATATATATATAGATATTATTAACTATTATATAGGTTTCATTAGCCATGTTTCTAATTCAAAATATTTTTAAAAACTGTTACTTGACATATAATAATGTAGTGATATCATTTTCAATGAGTAGTATGATATATATATATATATGAAATAATATTAATAATAGAATACTACCACTGACCATATTGTATAAAAAATAATCATCCATATTATTAAATACAACCAAAATTCTTGATTGTATCATTACACTATATATTCCAACTCTAATAAAATTAATTCAGTATATATGTAGATCATTGAAACTCACATACCCTAGAAACATAAATTGTCTCCTAAAAAACATTAGTTTGTATCATATAGACATCATCAAAAAATTTACATATGGTAAAAAAAATTAACATCTATTAGATATATCTCATAATCATAATTATTTTTCTACAGAAATCATTTTCTCAATGAAATTTACCATTTCCTCTAGTGAAAAGATCACTTCCTAGATAAAAATATTAATTTTTTAATACCCTTTCCAAAAAATATATCTTTATAGGTAGGAAATCAACCATCCATTTTAGTTTTCATTATAAAAAAACATTCACTATATGAGTCTTACTAATTTAGGTGCATCCACGTTTTTTCAAATAGGGTTAATATATGTTGATTCTATCTTAGAACTCATGGTCTATGACCATTTTTTCAAAAAAGACTCTCAATTTAATATTGGAAAGTTGTAGGTTCATCCTCTTTGAATATTACTTCATTATCAATTTCGATAACAAATCTACATTTATAAGGGACCAGAATAATCATTCATAACCATTTAGGTTCTCTTGTAATAAGAATCAACACAACTTATTTAACCTCTTATAAAAATAACTCACATTACAACTTAGGAACCATTAACTTATTTTAGATTTCAATGGATCCTAATTAATCATTATTTTAACTAACTACTTTAATAATATGATCTTTATTTATGAAAGCGCTATATCAAGACACAGAAACTTTTTGTTCAGTAGTATTATATAAATAATATCCATCGATTTCATTAGGATAAAATATAACTAAGTAACTTTTTTATTTAGGATAATTTTATTTATACAAACAACGTCTTATATATAGATCAAAATATTAAATTCTTGTAGAAGATAAATTGGGGAATCTCTTAGTCCAAAATTCATATGCAGCATCTATGAATTTTTTAGATAAAATGTTGTTAAGATATAATGTAACTATCTCGGTATAATATCATCATAATGATATTTAAAGGTTAATATAACTCATCATTGATCAAATCATGTATAATAATATATGTTTCCCCTATTAGACACACCACTACACTATACTTTTTCTAGAGGAGTTAGTGTTGAAACTTTTCCAAAATCTCTCATAAGATTAGTGAATTCTTTCCTCAATTCTGAAATAACCCAATTTCATCAAATCACCATAATATGTTTTCCCTATATTATTTTTTAGAGGTTTTAGTTTTTCATCTATTAATAAATATATAAAAATAATTCATTTTATAAACATTACAATGTACATATACCCACCAATTTTTCATATACTAATTTATCCACATAAATAACTATGTATAAGGTCCAATTGTCAATTATCTCTCTCATATATCAAGTAAAAGGTTCACTGTTTATTCTAAATAATAAGAAATTTTTACATTTTATCAAATTATCATAATAAAATGTTTATAATAATATATATCTATGGAGTATTTGAATGTATTTATCATTTATATTCTAAGGGAAACGGTGATGATGATAAGTGTAATTATATAAATCTACTTCAAACCTCTTATCGTCAATTTTATAGATTTAACTATCCATTACTAGATTGTGTAATACATTAACCATATTCCTATTATTCCCTTAGAATATGATGTATTTTATTTTTTTAAATAAGAAATTATTTCAATATATATTGAGATGAGAAGGTTTGATGGATATTCAAGTATCAAATGAAGAATGAAAATATGAGTTAAATATGTAATTACCCATTATATAGATATTTTATAATGGTATACTATCAACAAGTGGAATATCTGAGTTCTTTATTTATTCATATAGAAAGGAAAAGTTTAGTTTATCATGGAATATTTCTATGAGATACATTATTGGTTTTATGAGTTTTGTGATGTAATTTTTTTTCAATTATTAGATACTAAGAAGGTAATTCATTTATTGGAGTTTGGGAAAAAGTGGAAGTATGAGGATACTACTTCTTGGATTTCAGTGATATTATATATATTTATTTATAGAATAAAATCAGTAGGTTGTTTCATATATTGTGAATGATAATTTATTTATAGTATTTGATTTCCACAGATTATAGAGATTAATTTAAATTATATATATATATATGAATAATATTAAGAGATTACTAAGACGGAAGAAGAATGAATATAGATAAATCCTTTTTTTATCAAGAATGAAGGCTGTTATAATATATGGAAGCTATAATTGGATAATTATATTTGAATAAGAGATGAAAAAATTTTGGTAGTTGAAGATCATTTAAATAATAAAATTATTTAATACATGTTATAAGATATTTTAGAATCATTATGATTTGAATTAAGACAATTGTAAGATGACCTAAAGTGTTTTAAGATGATTTTGAGAAGTTTGGAGTTGTTTGAGAAAAGCATGAGTTGATCTGTGAATAATAGAGTCGATACATCATATTCTTGAATTGGAAATAAAATCTATCAAATTAATATTTTCTGAATTTAGGAATTTACTAGAGAGTTTTCATTGTCATATATAACATCTATTTTATGATATATAATATCTTATAAATAATATATAATATATCTCAAATGTATAATTGGAAATGTATTGTGATATGTATGTGTTATCCCTATTCGATAATGTCATATCTAAGAATAACTTAGAAAATATGTAAGATTAACAAAAAAGTTCCACATCTTACATAACATTGGTTTTTAGTAAACCTAAGAGAAATTATGATATTCCATAGAACACATAAAAAGTATTTCGGATATTCTCTGATTAAAATTGATGATGTGTAAGAGTAATATGAGGATATATAAATTACTTATATTAGATATGTAAGATTGAAATCTCTCTCTTTAAATACATAACATTAAATATAATAATTATATATTTTTTATAGTGAATAAATATCAAGATTCTAAGGATTTAACCATTATGGAATATTATATTGGGGCAATGATTTGATGAAGAAGATTGTCATGTGAGGTGAAGAATTTAATCATAAATATATTGTAATGTGATCATGTATATGTGAATATAAATATAGGATTTATGGAAGGTCGAAGGAATGAAACATCCCAATAATTATGGATAATTAAATAAGAAAGAACAGGGATACATGAAAAGATATTTGAATGATATTGGATGAGGTTTGAATAAATATGTGTTCCTATATATCTTAAAGTATTGATGACACATTTTTCTTAGAGTGTAGTTAACTATTAGTAAAGAGATATTGAATGACGATTATGATATAGAATTTAGTGGTTTTTTATATCAGAATTATAGAGTTTTATCCACATGACAATTCTGATTCTTTAAATAAGAAAGTGGTTTAAAGAAGAAAATATGTATGAGATAAAAAGTAGAGACTGTAAAACATATTACATATGAATATCAAAAGTGTTGAAAAATAAAAAAAGAGAGAGTATATTAATAAATTGATATGAAAAATTATGAATATATTATTTCTATCAATGTGTTAAATGAATATCTCAAGTGTTATTGAATATCTGATGTGTTTAAGTTCTTGATGTTAGGAATACATGAGAAAATTTCTACAACAGAGGGAGAATATCATATCATCTCACCCCTCTGAAGATATTCTCTAATACTATTTATATTTTTAAAAAGCACCTAATAAAATATGTTTAAGAGGATAAGACCTGGTTGATTCTGGTTTCAATGAAGAACTATAAATGGGTTCTTTCTATGATTGTTGGTGTTTTGTAGTGTAATCTGGATAGTGCTAATTTTAAAAGTTCAAGAATATTTTCATGTTCATTTATTTATTTATTATAAATTATTATCAATGTGTGTGTGGTATAAAAATGATCAATACACTATGTAATATATTACACATTGTGAGAGAACCTCATAAATATATGTGTGTTGTATTCTTTTTTGTCTCTTATCATTCATATATGTAGATCGAGTGTGATATGGGTTTTTTATATCTATTTACTTTAGGAAGTTTTGTTTAAAATTGAAAATATTGTTATTTGATAAATACTTTTCCACACTAGTTAACCCTTACTCCCAGTGTGGCACCACTAATACTGTGAAAAAATAATCGGAATCAATGAATAAGTTTTTAAAAATAATTGGATTCCCTACAATTTAATATTAGAGTTTTTGATTTTTATTCATAAGAATTCATTATGATCTAAAAAATTTAATAATATTGTGAGTTTTATTTCATAGAGAATGTGGTGGAAATATCCAACAATAGTTTTAATAATAGGGAAAAAGATAATAAAAGAAATAAATTAAGGATTTCTCAAAAAGAAAAGAAAATGAGAATTCACTATTAGTTAAAGGAAAAAAATTTGGACAAATTTTAATCATATTGTTGATAACTATCCACTTGGAGATTTTAATTCCAGAAAATATGATAAGGAATCCCTTTTATTAAAATATGAAGGCAACCCAGCTTCTAAATTCTATAGTCATGAATAAATAAAATTTGGAATGATTAGATAAGACCTAATAGAAAAATATAGTATTGCAAAGGGAAAAAATTATACCCCTAGAATTTCAATGTTTTTTACTAAAAAAATATGTAACTAAAATTTATTTTCAATATTTTAATATGAATGAACCATGTACAAATGGGTAAGATCATATTCTTAAGTAATAAAAAGTGTATTCATTTGATATTTTCAAGTAAACTATGTAGAATTTTCTTAAATAAATGTTCAATTTTATTTTTGGATGTTTTAGATACTTATAGGAGTCATTGACCCAACATTAATAAGAATATGAAAGAAAGTACAATGAACAGAAACAAAATTCATTGACATGTATCAATATCACCAAAATAATTGAGACCAAAAGTGTGAGGAATACTAATATTGAAGAATGTTTCTCTATATTTGAGAAGGAACTTATTAATAAAGTTAATGAGAAATATAAATACATGAAAAGGATAATAAATAAGATTTATGTATTGGATGAAAAATAAATATCTATCATTTATTGTAATAATTATTTTTGTTGAAGAAGGCTAAAAGGATAAAGGATATTAACAACTATCATTAATAAACAATTATGATACAAAAAGACCATGAGAATATGTAGATACGATTAAAAAAATTTGAGAAGAAATTATGGAGATAATTTTATAGATAAAGAAATTTATCAATCTAAAGTGTCTTGAGATAGAAGTTAAATTGGAAAATCTGTAAGCAACATTAGATGATTCTTCAAAAATACTAAGAAAAAATTTGTTTTCATAAAAATTTATGTGAATATATTTTTCCTAAAATTCTTTAATATATTGAAAATATTGGAATGAAATTATCTAATAGTAAATCTAATATGGGGTCAAAGTAAAAGGTTGATTCTTTTTAAGAAAATTGTATTGGTTCTAATGCTAGTTTCATGCATATTGTATGGAATTAGAGAAAATATAGAGAAAAATTGGTTGAGAAATATTTTTATAAACACACCACTTCATGAAACGTGTATATAATACTATTCATGAAAAATAGTTCCCAAAAATATACTCAACTAAAGGATAAAATGGCATAAAAAAAGATATTAATGTTATACAAAATTTTGTTTAAAAGATAGTACAAATATTCACAGGACATTGCTTTTTGTATGAAAGGTTTGGATATAAAAATATTTATTATTGTCAAAATATATCAATTCATGGTGGTAAAAGGACAACATCAAGGGAGGGTGATACTCAGTCAAGAAAATTACATAGAATAATAATTTTAGAAATATATCTATTTCAAATAGATTTAAAATCATGGAAAATATCTATATATATTTTTAAAAATATGGTTGTTTTTATAAATATACCTAGTTCAAATCAACCAAAAATGTGAAAAATTCATTTGAAAAAAGAAGACCACAAACACTAAAGAATCAATGGAATAAATAATTTGAGTTTACCTAGGCCAATATGAAGAAGAAAAGTATTGAAAAAAAATATTCCCAATAAGTTAGTGCGTATTCCACACTAAATAAGATAATTTTCATCTATTTTTGAAGAAATAGTCACACCAAGGATTATTTTAAGTGATTCATGAGTTTTTATTTTGATTGAGGTAATTTTGAGTTAAAAATAATTGAATCAATCCCCGAATGAAATAAGTAGATTATTTTGGTGTAATAAATCTATGATAATAAATAAGAATTCAAATTTAATTTAATGTTTCAAATAGGAGGTAACTTATATATTCTCGAGAAACTGTGTGGAAGGTGAAACAAAACAATACATGATTCAAAATACTGCATAATCATACTTCTAACATAAGGATTGGGGTAGAATAAAATAATGAAAATGAAATTAATTCATTTTATTTTATTATTTATGAGAATAATCCTACACAAGTATAAATATTAAATAAATAAGAAAACCACGCTTCTTATAAAGACTATTATTATTAAAATTTTGGGATAAAGTAAATTAGTTTTTTATAATAGTTGAATAATCTAAATAAACATCCAAAAATATCCTCATAAAATAAATATGTGAAAGAACAAAATAAAATACCCAGGATTACCTCATTTCACATTTTCTTCACATGGGTGGAGGAAACATAGGGAGGATCACTGGGAAACACCACATTGGCTCTTGCCTCGATAATTAGTATACCAGATACTAGAATCCATGTATGTTATATGAGGATCCCTCAGTCTCCATAGGTGTTCTAAAACCCTATACTCAAATAAAAATAGATAACATTGAGTAAGAGATATTATTCTTGGATTAATTGAATCACTACAGACGCCCATAATAGAATTTAATCCTTTATACATGCTATTTTAATTTAATTAACAACATTAAGAATTATCTTACAATGTTTGGTGGATGACATAAATTACTCATAATGTATTCTAGTTGGATTATTTTAGTAATTTAACATCTCAATGAGTATAATATATTTCTCATACTATAAATTAATCATCAAAATTATTTTATAACTTATGATAAAACAATTGGAATATGTTGTAGTAACCAATATACCCAATTTCATAAATCATTTTCCTTATAAAATGTCATTATATACAACACAATAATCCCCATACCATTAATTATAAAACCATTCCATTTTCCATGTTAAGAATCATCGGAATATTGCGAGTAACCATATGGATGAATCATATAGTAAGATTCATACTATTTTTAGTGAAACTACAAAAATATCTGAGTTGAACTAAAATCATATAATCACTTTATTCTAAATGTCACAAATCATTATGATTCCATTAAAACTTGTATGGATATGGTTTGTCAAACTCTCTTCATTTTTGAATAGAAAAACAAAAAAAATACTCATTACATATTTTAAGCCCCAGCTTTTTAGCCCTATGAGAAAGAGTGTCCTATAAAAAATACACGTGCTACTCAGGTTGAAAAGGGTTATTTCATGATATCTATCAAAGACACTCAAATAAATGTATGAACAAGTCCAATGTAAGATGTACCATATAAATCATATGTATAAATATATAATCATTTTTTCTATTAATTCAAGTGACCACTAGGCATGGAACATGTAAGTATAATATTGGACAACTCATACATTCTTGATTCGCCAAAATATACAATCAAATAAGAATTGATACATCACATGTCATTCATAAAAGTGGTTAAACACATCTCATATCACTAAAATATGCAAGGAAATGTATTCAATTAGTCTAATTCAATCATGGGACCAAATGTTATAATTTTTATAGGGGAGTAAAAACCTATCTTATTTAACATAAACTAATAACATGTTAAATAACATACCCAAACATCACCCAATTATCTCAACAATAATGTTTGAATAATAAAGGTATTAAATTATTAAGGTTAATATGATAATTATATTTCCAAACAATGGTAATAAAGATTATTATTAATCATGCATCCCTAAATATATCAATGACCAAATGACATTATATGTGAGTTACTTTAGTGAGTTGTTCAAGATAACAAGTCTCTACATATTATATCATGATTCAATTTTATATCATGTAAAATATTTTACTCAATATAATCTTAACTTATTATCACAATTCATAATACTATATAATGATAATCAATTAAGGAAAAATTAAAGTCATATAGTGAGCGGATATTACCATTCCATTGTTCATGTAATATATGCATTATTGATGAATGAATCATAAATAGAGATTTATTTTATTATAAACACCAAGATACATTTTACAACCATTACATCAAATCTCTCATGTGTCTTATACTAAGATATTCAACACGACCCCCGTGATTTTTCTATGTAAATGTCTTTGTTATAGAATATTGAAAATTTTCATCTATATCCACCTAAAAAATCATCACACCATCCCTATAAATGCTCTCCTGAATGATATGGTATTTTTCAAGGATGTGTTTAGTCTTTTGGAGAGACTAGGGTTCCATGGCCCGAGTAATAGATCTATTATTGTCACATTAAATCTCATGTAATATTTATATTCTAGAAACCATAACATATTTAGAGATGATTTTTTTGATCCAAAATTCATTGTTCAAAACATATAAGGAATCAATTTATTATAACATTATTATCGAGTCTACTACAGTGGCTTGTTTGGAAATTTTCTAACAAATGTATCCAATATTGTGAAAAAAAGTAAATCATATTTAGATATCATTTTGTCCTTGTTAGTTTCAAAACAAGTATCAAGGTATCCCCTTAAAATGATCTCATTATTACCTCTACAGACTAATAAAATATCCTTCTTCTCAATTACTTAATGATATTATTAACAACAATAAAATGACATTAACTGGGATTATATTGGCATCTACTTGTTGTTATTAAAGAATACCCAATACCAGGTTGAGTATATAACATAAAATACATGATAGATCTTATAGTGGACACATAACGAAACTTATAAATCATTTCAAATAATTTAAAATGACATTGAATATTTCTTAGAGTCATTCTATTCAAGACAGGTGAAGACCCCTTCTTAGAGTCTTCCATGCTAAAATGATTTAACATTTTACCAAAATAAGTGTTTTTACATAGTCCAGGGAAACTCTTTGATCTGTCTATATATATCTCTATTCACAATATATATGCATATTCACCCATATATTTAATTGATAAGGATTCTACCAGGAACATATTTATAGAATTTAATGTTGGTATATCCTTTCTAATAATTTTTACCTCATCCACATAGAATACCAAAAATAACACAATACTCCCACTAACCCATTTGTATACATAAGAATCATCATAATTCTTAAAAAAATATAAAATCTTTAATTTAATAATCAAACCAGATGTTAGAACTCTAATATGATTTCTTCAATCAATAAATAAACAATTGAAACTTACAAAACATTGCATGATCACTTGTTAATTAAAAACATTCTGGTTGTATCATATACACATCCACAAATAAATTCCCATTAAGGAAAGTGATGTTAAAATATATTTGGTAGACCTTATAATTATTATAATTCCTAACATGATCATTCCAAACACCTGGGGGTAAATCAGGTGTTGAATACAATTTAAAAAATTTTAAAAATTATGAAACCCCTTAATAATTTAACCCAAATTATCAGTTATTTTATAATGAAACATTTTATGTTAATCATACAAATCATCAACTATATACAATAAAATAAAAATAACTAAAAGTGACAGACAATATTTTTTAATGTGTAGGTACTACGAAAAATTCCTTACCATGATTGGTAATTTTCCCCAATTATGGATTATATACTATAAACATATATTGATTACAATGTGTGTTTATTTTCACACCAATATTACAAAATTATTACTGGACTTATAATTTGTTATTTCACATATTACTTCCTTCCACAGCTTCACACTATCTTCATAGAGCCACATAATGATCTCTTTTCATACCCTTTTTCAAATAAGATTAATAGAGTCAAACTATATATTTGAAAGTGTTTCATTGAATTTATTATTATAAGTAGATCTTTAGTTTTTAATATGATGATTCTGTACTAAAAAAATTGATCTTCTTCTTCTCATAAGTAGCATCGTTGAATGCGGGAAGGTTTATAAGAATAGTCAACAATATGGTCATTTTTCACCATTCAACTTTATTGAACTTCTACTAAATCTTACCACCTAGTCAACTCACTCAATGATATCTAGGGATCTTCAAATGTAAGAAATCTTAAATATTATTCTTGTTATTTAATACGAATAAATTAAATAATGCATAGCTAGTCGAACAAACACTATTTTTTTATTCTCAATATTATCCAAAAATTTCTATTATAGGAATTTTTTTCTATTTATTTCCCGTCAATACCTCTATGGTAATATTCTTTAACACATTCATGGATTATTATTATTTTTGTTCTTCAAGAGTATTATTCAATTTTTTCATAGCAAAACACAATAACTCTTGATTTATCAGTTATGGAACTTTTTATTTTCTCTCTCCATCATATTCTTTATATATACAGGTCACAAGGAATTACAAAATACATTTTAGTAAAATAAAATATCCCCAAATAATTTAATTCCCTTGATATCATTCAGTTTATCCAAAATAAATTCAAACATTGGTGTTTGTACAATCTTTATTATTCTTTTTCCCTCCCAAATTGTTGTCTCCTATGAAATACCATGATTACCCTAACCGTTTCATTTAATTATTTCTCATTTCTATATTAGATAATTTAAAATATTATAGATTATTACAAATTCATTATGATATCCTCACCTTCTCTTATAAAACAGTAAAAATACTACAATTAAATTTGCATCTTGTATCATTTTTTAGTTATAGATAAACCATACAATAAATAGTGATGTGTCTTTACCTTAAATTCTTTACTGGTAAAACAATATAATTCTTCAAATAATCATCATCAGCCATAAATTATTCCTATATGATATAAATCTAGATTGATACTCCTCTCATTTGTTACTCATCTACTCATTATCTTCTTTCTCACTATAACTATGGATGAACATTTCCTTCATATTTATATCCACTATGAAGCATGAATAATATCTCCTATAATTATAGTTAACAATCACAATAAAATTGAGAATTTGGTTTTTCTAGAAGCTTGGTTAATAATATCCATCTCAACCAAAAATCACAACTATTTTTTATATTTAGAACAATAAAACCCAGCTCAAACATCTTAATAATTAATTACTCTTAATTATAGAACATCCAAGAAATTATCTGTTATGTAAATATTATAGTATTTACTATTGTCTTTGATATTATTCACTAATTTTTGTAAAATAGATTATAAAACATCAAAGGTTTGTATAAAATTCATGTAATGTTGTTTTAATCACTAATGAACAACCCAATCACCAACACAATTAGATTTCAACATTAGATAATCAATCTAAAAATCTCATAATTTTTACAAAACATTAACCATATAAAGCTCATGATTATGAAATATAAGATTTACATAGGTCTACTTTTACCATTATATATCTTTTATAAACTAATATCTACCTTTACCTAAGATCTAGTTACATTTAAATAAAATACTAATGACCTGTAAATAGATCCCTTTTACCTTTGTATAGGTACAATAGATTTGGATATACCTTTCCACAGATCTGTATAATTCAATGTTACCTACTATATCTCACATAAAATGATCGAATTCATATTTAAATAACTAACCATGAATAATTTGGATCATCCACATTACAGAAAGAACCAACCTCATGATGAGATGACTAAATGCTCCCATCGATCATGCATATGTTGATTGATGACACATACAAATTACTACTATAAATATCAACCTTGTTATAGTAGATCAATTGTATGTGTTACATGACTTGGTTACCACCCACGCGAGTTAGAAGATTAAATATATTATGGTACGGTCTTTGGATTGTCCATAAGCTTAACTAATTATCCAAATTTCATAATTTCTTCAATAAACTATTGACGAACATAATACTACCTCAAATTACTCTCAATAACTTATAACACTCAAAAACACCTTTGGGTGTTTATTAAACATCCTCATCTTAGTTCATAAGAAGTTTTAGTTTTTATACTCAACCTTAAAATATGAATGAGATTTTGTGAAAATTCAATATTTTTCCAACCAGAAGCTTTTTCAATGTATTTTTTCAAACTAATTGATACATTTATATGCAACAACACACTAGTATGGACATTCACCAATTCATCGGTCTTCAAAAACTAATTAGAAAAATCCATTTATCTTACCATATCTCATTGATTATTAATTATCATCAAGATATACACAATTAAAAACACTTCCATGATCATTGGACTATTATAGAGAAGACCAAAATAAATCCATCAACACATGTTTTGATTATATGAATATCTGTTCATCCAATCAACGAACAAGTAGTTTTCAACACAATGTTATCTAGTCTGGTATTTAAGGAGAATACACTTTTTCCAGATTCCTTTTCCAGCATATGCATGGACTTTTTGATTCAAAGGGTATCTAGTTCCGGTATTCTTTACACATAATTCATTGGTATCATCGTTTTCATGTATTTGGTGGATAATTAAATCCATCTCCCTTGTCTCATTGAAAACTATTAAAATGAACATTGAAAATAAAGGAAATCACAATCAAAATGTCACTTCAATACCCCACTTTAAATTTATTATCAGTAATTTAAACTTAGATACTCATAAGATACATATCAATCTAAAACCAAAAGTTCTATTTTCCCCACCCCTTTAGTAATAATAAGTGAAAAGCGATGTAAAATTTCCCTGCCCTAATATAAGGGAACTCTCATCCAATTAAGATACCAACTTATACCCCCATGATCTTATATTTTCCTTATATAAGGTTGGTAATACCATTTTATTAGGAATAAGAAAATATTTAATCACTCTAAGTCTACTTGGTAAAACACAATGTAGAAAATAATAGTTAATAACCAAAACTCAAAAGATATCCTTTATAATTGATTCTTCATCATTGAAAATATAAAATTTTATTATTTTTAATTCCAAATAACTACTTTTATAACTTTTAGTAGGGTGCTGAACCAACAGAGAAGGGTCATGATTTTTTGGACTAAGATTTAATAAATTTGATGTAGAAATTAAATGACTTTTTAATGCATGGAAAAAATAGGATGATGATGTTGATATGGATTAATAGTATAATATGAATAGATGACTATGAATAATACAAGATTATGATATTTGGAATTTTTTTTACATTTATATATATTATTCTATATTCATTAAATGATTTATTTTTCTAATAGCCCCAAACATGCACTCTTGGATATGGTCTTAAAAACAAAGTCATTACATTTTTTGGTTTTGATGTAAATAAATGTGACCTTATTTGGACCATCTAAAACATACAACATCAAAATAAAAGTGGGATTACCTACACGCCCAAGGACCTATTTGGTTCAAAGTTTTAGTGAATCAGGGAAAAATATTATATAACAATACCCATCCCATTATGTTATAATTATTCCCATATACAACTAGTTTTTATTTTTTATATAATATGTCTTCATAATTATTTCTACTCATCCATAAATCACTTGAAAACATTTAAAAACATGATATGATTACAAAATTATTAGTATGGGAAATATAAATGAATAAATAAACCTTTTATTCATTTTCAAGGAATGAAATCATAAAATAGAGTTTTCATTTAACATAATAAACATTAATCTATAATAATCATTTATACATGAAATCATATTTACTTCCCAAATTCTTTCATGAAACACTTTATAAGAAAACATAAAGGAAAAATCAAAATAATATGGTTTTATTAAAAAACATTAGATCCCATGAAAATCATTTCATAAAAAATATATTTTTACCCTAAAATGGAATAATCATTCCTTTCAAACAAAATTTCAAAAAAACGCCTTTTAAAATCATATGATTTTTTTGAAAAAAAATATAACTATAGAAATTTCATATTATTTCCTTGGTAAATCATCCACATTAAACCTTGAAAATAACCCTTACAAGATGAATAATCTTTTTTAACCTTCAACACAATTCTCTAGAGAACATAATCATTATCCAATGCATTGGAGTACTATATCAAGTTGACCTATAATCATGAGATATATTTTTATCACCCCTCATTATGAGCTATATTAAGATCACCCATCATCTTGAGAAATATTATGTTCACCCGTCATCAAACAAAATTTACAAGGACTATGTCACGAATAAAACATTTTATGATTTACATTTTCATCATAAATCCCTTGGATATATTTTTTGATCCCTTATGCAAAACACTTTTAGAAATCAAAATATAATTTCATTTTAAAACCCATTCTAAAAACTAAAATAAAAAAAATAAAAGTAATATAGGGTTTTCTTTGAAAAAAAACATAGAAGCTTGTAAAATTAGAAAAAAAACAATAGCTACAATGATGGTAAAATCATTTAATATTTTATATTTTAAAAAAAATAACCTTTTTTATTTTATAAATAAATTCAGAATGTTATATAAAATGATTCCATTGAAAGCCTTTCTAATAGATTCCAAATATTAGTTTATAATTAATTCACTACCATATAAATAAAATAATTTTAATAATGTGATCATGTAAGAAAATGATTTAGAAAACAAAACTTCAAAACATTTTAAATGACGTGTTTAAGGAAAAGTGTTGAATACTTCAATTATGAATTTTCATGTACATTATTTATCTTCCTAAATAATAATATTATAATAATTATTTACTTTAATAATAAAAAATTAAAATTTATGATATTCTTTTTATTTTCCTTATTAAAATTCTATATACAATTACTCAATCAATAAAGTTCACATCAGATGTTTTGATGATATTCGACTCATATATACTTAATAACTTTGGTATGTTGACTACAATCAAAGAGGTAGTTATTCAATCATATATATATTAATAATTATGAAATAATTATAATTTTTATACCTCAATAAAATTTTTAATAATAACCATGAAATATATTGATGAAAAATGAACTATGTTACAATCATGGTGGAAGTAAGACATACATACACATGAGTAACGTTTTCAATTTTCAAAGTGCATATTAAAAAGAATATAAGTATCATTATATCTTTATAGGATTATGATTATATCAAAAATATCATATTATTTTATTAACTACATTTATATATAACAACCATGTAATGTGGCCATAAAAAAGAATCACATTGCTTTGTGGATGTGGTTATCCACAAGTACACACTGTAACACCCCGAGTTCTAAATAAAAGATTTATTTATTTTATTAGTATTTTTATTTTATTTTATTAATTCAATGTTATTTTTAATAAATATTAAATTATTATAATAAAAATATCGTAAACCATTCTTTATTAAATAATACTTTTCTAAACATTTTATTATTTTTTAAATATAATAAATTTATATAAATACATGTTATAATTAAAAAAACCTTCAAAATGTGTTAATAAAATTGTTTACAAAATGATTTTAAATGCAATAAATAAATTGATATATAAATATTTAAAAACATAATTTATGATTTAATATAATTAAAACATTAATGTAATTATCATTTAGTTTTGAGAATTAGGAAGCATAATATTTTGAATTTAATATTAATAAATGATAAATTTTTATGTAGTTTAACAATTATATTTATTAATGTTATTATTTTAGATAATATATATTTATATAAATATAAATATATATATATATATTTGAAATTTTCATGAGTTATTAAAAAAAAATTGGATTATAATTATATTATCATAATCATTTACAAAATTATAATTTTTATGTTATAAATTTTCATGATATTCATATATATATTGTTATTCGATTAAATTAAAAAAATGAAAATCAAAAGGGATTTTCGATACAGGGTTAATTCTTTTCGGTCTAATTAAATCTGAAGGAACTAGATCAAGGTTGGAGTTATGAGGCGTTGAAAGTCCATAGGATACTAAACCAAGACAAGGTGGAAATCGAGGCTCTTACGAGGGTTCACAAATGTTCAAGCCAGTCGTGAAGCTTCAATGATAGATATTGGTTGTAGTATGAGGTCAGGGATAACGAGGATGGATGACTATAGATCTGAGTTCAATTGAGGGCTTGGATCAAAGTCGACTTCGGTTCTGGTTGCATATGGAGAAGACAAGCTCGAGGTGCAGATGTGGTTATGGTTCTGAAATTCTGGTTTGAGTTTATCAGATCACGTAGGTTGGTGTTCTGTTCTTCAATACAAGGTCATTTTCAATGAATTAAATTATCTATTTGTCTTATTTATAGTTTTTTATATTCAAAATATTATTTGTAATTAGTGTATTTGTTTCAATGCATATCTTGTTATCCTATTTTTCTACCTCGATTGACGTCTGTCGTCGTATGTGAATTTTTTAAGGTTAATTCGTTGTATCATTTGAGATTATTTTTAGATCTGAACCATACATTTAATGTTTTTCTTATTCATCTAATAGATTTCATTGGTTAGATTCCGTGGATTTGTTGTAAACATTATCTCATTGGTTTGGATTAACACAATTTATTTATATAACAAATTAAATTACATAATATATAATATCATGTATCAACCCTCATTTTGTCTTTATTCAATAGTTTAATTTATAGAGACTCAAACATTTGTTCTCAAAAATTGAATTCAATTTCCACGACTAGTATCTTAGATTTCTTAGTAAACAAAAGATTTAATCCACTTATTTTTATTATATTGTATTTATAAAAATATTTTATAGCTATTGAGAAACCTATATAAATGATCCACTTCCTAACATATTTATATGAGAGATATGAAAGGCAGGTTAGAGAATTATTTTTGAGAAAGGCAGAAGGTCATATCCCTTTCCTTCATTTTTATGTTTTCCACATCAGATAATTTGTGAGACAGAGAAGATGAGAGTCATATAGATAAATTTCTACTATAAAGATGAAAATTTGTTTTGAAAACATATAAGGGATAGACTATATTTTGTTTTTCTACATATGATCTATAACTTTTGGTTTTGCGTAAAGGAAATTTTAATTTTTTTTTGTGGATTTGTTTTGTAAATCCAATATAGATTGAATTATAATTTTTGGATTATTTTATTCTCTAAGATTCTATTTTCTAGGGGTACTTCCATTATATATTTTTCTTCATTTTAAATTTTATTGTGTGGTATTTTTTTAAAAATAAAATTGTATTACTTATAATTATAGTAGATTAAAAATTTTAAAAGTATAATTGTATTGTTATAAAAATCACTGGCCCTGTGAGTTTTTCTTAAAGTTAATTATATTTGGTATTTTTCAAAAGAAACCCGATTTTGGGTTTGAGATATTGAAAATATTATTATTTTTATGTTATTAATTTCAATGATCCTTATATTTAACCTTTTTAATTATATTTTATATAAAATAAAAAATATATATCATTTTATGTTTATGGTTTTGAATAATTAAAACTACCATGTAATGTATGAAATGACATGCACAAACATGAATGTTATTTTCATTATGAGATATGTCCCTCATCTTATTCAATGTCATTTCATGAAACAATTTTATTATTTGTGTATGTATATGTATGTGTAATTTCAATATATAGATATATATAATGTGACAGTTTTATGAGTTTTACAAATGAAATATTCTTTCATGATTGTTAATAATCCTTTTTTAACATTTTACATACTTAAGAAATTCTTAAAATGGTAAGATTCATTTGTTCATAATCAAGAAGATTATCTCCAGAAAATGTACAGATAAAATTATATATACATATGTATTTGATGATATCAATTTTAGAGTGGAAACCCATGTGAGAAATGTATATAAAATTAAATCAAGAAAAAAATGATTCCAAAAATCTAGCACTTGAATGTTGTAAATATGGAAGGAATTGGGGAGTGCACCCCATTCCTCATTAAGTGGGTAGGTCCAAAATAGCCTTCAATAATTCACGTTTCCACAACATTTTTGTTTTTAAAATAATTGGAAATGTTTTCTAAAAACCACTAGACTATATTTAAATCTATTTTTGAATGTATGTAATTTCAAAATTGATATAGTATTTTAAGTCATAAATAATTTTAAATAGGTTTTCATAAGTTGTTTCAAAAATTATTTTTAAGTTATTATTTAAAGAATTTTTGAATTCATTTCACAAATATATATTCAAAGAATGATATCCTAAAAAAGTTTCAATGATTCCAAAATATCTTAATGATCAATTGAATTCACATCCTTTATTTTAAGAATTATTTTTATAGGTATCTTAGAATTTTTATTCCTGAGAATATCGCTTTTGGAGTTAGCACATGGAATAATAGTAAGAATATGTTTAATCTTTGTATAACTTTGATAAATTTAAGGGGTTTTATAATCCTCTAGAGACTATACTGGTAAAAGTTCGTCTTTTGTAATAAGTGTTGTGTAATTGTTCTATTCTATATATATATATATAATTACACAAAATTTTTAATCACTAAGTCCAGAAGCCCATGATTGGGCTGTTATTATTGGTATCAGAGGAATGGTCTAGAAATATTTAGTGATTAGATGTTGTCTTCTGAAGAAAAAAATCAACACGTTAGAATTTTTGTTAGGTATTTAAAAAGTCGGAATTTTCTAAAGTCTGATGAAAAAATTGAGAGGGTGGAATTCATTTAAGGGGGGATAATGTAACACCCTGATTTTTAAATAAAATATTTATTTATTTTATTTGTATTTCCATATTAGATTATTAATTCAATGTTATTTTGTAAATATTTAATTAGTATAAGAACAATTTTGAAAAAAACGTTTCGATTAAATATTACTTTTCTTAGCATTATATTATTTTTGAAATATATAAATTCATATAAATACATGTTCTAATTAATAAACTATAAAAAATATGTTTTAAAAAAAATTATGAAATGATTTTTAGATTATATATATAAATTGAAATATAAATATTAAAAACCATAATTTTTTATTTAAGATAATTAAAACATTATTGTAATTTTAATTTTTGTTTAAAATTAGGAAACAAAATATTTGGTATTTTATAATAGTAAATGTTAAAATTTTATTTCGGTTAAAATTTACACCAATTATTGATAATAATATTTTACATATTATATATATATATATTTATTTTAAATATTCAATAGTTATTGAACAAAATAATAATAATTATTATATTATCATAATAGTTTATAAAACAATACTTTTTATTTTATAATTTTTCATGATATTGATATATTTATTATTATATAATTAAATTTAAAAAATATATATATTTCTAAAGGGGTTTTTCAGATATGGTTCACACTTATTGGTTTTAGTCAAACTGAAGGAACCTGATTGAGGTTAAAGTCATGAGGTGTTGCGAGTCCATAGAATATTGAACTAGGACAAGGTAGAAATTGAGGCTCTCGTGAGGGTTCACACCGGATCAAGAAAGTCACTATGGCTTTAATGTCAAAGATCGGTTGCAGTCCGAGGTCATGGATGACAATGTCGGGCAATTGTGGATGTAAGTACAATCGAGGGCTTGGATTGAAGACAGATTCAGTTCATGTTGCAGATGGAGAATTTGAGCTCGAGGTATGGATATGGTTAGGGTTCCGACCTTCTGGTTTGAGTTTATCAGACCTTGTTGGTAGGGGTCTGATTCTTCAATCCTGGGTCATTTCTGATGCATTAACTTTCCAAATTTTCTTATATATAGTTTTCATCTTCAAAATATTATTTGTAATTAGAGTATTGATTTATTTTCTTGTCCTATTATCCTATATTCTCCCTTGATTGATGTCTTCCTCCATATATGTATTTTTTAATATTAATTCGTTGTATCAGTTGAGTTTTTTTGGATCTGAACCATACATTTAATGTTTTTCCTATTCATTAGACATATTTATTTGGTTTGATTCACTGTATTTGTTCTAAACATTATCTCATTGGTCCTGATTAACACAATGTCTTTATCTAAAACATTAAATTTCATAATATATAAGATCATGTATAAATCCTCTGTTTTTCTTTACTAAATAGTTTTATTTATTGTGACAGAAATGTTTATTATCAAAAAATTAATTTTATTTTCACAACTAAGATCACAGCTTTCTCAGTATTCAGAATATTTAATCTATACATTTTTCTTTTTTGTTGTGTTTATAGAAATCTTGTTATAACTGCCGAGACACCTATATAAAGACCACTCTTCCCTATATACTTATGTGAGAGGGAAAAATGATTGAGATAGAATCCTTTTTTCAAAATATAGAAGGTCATATCCTTTGCCTATACTTTTTTATGTTTTCCACTTCAGATAATTTTTGAGATAGAGTATAAGAGAGTTATATAAGGAACATTCCACTATGAATATGAAGATTTTTTATGAAAATATATAATGTATATATTGTTTTATGTTTTTAAACTTATGATATATAACTTCTTGTTCTGTGTCAATGAAATTTTAAATTTTGTTCCATGGATTTTTTTTGGAAATCCGATTTTGATAGAATTGAAATTTTAGGATTATTTCATTCTTTGAGATTCTATTTTCTAAGGGTAGTTTAATTTTATATTTTTCTTCATTTAAAATTTAATTTTGTGTGATTTTATTCTTATAAATAAAATTATATTACTTATAATTCTAGTTGATTATAATTTTTTAATTGTAATTGTATTATCATAAAACTATTCGTCCTTTTGAGTTTTTTTAAAAGTTATTTATATATGGTTGTTTTCAAAAGAAACTCGATTTTGGGTATGAGATATTGAAAATATTATTATTTTTAATGTAATTATTTTTAATAATCCTTTCTAGTTAACATTTTTATTAATATTTTCATTAAATGAAAAAAATTATATCATTTTATGTTTATGGTTTTAAATAATTACAACTACCATGTCATGTGTGAAATTACATGCACAAACATGAATTTCATTTGCATTATGAGATATTTCTATTATCTTATTCTATGGAATTCCATGCATCAGTTTTATTATTTGTGTATTTATTTATGTATGTGTAATTTCAACATATATATATATAAAGTGGTAGTTTTATATGTTTAAAAACGAAGTTTTATTTTTTGAAAGTTAATAATCCTTTTATTAAGATTTCACATACATTAGAAATTCTTAAAAATAGTGAGATTTATTTATTCAAAATCAATAATTTTATAGTCTAAAAAATTGTATATATAAACATATATAAACATATTTATTTGATGATATGAATATTAGAGCAGAAAACCATTTGAGAGATGTAAATAAAAGTAAAACAATCTTGAAAATGATTTCAAAAAATCTGACACTTGAATGTTGTAAATATGATAAGAATTAGAGAATGAACATGATCCCTCATTAAGTTGGTTGGCCCAAAATAGAGTTTAATAATTCATGTTTCCATAACATTTTTGTTTTCAAAAGCTTATGCTATGTTTTCTAAATAAAACTAGGTTATATTTAAATCACTTTTTCAACATATATAATTTCAAAAGTGAAATAGTATTTTAAAGAATAAAAAATTTAAATTACTTTTTCAGAAGTTATTTTGAAATTTTTTTAAGATATTATTTAAAAAAAATTAAATTATTTTCTAAAAGTTATATTTAATGAAATATTTCCTAAATTTATTTTAATGATTTCAAACCCCCTTACTTGGCAATTGAATTCCCACCCTTTGTTTTAATAAAATGAATATTCACAGGAATCTGAGAATATTTTTTTCCAGAAGCTTTACTTTTGAAGTTTCAACGCTAAAGCATAATAGGAATTTGGTTAATCATTGTAGAACTCTGATAAATGTAAGGTGTTGTCTAATCCTCTAGATCCTAGACAATAAAAAAGTCCTCTTTTTTAATAATTATTGTGTAATTGTATAGTTATATATATATATATATTACATAGTTTTTTTCAGCACTGATCCTAGAAGAACGACCTTGGGATGTTATACACAAAAACAACATTATCATTTTTCATTCAACTGAAAGATAAGAAATTAGATTAAATATCATCTCCCCGAAATGATAAATAGGACCTGCATAAAATATATATATAATAAATCCATCATTATAGAAATTATTAAGATGTTTTTATGGAAAAATATTATATTGGTTCTTGAGATGGTAGTCCATATTACACAAGAATGATTGTTTCATTTTCTATTTGATGATATAGGATATGGATATAGGTTATTAAATTAACATAATAACATCTAGGTATATGGAAGATACTGATTTTTTTATTTCAAATTTCTTGAAATAGATTTGAAGGAGGTATAAGAAGAAATAAAACTAAAACATTTGGTTAAAATGTATACTTATTCTTCATTCCATGTCTTTTTCTTTAAACCTTATGCCTTTTAAGGTTAGAATTATTCACAGAAAATACCTCTTGAACATGGAGATGGATGTAAGAAAGTATTTAGGTTGGTACTTTATAAAAAAAATGGATCTTCAAGTGTAGAGTGAAGAGGAGTGGGGGTACCCTTTTATAATAGAGGTAAGGGGAATTATTGGTATTTCATAAAGTATTAAATCAATATGGAATATCATTCATTTTAAAATGGATACAAATTGATATTTTTCGAATTTAATAATATTATTTATTTAATAATCTCATTAAATATAAAATTTTCAAGTTTAGGTGATGTTTTTATCCTTATATCATTTTTAACCCATGTTAACCCATTTAACAATTACTACAATATCATTACTTTTTACACTTTAGGGTTCAAAAAAATTCTATAAATGGTAAAGAGACTCATAAATGAAGCGCTATTGAAATTTTAAACCATAATGTGTCCACTTTTATTAATATAGTTTTTTATAAATTGTAAATCATTTAATAAATATTATTTATTATATAATATCATTAATGTTATTTTTGGAAATACATGAAATATTAAAATATAATATGTTACTAACTCATATAAAATGGTTTAAAAATAATTTTTTTAGAATATAAGGAGGATATATTATTAATATAATCACCCAATAATATTTATACTGGTTTATAAATTATTTTAAACATTATGTTTTTTAACCCTTTTATTTACCAATTTAAACATTAACTGCAGTTATGTATTTTTCAATATTAAAAGTTAACAATTTTCAATAAAATGTAAAAATTGGATCATAAATGTTAAAGTGGTGAACTTTTAGAAAATTCATCATCATAATTTTCATATTCCAATATTGTTATGAATTTAAAAAAAATTATTAAATTATTATTTTTCATAAAATATCATTAATGTTATTTTTGACACTTTTCATTTATTTTGACATTAAATAAATGTTGACTATAATGGGTTTAAAATATAAACCTTCAAAACACTCCCTAATATGTTATATTTATCTATAAAATTATTGGTATACAATAACTCACCCAAATGTTATTAATTTTTAAATCTTTGAAATGATTTACTTGATTTTTATACTACTTGTACAATCACCATGTGAGTGCTGCACAAAAATGTAACGTAATTATTTAATCACTAAAAATAAAAAAATAACATGATAAAAAAAAATTATATTTGAAATAAAATGTAATATGAAAAATAATTTATTTTTATCCAGTTCAAAGAAATATTATAAATATTAAAATAAAAAATGTAACATTATTTACTTTAACTTCACATAAAATATTATAATGGTAAAATTAAAAAATATAAGAACCTAAATATTCTTTTCATGTATGTTTTCCTTTTCTGGTCAATTTTTGGGAAAAGAGGAATTTCTGGAAATTTTTGAAGTACACCACCTGTACTTTATAAGTATACGCAGTGTACTCAGTTGCCTTATGAAGCCGTGTGCTGGATGTGTAATGGTTGCACACATGGTTGTGTGGGAGTGACCTGGAGACCACTTAAAGTAGAGTACAGAAATGGAATGTACATTCCATGTACTTCCAATGTACACGCCATGTATTTTTTTCATTAAACAAACTGGGGTCACATATAATCGCTAGAAAGGTCCTCTTCTCGATCTAGTTTGTTGGAGAGAGCCCATATGTCCTTGATATTCTTTCAAACCCCCGACCGAGAATGCAATCTCTGATTCGATCGATGTCGATTGCGTTGGGATTTCCTTGGTAAGATCATCCTTCTTCTAGAGATTTGTTTCCTAATTCCTTCTTTTTCTCAAGTTATCATCGGTTGAACGTTTTAGATGTTTTTTTAGATCTACGTTGTTCTTGGGAAATTAAACGCTTGAGGTTCATTTATAGAGAACTCCCAACTCCGAGGTGGGTGGTGTGTGCCTTTCTATTGTAAGTCTTTTAGTGATATGTGAAAATTTTTCTAATACCCTTGAACGGGGTATTATGTGTTTACTTTTTTAGCCCTATTCATTGCATGGAATCCTTGTGTGCTTGATTTGAGGTTAATTGAAAGTGAATAGGGTAGATTGTTATGATTTGGAGGTGTTTGACCATGCATGTTTTGGTTATGACCTTTGTGTACTATTTATCCTGTTAGGATGCCTTGTTTTTCCCATTCCTAGTATTGAAGGATGGTGTAACTGTTGTTCTAACATATTGTTAAGCTGTAGAATGTTTATCCAAGTAGTTCTTGAGGTTTACCTGGGCTGATACGTGCTAATATGCTTGATTTACTTATACAGGGTCATGAGAACCGGGTGTAGTAGACCATTGGGAGAGTGGGCTGAAGGCCTTCTCTAGAGTGTCTGTTTTTTCTTACAATGAGAGACCACAGGGGGAATTGGCGTAAGTGCTTCCTTAGAGTGCTTGTAGTTCCTTGATGCGAGCCATATGAGGAATGTGACGTAAGTGTTTCTCCATAGTTCCGTTAGTTAGAAATATGAGACTATAGGAGGAATTGACGGTGAGGGCTTCCTTAGAGAGTCTTTGCTAATGTTGAACCAGAGGGGTTAGACTAAGTGTACTACCGAGAGGGTTGCTTGTGTTTCTAGGTAGTACTAGAGGGGATGGTTTGTGAGTACTTCCTATAGGTTTACCTTTTGTGTTTAGTTTCTTTCTTGTGTTTCTAGGTATGACCAAAGGGGATAGGATGTGAGTTCATCCCAGAGGGTTACCTTTTGTGTTTCACTTCTTGCTTGGGTTTCTAGGTAGGACCAGAGGGGATGGGTTGTGAATACTTCCCAGAGGGTTAGCTATTTTTGTTTACCTTCTTTGGTTAGCTGTTGCTTGATATATGAAATTGAATGCATTGATACTGTGGATTGTTTACTACTGAGTACTTTTTCCATTTTTTTACTTCCGCTGTGATACTCTGCCAATGACGGTATAGTTTCCCTAATATCACACCCAAGACCCTCGCTGCTAGTTGACAACCTTCGGTGTTTGGGGAAATGCATTTGAAGACATGTGACCAACCGAGTATGGGGCGTCTCTAGGCATCTTCTGGAACAGGGACGTTACAAAAACGAAATGGAAAAAGGTTATATCTTCAAATTTTTTATGATTGTGGATTAAATTTAATCATCTAATAAAAATAAGTAAATTTTTAAATGAATTTTAATCCTTATCACCTTACCCTATACCCATCTTAAATATACTATGGTAACAACAATTTAATATAGTTACTCTTCATAGTGATAAAAAATAAAAAGGAAATATTTACCAATTATAATCCTCCTAAATTTAAATATGAAAAGAATTTTTAAATATTCAATTTATATAAGTATCATAAATTAATTTTAGATATTAACGAAAAACTAAATGAAAAATATTTTTTAGAAAAATGAAAATTTAATCCCAAAAATTAACTTATACCAAAATAAGGTATAATTATGATTCAAATATAACTAATTAGATTATATAAAACTAAATAATAACAATTTTAATTTTATATAAATTTCAATTATTAATGGTTATTTTAAATTATTATTTTAATTAAAATAAATGATTATTTATAAAAATTAGTATTTTTCATTATTCAAAGAAAAATAAATTAATTTTGGAAAATATAAAAAATTCACCTTAAAGTAAATTTGAAATAATGATTTAAAATTCAAATAATAATTTTAAAATATTCAAAAATTAATTATTTTATTCACTCACAAAAAATAATAAAAACCATGTTTGAAGAAAACATATTTTTGAAGAATAAAATTAATTTTTTAAAAATGAGTGATTAATTCCTATGAATTTATCAATAATTTTTAATTGATCAGCAATATCATATATATATATATATATATATTTAATAATTAAGTGTCTACTATTCATACACACAAATTCATCAGTCGGGCTACAATAGTTATAAAATAATAATATTTCATGGCCCGTTTAAGCATAGTGTTTTGTGTTGTATATGCTATCAATAATATTTTTATTTTAAAATCATGTAATATTAAAATTAAAAATATCACAAATTTAAATGATTTACCACAAACTAAATCTCTCATGATTTTCAAGTACCATGATAAATTTAATATTTTCTCACTATTAAATCTCGTGATTGCAAAGGTATGTGTCAAGTAACACCACAATTAATCTCTTGATTAATTTTAATACACCACTCATCCCTTATATAAAAATTAATTCATTCTCAGTTAATTACATAAAATTTTAAAATAAAAGGTATAAATCCAAATTTTAAAATATTTAGCAAACAAATAAGATGATATGATCTGGACCAATATTCTTTCTCACAAAAGTTTATCAAATAATAATTTCATTAGGGAGATAGAAGATCACATTTAACATTAGTGGTATTTTAAATTTTTGAATGGTTGGGGGGGAAGTAGTAATTGGTTATCCCATAAACATAATAGAATTTAATAATATTTATGATACTAATTTAGTTATTTTAACGTGTTTAAATTAGATTCAATGGATTTAGAAGAATAAATAAAAGAAATGATATGAAAAATGGAGTAATCTATTATTTTACCTTACTCCTATGAAGATAACCATTGTAATTTTGATTAAGGGTTTGAGAGGATTTATTTTGAGAAGAGTGAAGCCTATATAAAATATCTAAGATTTTTTAGAGTTATTTGGGAGGTATCTGGTCAAATATAAGAGGATAATGATACGAAAATAAGTGGTGTGGTTATGACTCCTTTTAATAGAGAGGGGAGTGGAATTTTTGTAATAATATGTAAGGTAAATTCGTTATTAAAAGTTCATTTGGAAAAAATAATATATAATAATGGGAATTTGGACATGTTATTGTATATAATCCTCTCAAAAATTCATATTATAGATAATTCTCGAGATATTTTAGGCTTTTATATTTACTTTAAAATTTACCCAAATTAACTTTTACCATTTTCACTCATTCTAAATCACGGTAATTAGTTTTGATGTCCAAAATTAAGATTTAAATTATTAAATAATTTTATAATTATGGTCTAAAATATTAATATTATCATATTAAAAAAATATTTCTATGGGATGGAAATGTGAATTCTAAAATTATTCGAAATCGACGAGTAAAAAAAGTTTTTTTATAAAAAAGTGTATTTTCAAGCCAAAAAATTATGTTTTGGATAAAATAATATATATTTTATTTTAAATAACATAATTGGTTTATTAGTAATTAAAAAAGAGTTTTTTGGCTTTCATATAAATCCAAAATTGAAATTTACCTTGTGACTATTTAATTAAAAGAAAAGATGAAAAATAATTTTCTATTGGAATAAAATATTACATGAGTTCGAAAATGTTAAAAATAGGTTATATAAATTAAAATTTTGATTTTTAAATGTGTTATTTTATAGTTTAAATAAATTGTTTTTATATATAAAAATATTGTATAAACTATCAATTCATTCATGTATTATAACAATGTCATAGAAGTGAGAGTGTTTGTAAAATATATATTTTCACTATTCATCCAAAAAATCAACCTGTAAATAAAATTCACAAAATTTTATCCAAATATAATTTAGAAATTTTGAATTAAAAAATGATGATAATTTTAAAAAATAAAATTTATAAATTTTTAAAATTTATCTTTTCAATGAATATACAATATATAAAAAACTATGTTTATTGACAAAATGACATTTTTAAGTGTTTTTAATATTATTTAATTGAAATTTATAATTTAAATATTGGCCATATCTTAGTTCTTGTAATATTTTAAAATTAATTAATTTATTTTGAAAAAATATAAAAAAATTTAAAAAATATATTATTTGAGAAATAGAAATCCTTTTTAATATAATATCATTTTAATTATTTATCACTTAAATGTAAGAAATATTATTTGATTAATATCTTCTTATGTAGTAGAGTTTTAATTATTATTATAATTTTTTAGTAATTATTATCTAATATGTTGTTGTTAGTTTTAGTTCGGTGTTTCTTGCGAAGAAAGCTATCAGACACATATGATTTATTTAAAGGAAATGTATATAGTAAAATATTAGGGTCATATATTCTCTCCCTTAAATAAATTGAATCCTTTGAATTTTAATTACTACTCCATAATGAAATTGTAAATGGTGTTCATATGTAATCATGGATGAATACTTTATTTATCATGAGGAATCAACTATAGTAACTTTTGAAGGACTCATGAAATCATCTCTTACAACATAATAAACATTTTTCTAGATTTTCATTTGTCAAAACCATTTGTTCCAAATATAAAAACATAGTTGGATTATGAAACATAGGGGTTTATAGACACATACCTTTCAAAGTGTAATTTTAATTATCCTAAATAAAACCAAATAAAAACGGTTATGATAATGTCCAATAAAATCTGAATAAATAACGATTTACATATTTGAACATAATCTTAAGATAACTTCTATAATTAAACCTATATTTCAACCTATTATTATTTTAGTTCCACTATGATATAATTGGATAAATATATTTCTCATCAGTTTAACTTTGGTTATACAAGTTTATTTTATTATTTGGTTTACTAACATAACTACATTGATGTTATATCCTCAAATTTAATTCAAATCCTTTATAATTGTTCACAAGAATAATGTGGATCATCAAATCATATCCCCATGGAGCATCAAAATAGGTGTACAATTATGCCTCTTTTTCATGCAAAAGATGAAGATTAAATTAATACCTAAACAATATTTACAGGGTTATTACCTCTAATTACATATGTTCCAGAGCCTGAATCCACTTGTAGTATCCAAAAATGTATTTTTTTTTTCTTGTTAAGATACAGAATATATATTTTACCAGAATTTCATGTTGTAATCCTATACTTTTCATTATCCTTAGGGTTATAGATAATGTTCACTTATCCTGATCCCTAAAATTAATTAAACTACTCCTAAATAATAACTAAACTCTGTAGTAATATCAACCGAGGAATACCAAACTTGTAATATCAAGCCTAGTGCTAAAAACACATACATTACACATAGGATTTAATACAAAATAATATTTTCATAACTAAACAAAAAATTTTTCTATAAGTATAACATTACATATCACAATAATCACAAAATACATTGAAATTAATTTTAGTGTCTTTAGGGATAGGATAAATAAGAAACATATTTTACAGTACATGTGGAAACTTATCCATAATCAAATCATACTAGATTATCTTTAAGACATGTCATAAGTTACACTCATATTAAAAACCCATGGAATGGAAACATAAGAAATTGGTTAGTTAAAATGATTATTAAGGTAAAAATTCATCAACATAACATCATGGGATGGATCATAGGAATATGAGAAAACATGATTAGGATAAAAATGTCTTATTAAAAAGAAGACAGAAAAATAAGTGCTATTTATATATCCTGATAGAAGGACAATCAATCTAAAAGGAACAAACATATACCATGTAAAATGAGTGTAGACACATGAGATAATAAACATGAGACATGAAGAATAATTTTATGAATATGACAGAGATATGTAGCCTCTCCTTGAAAAATAGCATAACAACGAACTTTGACAAAAACATAGGCACAATTCACACCACCATCATGAGTCACTACTTAAACCCACAGTTAATGGAAGAAATCTAATTTCACCCACATATACATGTCATATTAAATATAAAATTTTAACCAATATATTGGTGGGATTTAACTGACCTTTCCCATATCATATATTTATCAGACCCAAATTGTCTCATGTCTTTATCAGTCCCAACCCATATCTGGGATTTATCATACCCAACTATTTCAGGGATTTATCAGACCCAGGTTATCTTGGGGATTTTTCAAACCCAAAACATCACAGGTATTAATTGGACCAAACAATATAAGGTATTTATCAAATATGATCCATATTAGGTATTTATTTTAACAAAAAACATCTTGAGGATTTATCAAACCAAACCCATAAATCATATATAAATTTGGACACCACTAGAATTCAATAATTAATATTTCAAACATCACTTAATTAAACCATGGAAGAGAGATGGGTTCAATGAATAAATCAATAGAACATTTCATAATCCATCCAAATAAATAATGTGGAAGGTATCATAAGAACATTTTCAAATTATATTATAAGAAATTTCAAAGGATTATGAAAATGATGTAAAATATATGTTTAAGATTATTGGAAAGGTATATTTTAAAAACTAGAATAAATATCTATTTTTTAAATTCATGATAACTCCTTAATAAAATTTTATTTTAAAAAAATAATATGATCATGAAATAACATTATAAAATTTACCATTTAAAAACCAAAATGTTTTTCAATAATTTATAAAATAAATATTATTTGTCAAAAACTTTCTTAGTGAATAAATAAAAAGGCTAATGATTTATGTTTTTTAAAAATATTTAAAATTAGTTTTAAAATCAATAATTCCTTTTTAAAATCAAATTTTTACTTCTAAAAATATAAAAATATTTCATTTTCTTGTCCGAATAATTAATAATGAAAATAATATGGAAAGAAATTTTAGAACATGGAAATGAATCTTTATAAGGAAGAATGTTCATAACCAAGAATAAAATAGAAAAATATTTTTTATTAAACACTTTTACAATAATTGTAAAATAAAAGGTTAGTGGTCACATTCAAAAGTAATTTTTTAAAAGGATAAGTAAATTCTTTTTAGAATGTTTTTTTTAAACATTTTTTAACAATGGAATCCTGAAAAATAAATTATGTTATTTTATTGGAAATGTACAGTGGAATATAAAAAAACCTGAATGGGAAATCCTTTATAATTTTTTGAAAATACCTTTATTTAAATAAACATCATAAAGGGGGTTTTGATATGTACATTGAACTATTGTTTGGAATAAATTAAGACTCCTAATTCCCCTACACTTAATATCAAAAAATATCCCCATTTTTTAACCTTAATTTGGGAAAAATAATTTAAGTTATTAATGTTTGGAAAGGATTTCAATAGAGTATATTTCAAATAATGGAAAAAGGTGAATAAATTATAAGGCCCTGGCCATAAACATTACTTATTATTGAATTAAATGAATAATTCACATAGAGTATCTTTTCAGGTTTATAGTTTTAGAGAATGAGGACATAACTATTACATCTCAAATATTACAAAGTATACAATTCAACTAATTTTCCATCAAATAAAAACTCTTAAAAAGAAACATGTCTAGGTCTATGTTTTAGATAGCATGTCTTTCCTTGATCCCATCCTTGACCCTATTCATCTTTAAGTCTTGTGGAAAACATTTCAAAAACATGGGATGAGCATAAAATCCTAGTAAAGGATACACAACGAAGTAAAACTGTTATTTTTTTCAAAACAACAAGTAAACCAATAATAATTTATCAAATTAATACTTTTCACCTTTATGAAGTAGTAAAAAAAACTCTTCACTGAATAAAAGATCATTACTTACCCCTTCTGTAACCAAAAGATAAAAATAAAAACCCATATAAAGAACACATAACATATAAAGGTAACATTAGGGCATAAACATACTTAAATGGAATAACCATATGGTCGACTTCCACACATATCAGTTAATGGAATAGCCATACGGCCGACTTCTATACCCAATGCATTAGAGGTTATAACGTAACCACCCGTCCGGGTATTCACGGCACCACCCATCATATGGTTTATCATGTAACAACCCGTAAAATGTCCAAGTACCATCATTACACATAAAATATTGAAAATATAAACATTTCAATAACAACATTTCATTTGAAATCACAATAAGTAATTCCAAGATATCGAATTAATCAGTCCATTTTCAAAAATCATTTAAAAGGGATTTTTGAATCAAAGTGTCCCATACCACTTTGAAGCTTTTAATGGAATTATAATTTTAAAACATTAATTTACATATAAATAAATAATGAAAACCATTTTTAAAACATTGAAATTAAAGATAATGATTTAAAATAATGAATCATTAAAACATTTAAAACGATATTTTTGTTAAAGAGTTTTTAACAAAATGAGAGACTCTTGAATGCAAATAATTGTAGAATAAAATTTAATCCGAACGTTATAATATCATGAGAATAAATGGATTCATGATATAATATGTCAAAGGATAGTATACACACCATATAAGAGTGAATTGGTGTATAATAACAATGAAGTCTCAATGGAAATGTAAATTGAGATGAAATCTGTTATAAAGATGGTATCATTAAATTAAGGATAAATCTATCACATAATTATGGGTGAGAAATATAAATACACCCAATATAAGTGGATATTAAGTGTGAAAAAATCATAGGTCATTCACACGTAATCATGGAAAAACAAAACCAATGACATAGATATTTAACTTAATGAAATGGGATTGAGTTATGATTTCCCATACAAGTTAGTAAGAATTTATCAATGAGATGATTATGTGTAGAAATAGTATATCCACACAAAGGTTTGTGGAAATTACAACATAGAGATTCCACCCATAATCTTGGCATAATACAATCAAGAAGTAGAGGTTTAACCCAAATAATTGAAAGTGGGTTAAGAAGTTCCCATACAGAAATCCAACAGCATAACGATGTCACTTTAAAATTCAGAAAATGAGTTGATGAGAGATAAAATGGTATCTAATCACTTGGACATAAAATTTTACATAAATAATGATATATAATAACATATCCCGACATAATAGTATGTGAATTGAAAGACATAACAAAATAAGTCTTTTAAAAAGAGGAGGGTGAAAGGTCCCCTTACCGAGTTGGGTAACTTTCGAAACGTACACCCCATGGAAGAAGGGTCATACAATGAAGATGTAAATACCCATAAATGAAATTATACTACACAAAGTTTATAATAATGGTCAGTACATATTCCACTCAAATGAAATAGTGGCAAACATAGCATAAATGTCACGGGAAAAAAAGTGAGATGAAAAATCCTATATGAAAACTCTGCAGCCTAACGACGCCACTTAAAACTTCCAAAAAGGGATTTAGGAGATCAAATAGGGTCTCTCATAATATGAAAAAAAATACAGTATGATGAATATAATATAACATCCCCAAACATAAGAATGATGATCTTATAAGAAATGACATAAATGAGAGTACTTCAAAAGAACGAGAGAGGTTGGATCCCTTACCTCGTGTCCGACATGACTCGATCATTCTTTAATATCTTGAATAATAAAATTTGGTGAAATTATAATTTCTTAAGTAACTCCTTTAAACATTATTATTCAGTTCATATAACATATTATAATGTTATAATAATTGGCTAATAAAGTGAGTTCATATCATACGTTTTTGTCGATGTTTGGTACATGAGTAAAAATTGAATTTGTTGGAAAAGAATTTTCCATGTAGTTATAGGTACATCATCTCCAGAATAGTATTAATGTTTTAAATATAATATATATCCAGTGTATATTCATTTTTTACTATTCTATAAAATTTGGAGATAGAAAAATAAAAGCACCGTTCATGGAGATGGTAGGTCCGACGTTGGCATGAACACTACTTTCATTTTTCTGTTATATTAATGGAATTAATGTTAAAAGAGAGAGATATATATTATAATTCCAGAATTATATCAATCATTTAGATGTAATATATGACATATATATCCATTATAAACATGTACTTATAATAGTACATATCATTTGGAGATAAGAAATTAAATGTACCGTTCATGGAAACGGTAAGCCGTACGTACGCATGAACGCTACAATCATTTCTTTGGCACATTATTGGAATTAAAACTAGATGAGATATATATATATATATATTATAATTCCAGTATAATATATATGTTATATATATCACGTAAGTTCATCAATTGCATTATTTATACATTCCATTTATTGCATGAACGAGTCACATCACTTGAGGGGGCGGTAGTCCACACTTCCTCAAATGAAATTATCGCATTTTCACAACATGAAAAGCATAAAGGTATGTATTAAATATAAAATAAAGAAGCATAGAGAAGAAATAAATATAATATATAGAATATATAAATATATTTCCATCATAATGTCCACCATTAGAGGTGGTATTGGAAGATAGAACAATCCTCGTTTCGTGAGGCAGTAATTCTCCATCCACAGAAACCATATGTTCTTCAACCATTAGACGGAGGTGTCTGTTAGTGTAACTAGAATCCTCCTCATAACAAAATCCTAGTATATTGAAGATACTGGTTTTTTTACAAAAGAAATAAATAAAATGAGTTTAGGGGGATGGAGAAGCAAAATAAAACAAAAGAACACTAGGGATGACATTACCTTAAAAATGGGTAACTCTTTTTGATTTGAGCTCAAAGGCTTCCTTAGGAGGACTTCTGCTCAAAGTGAGGCTTCTAGGATTAAGTGAGGGATGTGGAGAGACAAAATGGGCCAGGGTTGGCCAAGCCAAAGGCTTTATTGGTGTGGGTAAGGTGGTAGAGATGGGGGCCTTTTATAAGATGAGAAGAGGGGCACTCTTGAAAAGTTATAAAAGGTTACTTTATTATAAAATGATTTTCGGATTTTAAAGGTCCCAAAATAATATATTTCGAGTATAAGGTGATAAAAGATAGAAATCCACCCATCCAATAGGTTTTTGACAAGTGTAGGTCTTATATTTTACATTATCTTTTCATTTTATTTAAATCGTTAATTGATGAGATAATCGCTGCATCATCATGGTGTCATAAATAATTTAATTTATTTACTGTCTAAAAATTATAAAAAATTATCATGATGTAAAAAATATTTTTAGATTTTTAATGAATATTTATAGTCAAAAATATGACTTGTATAACCCCATTTAAAAAATGTTTTAGTAAAATAACTAATGTTTGTGACATTTTTATTTTAACTTTAAATAAAAAGTTATTTATGTCATTTTCCTACCAATGTGGCTCCATGGGGTCCCCAAGTTGACTCATGGATTTTATTGGTAGGTCATGACACATAAAATGTTGTTAGGATATGTGTCTAGGTCATTTAATATTATTAAAACATTATTCATACCTTAAATTACACTAATTACCTTTAATCGCGATTAATAAAACTTAAAAGTTGTTATTTACCAAAAATTATTTTAATCCCGTTGAACCACATTTTACTTCTTAATAAAAAGCATGTAGGTCGAATTTTTGAAAATAAAATCACAAAAGTGGAAAATTTTCATTTAAATGAATAATCAGTTTCTTTAACTACCACTTAGTGGCTTCACTATTCATCAAAAATTGATGTTTTTCAGAAAAATACCAAAAATTCACCCGATGCTATATTTGATATTCCAAATTCAAAAATGACTTCTATTTTACAAAATTAAATACATATAAGTTTCATTAATTAATTTAATAATTAATTTCTTGTGTCAAAACAAATAGCGTGTTTTTAAGAAACAATTTCTATTAAAAGATTGACACTAGTTTAAGTCCAATTTCAAAGTGAACTTAATTCCAATGACCACCATTGGATTAAATTATAAAAATATATTCTAATTTAACTTTAAAACAAATTAAAAAGATTATCTAATCATATAAATAAATTGGATTAAAAGGTGGTTTTGAATTAAAATACAGCATTTTACACTATTCATTAAAAAATGAACTTTATCGGAAAAATACCAAAAATTTATACAAAGTAAATTTTGATGTCCTGATTCTAAAAAGAATTATATTTTGTCAAATATAACATATAAAATTTTCAAAAAAAAGGATTTAAGTGGGGTTCGCCAGCAAAAAGTGGTTAATCGGCCTTTTAAATAATATTAGAAGATTAATGCTTAAAATTTGATTCATTTTCATTTTAAGCCTTTAGCATTTATTAGATAAAAGTAAAAATATTTGAAGAACATATATAATAATTTTGTAGTTAGTTCTGTTCATTCCCTCCATTACAACGGCTAGGCATTAACTACCATTTAAAATAATATTCTTTTATTATTAGAGTGCAACGTAAGATTTCAAAGAAACTCGTTGTTGCGTATTGGGTACGCCATCGAGCATAGCGTTCCCTTTAAATTAATATTAATATTTTATTCACAAATATGAATGAATATAAAAATTTCATATTATTTATTTACCTGGGGTGTTACATCTTTCCCCCTTTTGGGAATTGTGTCCTCGTAATTTTAAATTGGGTTTGGAAACTTCATTGAAAATCCCACATTAGAACAAGAGTCAGTTAAACTATCACTTTAAAAAATAAAGAGAAGTATGAAGGTCACCCTAGTAAACCCATACTAGGATTCCATGTAAGAAAACAAGGATATGGAGGGAAAAAAAGGGTCATGTTCTGAGGGGGAGTGATAGAAAACATGTTTAGAAAAAAGTTAACCACCATAAAATCACAAACTGGTGATTTGTTAAAGGGTATTTGATTCCCCAATAATAAAAGTTAACAGACAACATTTTAGTTTTTATGTTACTTATCATTGAGGAATTTATTTATGAGCATTAATAAAACATAAGGAAACATACTTACTTGTCATGTTGACTTTCATATTTTACTAGATTTCTTACACGAACTCATAGTTTCTCCAAAAGATGACTATTTAGGATGACTTGTTTACATTAAGAGAGCTATAATAAACTTCTAGATAATCACCTAATCCACAAAAGAGAACTATATACTTCCCATGTCTTTAGACCTTAACCAAAACTAAAACCAAAAGTTTAGTATGAGATAAAATAATACCCAAAATGGATAATCCTTTATAAAAAAAATTTATTCTTAATCTCCAAAATTTATCAAAAAATACCCAAAGATCAAAAAATACCATTGAATAAAAAATTTTTCCATTAAATTATTCAATGTAAACCAAACTAAGATTGAAAACCAAATATTTGAAGGATTTAATCACATAGTCTTTCAAGGTAAAAATTAACATTTATCTCTAAATAACAAAAGTTTCTCTTAAAGTCTCATATTGAAAAGTAATTAACCTAATCACATATCCTCCATGATAGGTTAATCATTTCCATAGATAACCCAAAATATACTTACTATTTATTCCTAAAATCATGTAACTAAAAAGAATTAGTAAAACTAAGCAGGGACTTCACGTAGTCCAGTGGTAGGCGATAAATACCAGTTGCACTTTGGTTGTGGGTTCGATTACCATAGCATTGTCCGACGCGACGTGTTGTCACACGGTTTGCGTGTTGTCCTTTTTCTAAAACTACATAATTCTTAAAACATTCCCCAAAATGAGATAAAATCTTCAAAAATGATCATAACATATTTTAACCTCAAGTTTATCTCATGCCTTTCATTTTCCACCATATCATAGAGTAACCCATAATTACCTAAAAAGTAAGGATCATATAAACCCCAATGGTTACCTTTATAATTATTACATGAACTTCCACATCGAGTTGTTCATCTCGTACAAGATGCATTAGAGAACTCACCAAGGTTCAAGTGGTTGATCATGACTCCTGGATAGTTCGTTTAACACAACCATGAGATTCCTCATTGAATCCCCCATTTCATCCAGTCTCTTAATCAAAGAACCACCACAGTTTCCATCAAACCCATTATCACTTTGGTGCCTGCTAGATCCATCCATTTACTAAAAACAGAAATTTCAGTGTGCGTATATCAACAAAATCATCATGTACTAATGAGGAAGATAAACACTAAGATATACTTACTCATTCAATTTATCTAAAAACTATGACTCTTTCTAAAATACTATCCATTATGGTAATGTCACTTATTTTATAGAATACCCTAACCTATAAAATTATCTAAACTGACCTCTGATACCAACTATAAGGCCCCGACCTTAAACATTACTTATTATTGAATTAAATGAATAATTCACAAAGAGGATCTTTTCAGGTTTAGTGTTTTCAGTAAATAGGACATAACTATTACATCTCAAAGATTACAAAGTATACACTTCGACTAATTTTCCATAAAATAAAAACTCTTAAAAAGAAACATGTCTAGTTCCATGTTTTAGATAACATGTCTTTCCATGATCCCATACATAACCCTATCCATCTTTATGTCCTGTGGAAAACATTTCAAAAACTTGGGATGAGCATAAAAATCCCAGTAAAGGATACATAAATAAAGAAAACTTTTAGTTTTTAAAAACAAAAAGTAAACCAAGAATACTTTATCAAAGTAATACATTTCACTTTTATGAAGTTGTAAAAAAACTCTTCACTGAATAAAAGATCATTACTTACCCCTTTTGTAACCAAAAGATTACCATAAAAACCCATATAAAGAACACATAACAAATAAAGGTAACATTGGTAAATAAACATACTTAAACGGAATAACCATATGGTCGACTTCCACACATATAACTTAATGGAATATCCATATGGCCAACTTCCATACCCAATGCATTAGAGGTTATAACGTAACCACCCGTCCTGGTATTCATGACACCACCCTTCATATGGTTTATCACGTAACAACCCGTAAAATGTCCAAGTACCATCATTACACATAAAATATTGAAAATATAAACATTTCAATAACAACATTTCATTTGCAATCACAATAATTAATTCCATGATATCGAATTAAACAATCAATTTTCAGAAATCATTTAAAAGAGATTTTTGAATCAAAGTGTCCCATACCACTTTAAAGATTTTAATAGAATTATAATTTTCAAACATTAATGTCCATATAAATAAATTCTGAAAACCATTTTGAAAACATGTAAATTAACGATAATGATTTTGAATAATGAATCTTTAAAATATTTAAAATGATATTTTTGTTGAAGAGTTTTTAACAAAATTAGAGACTCTTGAATACAAATAATTTTGGAATAACTTTTAATCCGAACTTTATAATATCATGAGAATAAAGGTATTCATGATATAATATGTCAAAGTATAGTATACACACCATATAAGAGTGAATTGGTGCATAATAACAATTAAGTATCAATGGAAATGTAAATTGAGATGAAATCTGTTATAAAGATGATATCCTTAAATTAAGGATAAATATATCACATAATTATGTGTGAGAAATATAAATACACCCAATATAAGTTGATATTATGTGTAAAACAATCAGAGGTCATTCAAACATAATCTTGGAAAAACAAAACCAATGACATAGATATTTAACTCAATGAAATGATATTGAGTTATGATTTCCCATACAAGTTCGTAAGAATTTATCAATGAGATGATTATGTGTAGAAATAGTATATCCACACAATGTTTTGTGGAAATTACAACATATAGATTCGACACATAATCTTGGCATAATAAAATAAAGAATTAGAGGCTTAACCCAAAGAATTGAAAGTGGGTTAAGAAGTTCCCTTAGAGAAATCTGACAGCCTAACAGCGTCACTTTAAAATTCCGAAAATGAGGTGATGAGAGAGAAAATGGTATCTCATCACTTGGACATACAATTTTACATAAATAATGATATAGAATAACATATACCAATATAATATTATTTGAATTAAAAGTCATAACAAAATATTTCTCTTAAAAAGAGGAGGGTGAAAGGTCCCCTTACCGAGTTGGGTAACTTTCGAAACATACACCCCATGGAAGAAGGGTCATACAATGAAGATGTAAATACCCATAAATGAAATTATACTACAGAAAGTTTATAATAATGGATAGTTCATATACCACTGAAAGGAAATAGTGGCAAATGTAGCATAAATATCACGGGAATAAATGTGAGATGAAAAATCCCTTACGAAAACTCGGAAGCCTAATGGCGCCACTTCAAACTTCCAAAAATGGATTTATGAGATAAAATAGGGTCTCTAATAATATGAACATAAAAATTACAGTATGATGAATATAAAATAACATCACCAAACATAATAATGATGATCTTATAAGAAATGACATAAAAGAGAGTACTTAAAAAGAACAAGAGAGGTTGGATCCCTTACCTCGTGTCCGACATGACTTGATCATTCTTTAATCTCCTGAATAATAAAATTTGGTCAATTTATAATTTATTAAGGACCTCATTTAAATATTATTATTCAGTTCATATCACATATTATAATGTTATAATAATTGGTTAATAAAGTGAGTTCATATCAGACGTTTTTTTTGATGTTCGGTACATGAGTAAAAATTGAACTTGTTGGAAAAGAATTTTCCATGTAATTATAGGTAAATCATCTCCAGAATAGTATTAATGTTTTAAATATCATATATATCCATTATATAATCATTTTTTAATATTTTATAAAATTTGGAGATAAAAAAAATAAAATCACCGTTCATGGAGACGGTAGGCCGTACGTACGCATGAACGTTACATTCATTTTTTTGTAATATTAATGGAATTAATGTTAAAATAGAGATATATATATTATAATTCCAGAATGATATACATAATTTAGATGTAATATATGACATATATATCCATTATATATATGTACTTATAATAGTACATAACATTTGGATATAAGAAATAAAATGTACCGTTTATGGATACGGTAAGCTGTATGTATGCATGAACGCTACTTTCATTTCATTGGCACATTAATGGAATTAAAACTAGATGATATATATATACATATTAATTCCAGTATAATATATATGTTATATATATCACATACATTCATAAATTTCATTCTTTATACATTCCATGTATTGCATGAACGAGTCAAATCACTTGAGGGGGCGGTAGTCCACACTTCCTCAAATGAAATTCTATAATTTGCACAACATGAAAAGCCTAAAGGTATTTATTAAATAGAAAATAAATAAGAATAGAGAAGAAATAAATATAATATATATCATAAATAAATATATTTCCATCATAATGGCCACCATGAGAGGTGGTATGAGAAGATAGAACAATCATCGTTTCGTGAGGCAGTAATTCGCCATCCACAGAAACAGTATGTTCTTTAACCCTTAGATGGAGGTGTGTATTAGTGTAGCTCGAATACTCCTCATAAAAAAATCCTAGTATATTGAAGATACTGGTTTTTTTACAAAAATAAATTAATAAAAAGAGTTTAGGGGGTTGGAGAAGCAAAATAAAACAAAAGAACACTAGGGAAGACATTACCTTAAAACGGGTAACTCTTTTTTATTTGAGCTCAAAGGCTTCCTTGGGAATACTTCTGCCCAAAGTGATTCTTCTATGAGTAAGATAGGTATGTGGAGAGACAAAATGGTTAGGGTTTGGCCAAGCCAAAGGATTGAGAGGTGTGGGTAAGGTGGTAGTGGTGGGGGCCTTTTATAAGAGGAGAAGAGGGGAACTCTTGGAAAGTTATAAAAGGTTACATTATTATAAAATGATTTTCAGATTTTAAAGGTCCCAAAATTATATATTTCTAGGATAAGGTGATAAGAGTTATAAATCCACCCATCCAATAGGTTTTTGAAATGTTTATGTCTTATATTTTACATTAGTTTTGCATTTTTTTAAATCATTAATTAGTGAGGTAATCGCTGCATCATCATGGTGTCATAAATAATTTAATTTATTTAATGTCTAAAAATTATAAAAAAAATATCATGATGTAGAAAATAGTTTTTTAATTCTAATAAATATTTATAGTAAAAAATATGACTTGTATAACCTCATTTAAAAATTGTTTTAGTAAAGAAACTCATGTTTGTGACATTTTTATTTTAACTTTAAATAAAAAGTTATTTGTGTCATTTTCCTAGAAAAGTGGCTCCATGGGGTCCTTAAGTTGACCCATGGATTTTCTTGGTCGGCCATGACACGTACAATGAGGGTAGGACATGTGTCTAGGTCATTTAATATTATTAAAACATTATTTTTACCGTAAATTACACTAATTACCTTTAATCGCGATTAATAAAAATTAAAAGTTACTATTCACCAAAAATTATTTTAATCCCATTGAACCACATTTTACTTCTTAATGACAAACATGTATGTAGGATTATTGAAAATAAAATCACATAAGTGGAAAAGTTTAATTTAAATGAAAAATCAGTTTCGTTAAGTACCACTTAGTGGTTTCATTATTCATCAAAAATTTAAGTTTTTCAGAAAAATACCAAAAATTCACCAAAAGATATAATTGATATTCCAAATTCCTAAATGAAATCTATATTACAAAATTAAATACATATAAGTTGAATTAAATAATTTACTAATTAATTCCCACTGTCAAAACAAATAGCGTGTTTTTAAGAAACAGTATCTATTAAAAGATTGACACTAGTCTAAGTCCAATTTCAAAGTGAACTTAATTCCAATGACCACCATTGGATTAAATGGTATAAATATATTATAATTTCACTTTAAAACCAATTAAAAAGATGATATAATCATATAAATAAATTATATTAAAAGGAGGTTTTGAATTAAAATACAGCATTTTACACTATTCATTAAAGAATGAACTTTATCGGAAAAATACCAAAACATTATACAAAGTAAATTTTGATGTCCCGATTCTAAAAAGAACTTTATTTTGTCAAATATAACATATAAAATTGTCAAAAAATGATTTTATAGGGGTTCACCATAAAAAGGTGGTTAATCGACCTTTTAAAGAATATTAGAAGATTAATGCTTAAAATTGGATTCATTTTCATTTTAAGCGTCTAACATTTATTGGATAAAATTAAAAATATTTGAAAAACATATATAATTATTTTGTAGTTAGTTCCGTTCATTCCCGCCATTACAACGACTAGGAATTAACTACCATTTAAAATAATATTATTTTATTATTAGAGTGCAACGTAAGATTTCAAAGAAACTCGTTGTTACGTATTGGGTACGCCATCGAGCATATTGTTCCCTTTAAAGTAATATTAATATTTTATTCACAAATATGGATAAATATGAAAATTTCATATTCTTTATTTACCTAGGGTGTTACATAAATTGTTCGAAAAATATGATTGACACATTTTCAAATGAATTATAAATAATTAATTTGAAAGGAAAAATCATTTTTTTCCTTTTACAGAGAGACATGAATTTTCAAATCACCTTAATAAGATGATAGTAAAACATTGATTATAACATAAATACACATAAAAATTATAAAAATTTAACCTCTTGGTACATCAACTATAATTAATTACTAGATGTGGCTCATATAAAAACATTAATTCTAAATTTTCATTAAATAAAATTATTTAATTGTAATAGTACCAATAAAAAAAATAAAAAAATGCATGAATTAGAAAAGGAAATATATTTATTTATTATGTTTTCTATTAATGGTGCTGTAAAAAATTATTCCTTATTTTCTTGAATTAAAACCACCTTAATTATTAAAATTTTAGTACCTATAATTTTAATTAGATAAAAATTATATATAAATAATAAATGTCAAAATAATATGAAACTGTTGTTAGTGATTAAAAAAGGTTTTTTTTGAAAACTCCACTATAAAGCCCCTTTTTGACATGAAAAACAATTAGGAATCTGTTCTTATTTTGTCATTATGATAGAAAACTTCATTAAAAACAAATGGAAAATAATATTTATATCCATGGAGGAAATATAGAGTAATAGGAAGATCATAGTAGAACTTTATTATTCAAAAAAACAAAAGACCAAAACACAATAATGACTATGGGTTGACTCTCACGAACCAGTAAATTTAATTTCATCGATTAGACATAGTAAAAAATTAAATTTTCCATCAAAAAAATATAATCCAAGACCATTTTATACACTTTACAATATTGACTAATCCTTTTAACATTATCTAGAAATTTTATGTTTTTCATCTCATTAAATCTTTAAATGAACATTAACAAGGACTATAAGGTTATGAAAGGTCTAGAACAATTTTTATTTAAGAATCTTACGAAAATACCATTTCTTGAATTAAAAATTAAAAATATCTATGTAGAATTAAAAAATATATATTAATGTTGATGGAATCATGAAAATAAATATCCCTATATTTATACATCCAAGATTTATTATAGGAATATATCCTAATCCCATAGAACTTAATCATCTCAAGCAATGCTAATTCTCTAAAAATATTATAATTAGAGGTACAGGCCTTCAGTGCCCAAGGTGAATTGTGTTGTAACACTATATTTTACTGATATTAATTTCCAAAAAAATATTATATTGTTATATACCTATTAGATATTTATAAGTAATTATATATTACCTAATGTTCCATTATGATTCCTAGATGAATCCTTAACAGAGATAGATATAGTTTTCTCTAAAAACTGTTTCAGCTCCCTATTTGAAATTTCAACCTATCCACTATATTATTGATAGTTATTAGTTCTTATTTTATAATCATAACCATAATTCTACATCAATTATTTTAATATGAAATTATTAAATTGGGTTTCATTGTTAGTGATGAACATTGTGGCACCCCAAATCCTGAATGAATTTCATTTTTAATGAATTTAAGCACATTAGTAGCTTGATTTTTTGGAATTGAAATAGCTTTTAACCAATTAAAAAATAATATACAAATACAAAAATGTACTCATTTCCATGAGAATATGTAAATTATCCCAAAAATTCTATCACTCGAACATAAAAAATTTATTCTTCCAGATTACCTTTATAAGGAAACTCATGCTTCCTACAAACATTTCCTATCCTATGAAACTTATCACAATGAAAAAATAAAATATTATAATATTTTAAAAAATTAGGTTAACAAATGAATCATTAAGGACATTTTGGTTATTCTATTATCTACCATGATGACCTCCCCATATTGTGGAGTGAAAACTCTCCAGAATTGAAAACATCGCTTCCTTTAGCACAAATCTCCAAAATATTCCTTCAACACATCTCTTAAAGAGTAAATATCAACCCAAAGATAATACATAAGATCATAAATTAATTTACTCCTTTGATTTTGTGTGAAATATGTTGGAATGACACATAATTACAATATATTAAATAAAATACAATACCAATAAATTTTATTAACAAAGACATTAAACATATTTTTACTAAGAAATAAAGAGGTAGTATCCCTTGGATCACCATTTTGGGTACTCTATAGTCTAGTCATGTGATTATAAATAATGTCTTTAGCCCTATATTTTTTCATAATTCTCAAATAAAAATCTTGTAGTAAAAGTAACCACATAATGAGTCTATGTTTTCCATATTTTTAGAGAATAAGAATTTTAAAGAATAATTTTAGTAAAAAATTACTTTTGAAAAAATAAGGCACTACTTAAACATTTATAGACTAAAATGTTTCCAAAAATTTATTATTAGTGGTGAAATTATTTTTTGAATAATCTTGAGACCAATTGGAATAATACACCACATTTAACCTATTATAATTCCCCTTTCCTAAATCTTATGAAACCTCTACATCGATTGAGTCACACATGATTTCAAAAATGAAACATCTAATTAGGTTCATTGATGATGGGTGATGAACTGAGTTTCTATTTAAGAAGATTAAAGTATTCAAAACATTTTTCATAAAACAGGAAATATGTATCCGTGAATAAAAGTGAAAACGATGGATTTTTTATTTTAGAAAATCCTTTAATAAACCTCTAGAAAAATCTATAACACTATAAAAAATCACCTAACACCCTTGAAATTTGTAAGAGGAGGAAATTTTTATATTACTTATATCTTATAATTTTAAACTTAAATACCCCCCATAGAGACATTATTCAAAAGAAATATCTCATTGGTGACCATAAATTGTAATTTTTCTCTATTAAGAACTAATTTTTTTTCTTGATACACCATCTAAACTAATTATAGAATTTTTAAACGTCTCTTAAAAGTGCACCCGATAATTATATATTCATCCATATACAACTCAATGTTACTCTCCATCAATTCTGAAAAGATAATCATCATATACATTTGAAATTTGGAAACATAACTACATAGTCCAAAGGAAAATCTCTAGCAGGAAAATGTACTAAATGGACATGTGAATGTTTTTTTATTATCCTTTTGGGGATATAGATATTTGGTTTTAATTGTAATTACTATCAAGAAAATAGTACAATGCATTCACCCAAGTCCTCTCACAAATATTATTTAATAATGAAATTAAAAAAATGATCTTTTATATTGGTTCAATTATGATTTCTATAATAAAAAAAACTCCACATATTTTTTATTTTATAACTTGAATTTATTCATTTCTCTCATTGGTCACAATTGTGAATCCATCCTTATTTAGGACACCATGAACTAGATTCAACCAATCATTATCTATAATGGGATTAATAATATTAGATTATAATATCTTGATAGAAAATTCTTTCACAACCTCTTTCATTTTTTGTATTTATACTTATTTGACCATTAACCTTTGGTTTGTAGTCTAGTTCAATAAGAATATTATGCATCAAATATGAATAACCATTCCTTTTGGTTTCATATATAGACTGACCTATTGTGGGTTTGTCCTTTTTCAGAACACTGAAAAAAATTCATATTGGTTTTTATTAAGCTCAGTAGAGATAATAATTGATTGTATTTATTTTTCAAAAACAAGTGGGTATTTCATGAATTATGGGAGTGGCTAATGCTCAAAATATCGTTATTGTTCACTGTAAGGGAGACTCTTGGGCCGTGGTAGTCCAAGTTATTCAATATGTTTCTTAAAATGTTTTTTAAAACTGGTTACACATTTAATTTATAAATTATACTGGAGGTTTTTATCAATATTTTCCAAAGTGGGAAACCCACTACACTAAGTTTCCAAATCAATTTTCAATTTTTTTTCAATACAAATTCATTATAAGATTCTAAAATAACAACTTTCAACTAATCAAACTTTTCAACATTATATATCAAAGGGAAATCAGTATCAAGGTATACTAAAAATTCTATATTTTTAGACATATAAAATGCATCCTCAACACCACACCTCCCAATAAGTAAAGAATTATTATCTATATTGGGACGGTTATCTAGATTCTCATTTTGAGTAAACCCATTAATGTGGGAAACATAATTTTATAATTTCAAATGACTTTATTTAGTTTTAGATTGTTTATCTATTTCTACTTTATTAACCAATGAGTCTTCTATCTCTAACATTTCAACCATTTATTATTTATCACCAATATTTTGTTTTTGAAAATTTTAAACACATTATGTTCCTCTTGTTTCTACCTAAACATAAAAAACATTTATCCCATAGAAACATCAATAAAAACCCCAATAAATAATTAAAGCATACCTATAATTATTGTATCCTCTTGATCACGCTCCATTTTATGAAAAATATGTTAGAAAAAAAATCCATCTATAACTAGAAAGTCATCTACCATTCCCATTGGATGTGTGAATGATCATCCAAACTACTAAAAAATGATAGGGGATGGTCGAAATTAACCTAAAATAATCATCTAAAATAGTAATAAAGGGAAAATATTACTATTATTACCTACATCACAAATATAGTTATGTTTTCAACTATTCTATATGATGAATGGAATGAAAAAACACCCATGTTTTTTATGGTTTTGAGGGATTTTATTTTGAATAAAAATACTAAACACTTTAGTGAGGAAGTAAGTGGAAAAAATCCAAAATTTATTTTTCTATAACAATATTAGTAAGATATTTTAGAGATAAATTAATTTTAATAAATTTTTGGATGAATGGAATATTAACTGGTTGAATATTAAAATGAATAAGGAACTTGATAATTCTACGTTATTTATCTATTTGTTTCCACCTTTGATGGAATAGTATGGTTGAGTAAAAATTCATTAAATAATTGTGTATTCCCTAAAACCCAAAATATTTCACCTTTTTCTTATTTTTAAACATCATAGAAACTTTTTACGATTATTTTTTAGGTGTAATAGTTTTATTTTCTTCATCTTCTATGTTGTTTTCCCCTTTTACATATTGATTGTAATATAGTTTTTGAGAGATAAAATCTTTTATACATTCATTTTATAATTTCTTAAAATAATTTACATATAATCATAGAGTTTTCAGACAACTTCATATTATGATTGTAATGAAAAAGATTAGCTTTAGATGAGTTTGGTAGTTTTCCTTTATCTCTACCACATTACTCCCTATCATTTTGACTGATTTTCATTTGAATATTTTCATATCATTTTTTAAAATATATTTTTATGATTTCAAGTTAGACATCTGCAAAATATTTTGGGAATCTTTTATAAAATACATTTTATTCATATACCCATCATGATTCCCTTTATATTTTTAATGTTTTTACCTTTGTGGATTTTTGATAAAAATTTATATGTTGTTGTGAAAAACCTGGGGAAACAGTGGGTCTAAACACACCAAGATCTTTACAAGAAAGGTTTGGGTGATTCCTATAACTATGATTATAACTTTATTAAAAGGAATGATCTATTACTTGAAACATAGGATCATACGATTAAAAAACATTTTAAGTTGTTTTTTAAATAAAAATCAAAGTTGGGAAAATAATACAAGGAATGTCCATACAAGCCACAATATTGTAAATTTTCTCTATGTGAGTTGTCAGGATAGAAATTATATATTCTAAAAGATTATAAATTTTGAATATAATTTCAGTATACCCAAACTATGGTACTCCTTATACTAAATTTGTGTTGAGAATATTGTGGAAGTGAACAAAATTTGTGTTTATGTTTGTTGTAGTTTTATCTGATAAATCCCCACTAGAAGACTGGTCATCTAGAATTTTGTTATAAGGAGTATTTACATTGAAAAAAGTTTCCATTAAGAAATATTTATAAATCTAGTGATTTTGAAATTTTCTATGGAGACCACTAAACCTATTCCAAGTATTTTTCACACTCTTTTAGAAAAATCCTAGTAATTTTATGCCAAATCTCTATGGTCATTATTTTAGGATATAATTTCATGATGAAATGTTTAAAAAACTTATCCCATGTATCAAAAAAATCATTTTATATATATTTATGCCCTAATCTAGGATTCTTATAATGTACAAATAGAAATAACCTTAGATTTGTCTCTTCCTATTTCAAGCCTCTTAGTTGAAATTTTTGAACTAAATTTTAAAAATCTCTAATAAAGTATATTGACTCTTCATTGGGCAAACTAGTAAAGGATGGAATCATAGACAAAAAGAATATTTTATCTTATAGTGTCTAGATAATGGATAAAACATAATATAGGAATGGTTACTCAAAAAATTACTGAACTTGAAATATCTATGATTATTCCTCTGACCATGTTGGTCTCATAGTGCAGGTGGATCAAAAATTTTAGGGTAGAAAATAACCTACATATTATCTTTCGTGACATTATTTTCTTTTTCAAGGAACTTATATATATTTGGACTTCCATATTTCATGGTTCCAAATTCTTATATTATTATCTAGTTAAAATAAAACAAGAATAAATCCAATTAATTCAATAAACAAAACTTTATAATAGAACACACACATTTTTTAAGCATGCATTCATTAGTAGTTTTCAGATATTTTTTTGGTTTTTTATTTTTATTTTTTATTTTTCAATATTTTAAAACCTAGAATCTTGAATTTCTTCCCCATAAATGGTTCCCTAAAGTTTTTTACTTCATCATTGAAAAGATAATATTTTATTATATTTAATTCCTACTAACCACTTGTATATCTATGATTATGGATTCAAACCCAAAAAAGATGTGTAAATATTTTATCGGACTAAGATTTATAAAATCCTGTAAAGAAAGTAAATTTCTACTAAATGTAGGGATAAAACAACTAATGATATAGGTTAATAATGTAGGATGAAGGTTACCAAAATAATAGTAGTATTTAGAGATATTGAAGAGTTGGGAAATTTTTGATTTGCTGGATAAATATGATTCTTTATTTTTTTCATAAATTTATATGGACTATCAAAAATTTAAAATATTTAACATAGAATATTTCTCTCGATATATATCAAAAGCATGATAAATATTTTAGTTCCTAGAATATTGAATCTAATGATTAATAAGGTATGTGTTATTTGAAACCAAAATTAATGTCTTGATCAATTTTTTTATTACACCTTTTTATTAAAAATCAATAATAATTCCTTCTATATGAATAAGTTAAAATTTTGAAATAAAATGTATCAATAAAACTTTAAACAGATTCATCAAATTAGGAATAATATATGAGCCAACACAATCTTATTTCCCCACAACTAATTTTTAACTAACAATAATTTATTTATTTCAATAGCCGACATTGAAATTTAGAAGAATTTGAATTGAAATAAAAGAAGAAAAGATATGGGGAAAATAAATCTTGCCTTTGAAAGTCCAATTTAAAAACTATAATTCTCATCATCATTATTTTCTCCTCTTTGAAACACATCATCCAAAGTGTCACTGGGATATCCTCTTCTAAAATTTGTTTGATGATAAATTCCCCGCTCTCACTTTTTATGTATCAGGTGTGTGTAAAAATTTATTTTCATTCAATTAAGATTATTAATAGACCTAGTGAACTGACTATACTTAATGATAACATATTTAATAACCATGTGAAAATTTTTAAAATATATTTTCACCATCACGTGACTTGAATTAAACCCTCATAATAATTATTTGATAACTATGTGAATTATATTTACTCTTTAAGTGAAATGAACATGGATGATTTCAAGAATCAATTCATTTTTATTTGACTTAACTTTAATTTTTTTTAATAACTACTAGAAAGTCATATCGATATATTAAGATCTTTAAATGACATAAAATTACTTCTTCCAATATATGTAGTGAACCTTCCATCACGATTTTTTATATGATTCAACCAGTAAATAAGTTCATTTGAATTCTCTAACCACCAGTTTGACTGAAAGTACTCTAAATAATTTTATCAAGTATGTAACATGCCCCTTTTTTCAACACCAGTAACATACCATTAGAGATTATATGGGTCCCAATATTAATCGTTATATTTTTTAAAATAATAATAACAAACACAACATTGAAATTATACCTATTAAATAAGATTGAATGTAGATCCCTACTCCATAATTGGTCTGGAAATTTATTGTACTTGGAATCATTAATATACAATTATGAATAACCCGAATGTCCTGAAGGCCTTATTTTTATTGATTTTTGATAACATCCTTTTAAGAGATGAGGGGGAACCCTTAAAAGGCCCATAAGAATATATATTAAATGACACATAGGTATTATATGAAATATATAGTCTATAACTACATGGAACTCCTCCTCCGCAGCTTCTGCATCATGATATCAGCACTCTAACTTCGCATGGTAGTTTGGCTAGGTCTCCCATGCATGAATTGGCTGGTCCTAATGACAACATAATACCCTATCTTTATTCCACATCCTTTATTTTATTCTCTATTTAACATTCCTACTCTGAATCCTAATCTAGTGTCTGATCCGTGTAGAATCTTCCTAGGCCATTAAGCACAATTTCTGGTGTTTCAAAAGCCTTGAGGTGGCCCAAAGGCCTTGGGTGGCCAGAAGGCCATGAAGGACCCAAGGACCAAACCAGTGGCTCAAAATCCCAAACATATTAATAGTTTTGACTACTATAGTACTGAAAAATTCCTGATATAATTCCTGTTATTGTACTGTTATAGTAACCTGAAATTATTTCTCTACCTGGATTTGAACATTGGTCTCTTGGATGAAATTTTTGAGTCCTCACCAACTGTGTTGAGGATCTTGTGCTCCACTGATGAATATGTTTGAACTCTATCATGAACAAGAACAACTATTTATCCTCAAAAACAAAGTATAACAGTAATGGGTTTCCTCTACAATGGATTAAATCATGCTTCAATATTTCTTCTATAGAAACCATGCTTAGGAATTCATGAATTATTGATAACATTAGATAATCTTAGATCTATAAATTATTTTTTGAATCTATAATCCTTCATAGGAATATTTTTTCCTCATAAGGTATTATTAATTCCAAACTCAATTATCATAATATCCAATATGATATAAATTATCTCCTTGGGAAAGTATTTGTTTAATTTGACCCAGGGTTTCTGATCTTTAAATTATTCTCCCTCCTATGCAGTAAATTACAATACTCCCCAAGAAAAAAAGTAGTTTGAAACCCATCCCTACAATCTATATGATCATTCACTCCCAAAAATATGAGCATGAGAATCTCAACCATTTTTTGTTGACTTCAGCCATTTTAGGTTTAACTTGATCTGGGAATATTCAATTAAGTTCCACTTGACTTTACTTTATCATCATACTTATTTTATCATATGTCTCACTCATATAATTCCTTCTTCAATGTTCATATAAATAGATATGGTCGATCATTCCCCGTCATACAATCGATAAATACTAATTGTGTTGTCAATCTAGACTTTTCACGGTAGAATATTTACCAGATGTGATTGATCCCTTGTGTAGTATATCAAAATATTTACCACGTAGAAGATTAGTGAAACTCTTGGTCGATTGAGAAAATGAGATACACAATAACTTGAGAAAATTGGCATGGTTCTATTTGGTGGAGCACGGTCTGTTCCCCCCTTTTCAAATTTCTAAAAAAACACATGTTAAAAAGGATAAAATATAAATTCCCTAGAAATATAGGTTACAATAGTATTTATCCTAAACACTAAGGAGAATGTTTCATTTAAAAATTTCAAGCCTCTTGTGGTTGTTTACCTTGACAACTCGCATGGTTAATCTAAATGAAGGCACAATTTAATTCCATTGAAATTTTTTTCACCTAGCTTAAAATAAAAAAAATTATTCAAATATGTATAATTTTTTTAAAAAAAAATTGTTGATTCAAATTAAAGTCATTATTTTAATAATTGATATCAAATTAAAAACATGGATTAATGATATAAATTATCCAAAATTCCCAAATGTAATTCCTAAAAAAAATATTACCCTAAAATTTAACCAAATTTTATTCCAATTTTTATTACTAAAATAAATGCATGAAAATTTTATTGATTAACTCCAAAAAACTTATTTTTCCTTTAATATAATGAATTTGTATTTCAATTAATATTATGAAAAAACAATGAAATCATTAATAAAATATATTCACTACAAAAGTGAATTGTTTTAATCATTTAAACACCATAAATTAAAATTTTCACTCAAATATTCATTGAATTGAATATTCTATCCCATTTTATATAATATTCAATATTTATCCAAATAAAGACATTTTAACTGTAAAATATCATTTAATATACAAAATAGATATGGAGAAACATAATGAAAAAGAGCCACACCAATAATTTTCAATCTAGTTACAAATAAATATATCATTTATTATGGGTTCTATAATATATTTTCACAAATTATTAAGAACCTACCCCCATATTAACAAAAAAATAAAATTTTTATGTCACAGAAAATTTATTTCCACTTTTTGTTATAAAAACACCCCCTTGATAAATTGAAAAATAATACACCATAAATAATAAAGAAGATTGAATACCATACCCCCAAACTTAAGTAATTTTGTGTCAATCTATATTTTCACTTTTTTAGAATATAAAAAAATCTCTACAAGCCTTCACTTCTTTAATATATCCACAAAGGTCTAGTTCCAATAATTCATCACAATAGTCATTTTTTTCAAAGATAATCTCCCTCAAATTATGATACTAGTTGAAATTTATAACAATTAAAATTGAGTACCTACAGATGTTTCACTTCATGGTGGTTTGAAATTATTATAGCTTCACCATAAATTCCCTATTTCAATGACACTCATTAGAATATAGGAATGATGTGGAGATCATCAACTCCTCAGTTGTTGAACTAGGGTTATGAATTCATTCTCAACCAAATTTCATCTTTCATTTATTATATAAAATTTATTATTTTCTTCACTATTACATCCTCTTTAGAATAACATATTTTTACTACATGATGTAATATTTTATTCTTTTCATTAACAAGATTCCTTTAAACTATAGTAGAGTTATTTAATTGAGTTATCATAATTGTATTAGTTTTAATTCTTTATAAAACATCCTTGCTCCATAATGCTTCTAAGGAAATATAATCAATATATAATTAAGATTATAAACCACATTTTTCATTAATGGGGAATTCTTATTTATAGAATAAAAATTAGAACTTGAAGCCACTGGTTCATTTCCATTATCATTCGAAGGATAAGTCATGTAATTGTTATTAATATAACATACCTTGTTTCACCTTCAAAACATGCCTTCATCATCCTTTACCTTACCATAAATTGGAATCTTCTCAATCCCATCATTAATGATTTCCTTCACAATTACAATCTTTGGGTGCTTCTCTTTGGGTAAATTTTTGTTTCATTCTAGATTTCTTTTTCAAATGTAAATTTTAATGGCTTGTTTAAAAAATCCAATTGTGTAGAATCTATTACCATAGTTAAATCGTATTCTTCTTATAGGTTTGAAATCCTAGTTATCCATTTTTACTAACTACTTGGTAGTACCATTCTTAGCATCCTTTTTCTCTTGATTACTCATTCAGTCATGCTTTACTTATTTCTTGTTTTTCATCTCTATCTATTATAATAGAGTATTGTTTAAATTAGTTCAAAACATTTATCAGGATAAAACCTACCAAAATTATCCTATCTTTGTCCATATATATTGAAATAATCATAAAACCTTTCAATCTTTTAAATTATATTCATCTATGAAAAATTATTCTTATTCCATGAAAACTATTTTTTGTACAATATGTTTATTTTTTAATTTCTTCATTGATCCTCCTGAATTTATTCCTATTCTAACTTGATTATATTGACATGATTTTGCAAAAAACCACAACAATATTCCCATAACTTCAAAAATATCAACTTAAGCAGACATTCCTCTTTCCCTTCTCTTTAAAGTATTTTTTCCCATATTTATGTGCATGTTGTCTTTGAGTTGTTTGAACTATATTTTGGATTAAGTTTTATGAAATTTTATTCATACATATTCTCACATATACCCTTGGTGATTTTTTATAATTATATTGATATTTTACTACATAAATATATAGATAATCTTGCACAGTTTGATAAACTATATTTTATGCTTACAACTTATTTAGGACATTTGGGGGACATCCTCTAAGAGCCCATGGTGGAAGTTTCTTAAACCATCCTCAATAACTAATTAACATGAGTATGAGTACCTCTAGATAAAAAAATACTTCCTATAACCAATGTAAAAAAATATTGTTTTTTTATCTTTGGGAATTTTCTACATGCATTGATTCTAGCTTTTTCACCTTTATATTTTATCTAGAAAATTCATGTTGAGGTTTATTTTTCATCTTCCACTAATTTCAACATTACATTATATTAATATTTAAAATTTTATAATATTATAATCGTATATAATCCTTACGTCAAAAAATAAACGTTCTATCCCTTTCATTATCTTGATATTCACATCCAAATTGTATTCATTGAAATTCATGGATATTATATGCAACTTCTTTAATGCATGGAATATTTCAGTGATATAAACATATATTACATACTTCTAAATAAATATTCTTGCAAAATTTTCATCAATTAGAGACATGTTTTCATTCCAAATTGTTTTTGTTTCTACCATTATTTCACTAGTTTTGAGTAGGTTCAACATATTATAACCTATTTTGACAAAGAATTTTCTATATCATAAAATCTTTCTTCTTACAATGAATTTGATTCAAATGGTTCCTTTATAAAATAAGTTATATATAAAATTAACTCATCATGAACATTATTTAGTTAACCATAAAAATCAGAGTAAAATTCATTCACTATTTTAATATCATCATTCTCTTCACAACATTAAACTAGGGTTATAAAAAATACCTCTATCAGCAGTTTAACCATATGAGAATTTATAGATTTGTTCTTCTATAATTAGTGGTTGTTCCCTTTTCTTCATTATATTTTTCCTTTACTTTTAATTTTTCCTCATTCTCCTATATTGTAATGTCATGAATGAAGATTTAGATTCCATAGAATCAAGAATTAATATTCCTTATTCTATATAAAGTTAAACTGAAAACGTATCTTGAAAATATACTTCATCATAGTCTGAAATTAATACCAAGTAATATAAAATCTAGATACAATTCATGGGGAACCTATTCTATGATACCAATTGAAATTACCTACAGGATCTGTGCAGATACTTGATGGGGTGGTGAATTAGGTGTTGACTAATTATTACCAAATTCCCAAATATCCAAAACCCGATTAGTAATTTAACCCATGATGTCGGTTAGTGAATATGGATATATTTTATGTTTAAAACATCAATCATAAGTTTCATGAAATGAGATTAAATCAAAAAAGGAAGAACAAATTATTTTACAAGGTTTAGTATTAATTAATACTCTTTGCCTTGATTGGTTGTTCACCCCTATTAAGGATTATCCACTATAATTATATATTAACTATAATATGTGGTGTTTCTCATACAAAAACTACCACTGTAACACTAGGCTCTAAAAAATACTCTTTCTCAAATGACTTCCTTCAATATCTTTACACAATGTTTATAGTGTCACACCATGATCTGCCAATATACCCATAGTCCCATATGTTTTATGGAGTCCCTCCATATATATGAAAGTTTACTTTTTATGTTATTATTGGAAGTATATATTTAGTTTTATATATGATTCTTATAGACTAATAAAAAAAATCCTTCTTCTCAAAAAAAACTTCTTATAATTCTATAATATTTCTTAGGAAACACCTTAACTCGGTCGCTTCTCACAAATTAGCTTCACGTAACATCTAATGAATCTATTCATTAGGCACCCTTACTCAATGAGATCCTATTATCTTTAAACGTTACACCTACTAGTGATTCTTCAAGTAGTTTAATACCAATAAATGAAACCATAAACTACAGGTTATTCTTTCTCTCTTCATCTTCTTCACTAGCTTGTTCGATAATGTTTGTTATAGAAATACCTTCTTATTACATTAGCTTCGATACCATATGATCTTCAGTATGAATAAGGGCTCCTATTCGATATCTTCTTATTTATAGAGTGTGTTATTAAATTTTTTTATAGATAAATACATCATCTATGAGTGTAATTCTCTGAGGATTTATTATATATCATTCATTTAAATGTATCTAATGTGTTTGATAGCCTTCTTCATACACATCACCTAACTAAAATTTGATGTAAAATATTAGATAAATATTATTAAAAAAATATAAGTATAATAAAAACTCTAGTAAATAAAAATATACTAATTGAGTAATATTTCTTACATTTAGGGGATGAATAGTTAATATGATTTAATATTAAAAGGACTTTTATTTCCTAAATAGTTATTTTTAATGAGTTTTGTATTTTATCTTAATATATAAATGTAACCAATTTTAAAATATTATATGGGATAATATATAATAATTATTTTAATTTAGAATTAATATAATAATATTAATTAATTCTAAAAATGTCATTTTTTCAATAAAAATATTTTCCCTTTTTCCTTTTCATTTTTAGAATAATTTTTTTTTTAATTTTTGAAATTTAATTTTATAAAATTAAATTAATTTTCGAATTTTATATTTAAAAAATATTTTAGGATGAATTTTGAAGAATTTTTTTAAAAAAATGAAATTCATGGTGAATAGTAAAAAATATTAATTTCGAAAAAAATGTGACTTTTATGGCATTAAAATAATACAAGAATGATTTTAATGTTTATAAAAAACTTTTAGAATAAATAATATATATTTATAAATTAAAATAAATTACCAAAAAATTAAAAAATTAAAATATAAAACTTATGTTCAACATTTTGAAACTCAAGTAATATTATATTCCAATAAAAAATTCAATTTTGGTCTTTTATTTTTATTAAAAATTCACATGGTATATTTCAATTTTATATTTATTTTAATGAAAAATAAATTTTATTTTATTTAAAATATACAAATTCAAGTCATTAAAATCAATAACATTGACAGTTTTATCTAATATATATTTTATGGTCAAAAATATACTTTTTTCAAATTGTTTTTACGTGTCAATTATGAATATTTTGAAATTTAATTTTCTTACTGATATAAATATTTTTTTAAAAAATATATATTCTTGTTTTAGATCATATTATTAAAATTAGGGTACGATTAAAGTCTTAAATTTTTTTTTAAAACAAATTTTCAGGAATAATAACGAGTTTCAACGCCTAAAGTTAATCAGGGAAAAAGTTAAAATTAAATATAAAATACTAAAAAATAAATTTTTTTTCCAACATTAATGGTTCAAAGTATTATATGCCCTTATTTTCCCTCACTTCAGTATGTTACTTTATTGAATCAACTTGTCATTTTAATAGTGGATTTACCTTTTATATCATAATAAAACTTCCACTCCTCTCTATTATAAAAGGTTCCCTCACCACAAAAATCCTCTTATATATGACTAAAATAATCAAAAATAATCTAGGAAACTCCTAGATATGTATTATAAGTTTTTTAATTCTCAAATGACCTCCTCTAAAATCCTTAATTAAATTTGAAAAGGAACACTTCCAAGGATTAAGGTAAGATTTTCAGTTGCTCATTTTTAATTTCTTTTCCTTTATTTCTTCTTTTACCTCATCCAAATATAATTTATATATATTTAAATATGTAAATTATTATTATCCATATTATTATATTTTATTATTTTTAATTATAACCATTTTATTACTCTCAACCATTAAAATAAATGAAAATTTTTCTTATGTTATTCACAAACTATTGCCTCTGTAAGTAATGCAACCATTTTTTTATAAATTCCTTAAAAATATCATAAAAATTGGGTAGTTAATGAATAAATATTGTATTTAAAAAATTATTATAATTATTAAAATATAAAATAATCCCTTCCTTTTTTATATTCAAATGGAAAAGAAGAAGGTCACCCTTGTGCATGTGATGACTACCACATCCATGAAGCAAGATATATCATTTTTATTATGAATTATTTATTAATCCAACTCTCTTATTAGCTAAATAAAAAAATAATGAAATATATTTAATATAATTATGCTCTATGATAATGATATTATTATGAAGTTATCACATTCTTAACCATACTCACCCATCGATTATATCATGATCTTTTTTTAAGTTAGTTTAACCACTTACATAAACAATGCAATAAAGTTATATCATGGAAGATCATGAAAGAATAATTTATTATTATAAATAAATTTAAAAATATTATTTTTTTATGGTGATAAAAAAAATATTTTAATATTTAACTTTTTATTAACATATCACCTTTTGTTCATTAAAATATACCAATAAAAGCATATTATAAAATTTTCCTTTATGTGTCATAACTAAAACTATCATAGGATGAACATAAAACTTTATAATTCATCATTAAACATATATTATAGCATCATTAATATTCTAATAAAATATAAATTTTTATCCAATGAATAAGGATCAATATCTACAATACAAGCCATGCATGGAAGAAGAAAACTTACAACATCTGATAATGAAAATAAATGATAACTCACTAATGAATGTATAAAAAATAATGTTAAAAAATTGTAAAAATGGGTATATATATATGTGTGTGTGTGTGTGTGTTAATATGGTTATGAAATAGGTTATTAATAGGGTAATGTTTATTATATATATTGTTAAAGAAATTTCATGGAATATATTAATTATGTCAAGTGTTTCTCGTATCAATTTCTTTTATTTGAGACTTCTTTCTTTTGCACCTAATTTTATTAAATAGTGTGCATATTAAATATGGATATATATTATCATGAATTATCATCCATTAATGGTAATTTATGTTCAATTTGAAGCTCTTTAATTCATGGGGTTTCAATTAAAATGTTTCTTAATCCGTAAGGGTTTTTTTGACTAAGCTTCTTTCCTTCATTCATAATTAATCCTATTTGACCAAGGTTTTACATTTATTATATTCTATGATGATATCATAATTAATTTACTCTCTATTTTATAGGGAATTAAATTAATAAATCTCTTTCTTCATAACCTTTTTTTATAATAGGAACAATTCTCATTCTCTCCAAATGAGCTCTTTTTATTCATTGTTCATATTTTATTTTCTTAAAAATGATACGATTTATTATTTTTAAATAAGAATATGTTTAATTTATAGTAATATTGATATTTATCTTTTCTTATTTTCAAATTAATGATTTTTATCTATCTATATGATGTTGTTTTCAATAATTCAATTTTGAAAATATTATAAAGAATCTCCTATTCAAGTTTATATTTTTATATTCCAATCCACATTTCCTATAGAAAAACATTATGTATTATTCAGGGCCCTATTATTAATGATTATTTTATTAATAAACAATTTCAAAAATAATTCATTTAACCTTCTTATAAAATTATTTTCAAATGTGACCCTCAACGTTTTCTTTTATGACTACGGTAGATAAAATTTCATAAATCTATTTTATAGTTTCTCTATCTCTTATTATCATTCATCCTTATAAATATTCCATTCCATGTTCTAAAATATATTTCCAAATTATTTTCATTATCAATGATTATAATTAGAAATGGAAATATTTTTATATTTTTTAAAAGTAAAATATTTATTTTAAAAATGAATTATTGATTTTATAATTGATTTTAATGGATTTTTCTTTATAGAAAGAAATATATTTTATTATAACTTCAAAAAGAATGTTTTTGAAAAAATATGAATTATAATTTTTTCAGTAACCATTTTGTTTAAAATGGTAATTTTAAAAAAATTATCATGACCCTAGAATTTAATTTTTAATAAAATATTTTTAAATAGTTTTCAAGAATTTATAAAATGGAATATTTTTTCTAGTTTTTAATATAGATTTTTTAATAAAATTTAAAGGATATTTTATATCATTTATAGAATCCTTTGACATTTATTATAATATATTTATGTTATGTTCTTATGATACCATCAAAATTCTTTTTCTAGATATCTTATGAAATGTTCTATGGATGTCATCATGAAACTCATCTCTTTTATATAAGTTAATTATGTGATGTTTGAAATATTAATGATTGATTTAAATTGGTGTAAATATTCTAAAATGATTTATGGGTTGGGTTTAATAGACCCTACATATGGTTTAGTTTAAATTAATCTCTATTATGGTTTAGATTTGATAAATCCTTGAAATGAGTTGGGATGATAAATACCTAGGATGGTTTGGGATTGATAAATCCCCAAGATAGCCTAGGTCTAACAAAACCCTGAGATAGTTTGGGTCTGATAATTTCCTAAGACAGTTTAGGTGTGGTAAATCCTTGAGACACTTTGGGCTTGGAAAATACCCAAGATATTCTAGGTTAGTTAAATCCCACAAATTTATTGGTTATAATTTTATATCTAATGTTGAATTTGTATGTCGGTTTAATTAATATTTTCCACTAAGTGTGGGTTCCAATAGTTACCCATGAAGGTGGTGTTACCTATACCTATGATTGGGCTAAGGTTCATTATTATGCTATTTTTGAAGGTATGATATAATTCTTTATCATATGGATATAATTTTGCTTCATGGATCGTGTTTATTATCTCATTTTTTTCTCACTCATTTTACATGGTATATATTTGTTCCTTTGATATTAAATTTCATTATACCATGACTTATGAATAACACTTTTTGTTCCATATTATTTTTAATATTACATTTTTCTCCATCTCATGTTTTATTGTATGCCTATAAACTATCCCATGATGGTATATTGGTGATTTATTCCCTTACTTATCATTTAAGCTCACCCATTTGTTTTGTTTCCATTCCTTGGGTTTCGAAGAAGAGTTTAACTTTTGATATGTCTAGAAGGGAATCTAGTGTACTTTCATTGTTGAGAAATTTTCACATGTATTGTAAAAATATTTTTCTCTTGTATAAGGTCCCTAGAGACACTAAAATTACTTTCATTTTATTATGTGATTATTATGATATTAGATTTTTAATTTATGTAAATATATTTGTATTTAGTTTTTGACGAATAATTCGGTATTAAATACTAGTTTTAAAGTATGTGATTTTAGCATTAGGCCTGATAGTACAGGTTTGGGTTTCCTTGGTTGCTATTAGAGTAGATTTTATTTATATTTAAGGATTAATTTAATTTTTTTTTGAGATTATGATAATATAACAATATTCATAACCCTAAGGATAAGGATATGTATATTATTACATCATCAAATTCTATTAAATTAGTTTTTTTGTATCTTTCTTTGAAATTAAATCCTTGTTTGGATACTACAAGTGGATACAGGCTCTAGAGCCTTAGTACCTAGGTTTAATAACACTGAACAAGCAATTTGGGTATTAAATCAATCTTCACATAGTGCATGACTAAGAGGCACAATTGAACACATGTTTTGATGCTCCATAGAGATATTATTTTCTTATTAAAATTCGTATCATTAACATTTATGAATGATTTTAATTGAATTTTAGTAGATAAAATTTATGTAATTATGCTAGAAAACCAAATTGGAAAATAACCATGGATAACCTATGTTAAATTTAATGAGTGATATATTGATCCAATAATATCATAGTTGAACTAAAAGAAACATAGTTTTAAATGAATGTTTCATTAGAGAAGACATCATATAATTATGTTTATATATTCATATGGTTATTTATTTTTATTTTATTAGAAATTATCATATCCATTTTTTATTTGGTTTAATTCAGGATCATAAAAATGATGCTTTGAAAGGTATGCCTCTCTAAATAACTTTGTTTTATAATCCAACTGATGAAGAACATTTGTAATAAATTTTTCTGAAAAAAGAAAATGTAGAAAATTTTTATTATGTGGTAAAAGATGATGTCCATTGTCCAATCATAGTTAGTATGGTCGATACCTCATTGTAAATAAAATCTTGAGTCATGCTTATCTAATAAACACACTTTACTATTTCATTAGGGAGTACTTATTAAAATTTTAAGGATTCAATTTATTAAAGGGGGAGAATATAACTCCTTAATTTTTTACTATATATATTTCTTTCAAATAAATATTATGTGTATGATAGATTTCGTCATAAGAATCACCAAACTAAAACTATAGACAACATATTAGATAAATATTATTAAAAATTTATAATAATAACAAACCTGTAGTACATAAAAATATAATAATCAACTATCATTTCTTATGTTTAGTGTATAAATTACTAAAATGATTTTATATTAAATTGGATTGTTTTTTCTCAAATAAATATTTTTTAAAGTGTTATATATTTTTTAAAAATATATTAAATTGATTAATTTTAAAATATTACAATAAAAAATATATTAACATTATTTAAATTATAAATCTATATTAAACAATATTAATAACACTTGAAAATGCCATTTTTTCTATAAAAGTAGTTTTGTATATATTGTATATTCATTTTAAAGATAGGCTTAATTTTTTTATAATTTTAACTTTATAACATTATATTTATTTTTTAATTCAAAATATTAAAATTATCTTCGGATAAACTTTTGATATTTTTCTATAATGGTTGATTTTTTGGATAGATAGTGAAAAATATCGATTTTAAAAACACTATTATTTATATGACATTAATATAAAAAATGAATTATTTCATAGATTATAAAACATTTTGGACATAAAAATATATATATTTAAATATTAAAATAATTCCTTAAAATATAAAATTCTTAATTAAAAAACCTATGATTAACATTTTGGAACTCAAGTAATATTTTATTCCAATAAGAAATTATTTTATATATTTTATTTTAATTACATATTCACATTGTAAATTTGAATTTTAGCTTGATTTGAATTTATAAGAATAATTTTTTAATTCACAATAAACTAATTAGGTTCATTAAAATCAACAACATTAATAATTTCATCTAAAACATACTTTTCTTCTCAAAAATACACTTTTTCTAAAAAAACTTATTTTACTCATTAATTGAGTAAATATTAAAATTGAATTTTACATCCCTTAAAAATATTTTTTAATAACACAATATTTAAATTTTAAATCATAATTTTTAAATTAGGTAATAATTCCAATCATAATTTTGGTCATCAAAACAAATTATCGAGGATAAGAATGAGTTATTATGGTAAAAGTTAATTTGGGTAAATGTTAAAGTAAATATAAAAGACAAAAAAATCTAAAAGTCTGTATCTAAAATGAATGTTTGAGTGGATTATATACCATAAATTTTACCAGATTACATTATTTTATATTATTTATTCCACATTACCTTTGAATAATGACTTTACCTTTTATGTTATTACAAAAATACAACTCGTCTCCCTTCTAAAAGAATCCATAAACACTCCACTTATCCTCACATAAATATATTATTTTATTATACAAATATATTACCAAATAACTCCAAAACAAATCCTAGATATTTAATATAGGTTTTATTTTCTCTAAATACCACCTTTCAAATCCATAATCAAAATTAAAAAGGATATCTTCAAAGGAGTAGGGTAAAAGTCTCAATTACTATTTTTTAATTTCATTTACTTTATTTATTCTTCTAAATCAAATGAATATAATATAAATGTGTCAAAAAAATTACATTAGTTTCATAAATATTATGATATGATATTATTTTTATGGGGTTACTATTTTTTATTTTCCCCAAAACATTAGAAAACTAAAAATTCCACATGTGTTATGTGTGAACTCATGCCTCCATAAACAGTATGATTCAATTTTCATAATTTAATTACAAGGATGGTGAAAAGGGGGTATTTAATTCATAAATATTATTTTTATAAAACTATTTATTTTATAAAAATATAATCCAATTCACTCATTTTTAATATTCTATGAAAAATTCCAGACACCACTCATGTATACGTGTATGCAACCTCCTACACAAAGAAATATATTTTGTTTTTCTTCTACAACTTTATTATTTAACCAACACTCTAAAAATTATATTAATCTCCTTAAAACATATAAATAATATTATTATACTTCTATAGTAATTATATTATTCCCAAATAATCTCGTTCTTAACCAAAATCACCAATCGATTATAACATATTCTTATTTGGGTTAGTTTAACCACATACATGAGCAATGCCATAATAGAAAAATAGGAAAACATAAAAACAATTATTGTTAAACATAAATTTGAAAATAATATTTGGTTTATGTTTATGTAAATTTTATATTAACATTTAACTTATTATAAATAAACCACTATTTTTCAAAAAAAATATCGAAACAGGATTATTATAAATTTCAACATTACACGAAATAAGTAAAAATATCATGTGGTAAACATAAATAATTATAATAAATCAAAAAAAAATTATTAAAATATATTTAATATTATGTTAAATGAAAAATCCCAATAAAAATAATAAGTATCAACATCGACATTACAATCCATGTGCGAAACAAACAAAATTACTACATTCAATAATGAAAATAAGGGATAAATAAAAAATAAATGTATAAAAAATAATTATAAAAAAAATATTTAAAATGTTTATATATATATATATATTAATAAAGTTATTAATATTTTATTAATATGGTTGTTTTTATTTTATAGGATGATTAATTTCATTCCTTGAAGCTTGAAATTAAGGGAAGGGTATTTCGTCTTAATTTCCTTTATTTTAGACATTTTTTGTTTTATACACCTAATTTCATTTTAAAGGGTTTGTATAAATACTATTTAATATATAAAATCCTGAATTATATTTTATTATTTGTAACTTATGTTGAATTTAAATTTCTATCTTTAAAATTGTTTTTCTTAAAAGGTTACATAAGCTGTATGGGGATTTCTTGACTGAAATTATTTTATTGAGTCATATTTAATCCTCGTTGACCATGATTTTACAATTTAGTTTTCATATGTTATATTATTATATTATAATTAAATTACTCTTTATTTTCAAGGAAATTAAATTTATGGATATATTACATCATAAAATTTATTTACGTATAGAATAATTCCCATTCTCTCCAAATGAGCTCTTTTTCCTCCTTATCCATATTTTATCTTCTCGAAATTATTATAATTTATTATTTTAAAAATAAAAATATTTTTTATTCCAAGTAATATATAAATTTTATATTTACCTATTTTTAAAGGAAGGATTTATCACCTCATTTATGATATGGATTAAATAAAGTTATTTTCAGAATATTAAAAATTATTTCCCATTCAAGTTCATATTTTTATAATCCACTATATATTTACAATGTAAAACCTTTATATATTTTAAAGGATAAATTATTGAATATTATTTTAAAAATAAATTTTTTCAAACTCTTTCACTTCACATTATTTGAAAATTAATTTTAAATTTGACCCACAACATCATATTTTATGAATACGGTAAAAAAGTTATCTAAAATATATTTTTTTGTTTATTTATTCTATTATAAGAATTCTTTATTTATAAGATCGATTCCATTGTTTTCAATTGGTTTTTGTTTAGAAAAAAACTCAAGTTATCATTGTTCCATTTTTGCGTTGGTTGTGTTTGTTGAAAAAAAAAGGGTTCGAAGTTGAGTTTTCATGTTCCAGAGATATTGTTGACCAACCATTTTGACAATAAACCATGAAAAAGGAAAGGAAGATCTGGAGGCAGTACGAAAAATAGAGATACAAGGTAATGTTATTTTCCTGTGTTTTCCAAATATTTGGGGTCCAAAATTTGGAGTTTTTTAGCATAGTAAAAATTGGATTTCCTTTAATATATCATTAAAATATGGAAAATGCATGAATTTTGTAAACATGGGATTCATGAAGTGGATTTTACAAAGAATCAAATAAAACTGATGGTGAGATCTACGATTACGATGAGCTCTATGAATGGAAGAGGTGAAGAGTATTACAAGTGAGAATCACGATGGTGAAGAGTTTTTAAGGGAAGGCTCTACAATTATGATGACCTTTTTGAACCTAGAAAATAGTTGTGGAGCTTCGCGATCTAGAAATAATTTCGGTGGAAATTTTAGTGCTTTTAAAAATGAGATGGTGTGGCACTAACATGGTATAGATAGTTCTAGAGTTAGTGGAATCACCTTTAAATAGGTATTAACCCCCTTGATAATAGTAGAGTTTTTTCCTGAAAATATTAAGTCTCTCGATTCGTGAAGAAGGTTCACGAAGGTGGGTTGTGACGTTTCTTCGTAGAGGCAATGTTTAGATTCCAAAAATTAAAGGGAATTTTCAAAGGCTAAGTCTATCTTTATGAAATAGGTGAATTTCTTGAACTCCAGGTTCACCTTTGAAAAATTCATGTAATTCACAAAGGCTTATCTATGTTTTGTGAAATATAGTTCTTTGCTAAGTAGTGATCTTTGAAGAATAAGGAGCTTTGTGAAGCAGTGTGATTTTCAAAAGTATTTTAAAAGATATCTTCCAATGCTCAGTGGGAAAATGGTATTCATCAGTGGATAAAATAGGTGCATAAATAGAGCATCTGTCTATATGTAGGATCAATTCATTATTGACGATAAAGAGACCTACATGTCCTTAAACTGTGAGTGGATCTCTTCCAACAGTAGTGATAAAAGAAAGAGGAAGACGACGATCCTTCCAACAACATTGAGCCAAAAGAAGAGACATCAGGAGTGACCCTTGAGACTATAGTGAGTAGAACCTAATAATTGTAAAGGCATTGATCCTTGGTATAAATGATATAGACCAAACCATGTAAATAGTATTGAGATTTAGTGGGTTTGGTCCAGGGGCACATTGCCATTGTAGCCTCCATGGACATAGCCCAGTAAGGGTGAACCAAGTAAATATATATATGACATTGTGTTGTCTTTTCTACATTATATTCAAAGCATAATTATCTAATAAATAAGGAAATAATAATATCAAAATTAACAATGTATTTTAAACCATATGACACTTGTAATAAATAGGTCATGATCTTGTGCGGTATGATTTATTTTTAGAAGATTATTCATACCCTAATTCACCCCCCTCTTATGGTATCTAGGCCCCTTTTGGACCTAACAATTTTAAAAATGATTTAAATTGTTAATTATAATAAAATGAAAGTGAAATGTTTTTATATTTTTAATAATTAAAAGTTTCATCTCAGGAAGGATTTCTTGATTTTAAAACAGATTTTAAAACGGATTTTAAAATATTTTTTTATGAAATAAGTCCTCATTATTTTTATTCCTTCTAAAATATTGTTTTTGGACAATTATTTCCCTTATAATTTTTTTTTCTAAATCTGTTTTTTTTTATGTGTAATTTTTTTAAAAAAAATTATCAAGATCCAAATATTTTATTTTAGAGAAACATTTTGAAGAAGTTTTCAATAATTTCAAAAGGATAAATTTCTAATTATTTTTCACATTGATTAATAGAATGATATTCAACATATATTTTATATCTATGTCAAAATACTTTTATTTTACTTATGATATACTTTTTATATGGTATTATTATACCATTCACTTTATTTATATTTATTTATTATGAAATATTCTATGAAATTATTCTTTAGACCCATTTATTTTCCATAGGTTAATTAAGTGATATTCGAAATATAATTGATTGATTTCATGTGGTACAAATATTTATGGATGTTTGATGGGTTGGGTCTACTAAATCTTGAATATTGTTTGGGTCTAATAAATCCTTTACATGTTTTGGGTATCATAAATCCTTGACATGGTTTAGGTATGATAAATCATTGATACATTGTGGGTCCAACAAATCCTTACAATTGTTTGAGTCTGATAAAACCCTGAGATGGTTTGGGTTTATAAATACCTATTACAGTGTGGGTCTGATAAATACTTGAGATAGTTTGGATCTTATAAATTACTAAGATGTTTTGGGTTCGAAAAATTCATGATATAGGTTGGGTCCATTAAATCCATAAATTATATTTATTAAGTGTTTATATCTAATGAGATATGTATACCTTGGTGAAATTATGTTTCCCCACTGAGCATGGGAGAGATTAGTGACTCCCGAAGGTGTTGTTATATGTGATTATGTTTGTTACAATCCTATTTGTTATGGTATTTTTTATGGTTATGATATATTATTATGAAACATTCCTATGGAAAATATTCATATATCATATTTAATTTCTCATGTTTTCACACTCATTTTCCATAGTATAAGTTTTTTCATTTGAGTTTCATGTCCTTTTATCATGAATTACATTGAACTCTTATTTTTATATGTTCTTTTTAATAATATATTTCTCTCTTAATAATTTTTCTAATATTTCTATGATCTAACTATTGATGAAATATCGATGAGTTTTTCTCCTACTGAGTATTTCATCGCACCTTTTTCCTATATTTCAATTCCAGATGTTTTGGAGATTAGTTTTACTTATTAGAGGTTTATATGTGAGCCTAGTTTTGTTCAATTGTGGGTAAATGTTCATATTTAATGAAAATAAGTTTCTAATGTTGTTAATCCTTAAAGACACAAAACAGTTTGTTATTGGGATTTGTTTATTATTATAAGATGTATTTTTTAAATTATTGAGATATATATATATATAAATATATGTTTCGATTTAGAAATATTAATTTATATTTATGTCTATGTGTAAAGTATGTGTTATCATCATCGAACCCAAAAATGTGGGTAAGAGGTGCCTTAGTTGGTATCAGAGTGGGGGTTAGTTATTTTTTAGTATTAGATTATTTATTTTAGGGATTAGTGGGAGATAAATTTAGTGAAACCTGAAAAATAATTATAAGTATATTACAACATTATAAAAGTTGGATAAAGTAGATACTTTCTAGTTTTCATGAAAATTAAATCAATGTTAGGATACTACTAGTGGATACATTCTCTAGAATAGATGTACCTAGGGGTAATAACCCTAAAAAGGATTGATGGATATTAACTTAATTTTAATTTGGTGCACGAAAAAGATGCCAAAATATTCACCTATTTTGAAACTCATGGGGTATATGATTTATTGATTCACATGAACCTTTTGAATCATTATAAAGTATTCAAATGGAATTTAATGATGTCACATACAAATAGTTATATTATAAAACCAAATTGAAAGATAACAATGTACAACCTATTTTAAACTGAAGGTGTGAGAGTTTGATCTAATTATATCGTAGTTGTACTGAAAATATCAAGGTTTAAATTAAGGTGTAATTGGAGAATATGAATAAGGATTCTGTTTACATATTCATATGGAAATTTAAAATTATCGTTCATGAAAATATCATAACTATTTTGGTTTTAGTATTTTGTATGTTTTGGGATCATGAAAATGAACAATGTGAATTTCATGTCTCTTGAAACCCCTATGTTTTACAGGCCAACTAAGGATGTATATTTAGCATAAATGGATCAAAAAAATGTAAATTGAGATAGATGTTTAACAATAGGTAAATGATGAGATTATTTGTTTTACCCACGTTATTATTATTGATACCACATTATAAATAAAATCCTATGTCTTTTCTATCTTATGTAAAACCTTATTTTTTCATTAATGTATAGTAATAAAAATTGCGAGGATGTAATTTATTTAGGGGAGAATGTTACACCACCAGATTTAATTATATATCTTTCCTTTAAATAAATCTAATGTATTTGATAGACTTCTTCACATGTAACACTGAACTAAAATATTCCACAACAAATTAGATAAAAATTATTCAAAAAATTATAAAAATTTAAAAAATACTAGTAAATAAAATTATATCCCCTAATTAAAATTTTTTATATTTAGGGGATAAATAGTTAATATAATTTAATATTAAAAATGATTGTTCTCTCTTTGATAAATTTTTTTAGATATTTTATATTTTATCATAATAAATTAATATGACAAAATTTAAAAAACATATTAACATTATATAAATAATAACATTATATGAAATAAAATTAATAACACTTTAAAACATCAATTTTTTTGATAAAAAAAATTTTATATTATTTTATTATTTTTATTGAAAAAATTATTTATTTAATTTTTATAATTTTTTTTTGAAAACAAAAAATAATTTTTGAGTTCATCATGTGAAAATTTCAGAGGATGAAAGTTTTCATTTTTTCTGAAAATATAGATTTTTCAAGTGAATAATGAAAAATAAAAATTTTAAAAATATTATCCCTTTTATGACATTTTTATAGTACAAGAATGATATTTTATTTTATAGAACCAATTTTGTAGTAAATATATATTTATAAATTAAGGAAAATAATTAGAAAAATACAATTTTTATTTTATAAAACCTATATTTGACAAATTGGAACTCAAGTAATATTTCATCCCAATAAAATACTATTCTTCATATTTTATTTTAGTTATATATTTTTAGGCAGTATTTCAGTATTTTATTTACTTTCATGCCACATAACTCTTATTTGAATAAAAATGTACCAATTCGGGTCATTGAATTCAATAAAATTAATAAATTTATCCAAAACATTATTTGTTTTTAGAAAATACACATTTTCTATATAACTGTTTTTATGTGCCAAGTTTGTTATTATTGAAATTAACTTTTATCACCCCAAGAAATATTATTTAATAAAATAATATTGAAATTTTAAATCATAATATTTAAATTTTTTAACAATTCCAATATTAATTTTGGACATTAAAACTAATTACTGAGACTAAGAATGAGTTCTCATAGTATAAGTAAATTTTATTAAAAGTTAAAAGTAAAGATAAAAGTATAGATAAAATCATAAGTTTCCTCCAAAATGAATATTTTAGAGGAGTACCTACCATAAATTTTTTAACACTCAATTATTATCCATTATTGAATCCACTTGATCTTTGAATAGAAACATTACCTTCTATATGATTATGAATATTCCCCTCCTCTCCCTTATAAATGGATCCATCATCTCCCCACATATCCTTACACCCAAATAATAATATATCAAAATAATATTCCTTAATAACTCCCAAAAAACTTTTATCTATGTCTTAGGGTTTCTAGTCTTCTCAATATACCACCTCTAAAATAATTAATTAAATTTTTCCTTAAAACATTTCTTATGTCATAACGAGTTTTCTTGACTAAACTTCTTTTCCTCAGTCATAATTAATCCTGGTTAACCATGGTTTTTCAAGATGGATTTTTTATTTAAATGGTGATAATAATTCTTTTCCTATATATTTTTGGGTGAACTACATTTATGGACCTCCCTCTTCATAGTAAATGAAAATATTAAGAATAATTCTCTTTCTCCACAAATGATAGTTTTTATTCCATGTCTATATTTTCCATTTTTTCCAATATTCTCCTTTATTAAATTGAAGTTTGATTCTTTTTATTTCATGTAATAATAAAATTTTTCTTCACAAATTTTCAAATTAATTTTTATCACTCTATTTATAATATGGGATTCAATGAAGTTATTTTAAAAATATTAATAACTATTTCTAATTAAATTTTGTATTTTTTTATTCCATTCCATATTTTCTATGGAAACCCATTATATAATTTTGAAGGCTCCGTTAATCAATATTATTTTAAAAATAAAATATTAAAAAAATAATTTAGTTAATTTTTATGGAAAAGTATTTTTTTAATGTGTCCCGTCACATCATATTTTATGGATATGGTAATAAAATATATCCAGAAAACAATTTATAGTATATTTCACTATTTTTAAAATTCTTCTTTATGAAGTTTCATTTCTATTTTTTAAAATGATTTTCCAAATGATTTTATTTATTAATGATTTAGAGAATAAAATGAAATAATATTATATTTTTCACTACAAAAATATTCATTTTAAAAAGGAATTATTTAATTTGAATGGAATTTTAAAGGCCTGTGTTTTTTTTAAAACATGTCTTTGTTGTTATTATATCTTCCCAAAGAAATATTTTTGAAAATATCATCATTTTTTTTAAAACATGATTGGTTTTAAAGGGTTGTTTTTTATAAAAGTTATCAATCTCAAAGAATTTTATTTTAAAAAACAAATTAAGGAGGATTTAGTAAATTCAATAAGTGATAATCCTTCTTGGTTTTCTATGTTATTTATCCAATAATATTAAAATGATTTTTTACAAAATTTTAAACATCCATTGATTTTTTTATGATACAATTGGGATACATTATTATGATACAATCCACCGTCATTTTCTATATGAATTATGAAATGTTCTATGATTTTCATTGTTAAAATTATCTCCTTTTCGTGGGTTGATTAACTAATGTTTGGAATAAGAATTATTGATTTAGAGTGACACACATATGTATGGATTATGAGAACCCATATCTTTTAGAAAACATATTTTAAAATTTAGTACATAAATATACAAATAATAAAGACCTAAAAGTTTGATAGGAATAGTTTATTTGGGTAATTAGATATGTATCAAAATAACATGTAACATGGATATAATTACATTAATTAAAACACCAAAGCATTCCCTTATAATTTCATAGATCTTTTAAAATTACATGGGATAACCAGGTGATGACATAAGAATGGGATGAACTTTAAATCCCAGGAAGGGAATAACCATAACATAGAACAATTTAATGTAGTTCATGTGAGTCAAGAGGTATAATAAAATTGTGAGATTCATAATCATGAACATAAAATCATGGTATAATATAATTATTCCAAGGAATATTAGGAATGTGGTCACACCCAAAAACATGAAATCATAAGAAAATGTAAAAGACATCCTAAAATATTGTTCTTAGGATAATGTCACATGCACCACACATGATATCTCATGATATAAAAACTTTTCCCAATTCATTGGAGGGATATATAATTCCATTCCCACTCAACACATTTATAATATGTACATGAATTTTCATTAGACATAGATCATACATCATAATAACATAGTAAATTTTAATCTAATGATTAATGAGTGTGGTTTAAATACATGGAAGTTCCCAATAAATTAAGGATAGGTAATTCTAGGTGAACACCCTTTAGTGTAAATCAGGATAGATATTCTAAAAACAAAATTTTGGAATGGAAAACAATTAAATAATTTCTACCTAATAACATTTGTATATAATGGTTTAATGAAGTTTATAATAAGAGTGAAAGTCGATATCTAATTATTTTTTGCATAGGTATAGTAATTTGATGTGTAAAAACACTTAACAACATGAATAATCATAAATTAAAAGGATTTTGGAAAAGGAAGTAGTTGAATAAAAATAAATACGGGAGAATGCATTACCTCAACATTGTAATGGCCTGCGTAAAGGTTATAATTGGAGGATATAAATAATATATCACTCATAGAAATAAATTTAAAAATAAATGAATATATAAAAACTCATGTTAAAATAAAATATTTCAAAAGGCTTAATATAATGATAGTGCTTGAATATGAAATGAGAGAGATTGAGAGAGATAACTCACCTTGAAAGGGAAACTATAAATTCATGGTAGGGGATTCTTAGGATATTGGGAATATATTGGGAAGGATTTAGAGAGGGAGAGTAGTATTTTTCTCAATGGATTTTTAGTTAATATGAGGGGGATGATTTTTGGGTATTTACAACAAAAGAGAGAGGAATTCATTATTAATTTTTGAACACAAATTTTAGACTCTTTATGATAAAAAATCAATACCTCAAACCTTAACATGGTTTTCAATATTTTATAAGTCCATTAACTGAACATATTAAAATATTATCATTGTTGATGTGGGTGTGATTCATGTTTATAAAAAATTTATTTTAAAACCTAAAAATATAATATAAGTTTTCGGGGATTCATTAATGGTTTATAAAATTCACCAAATTACATTAAAAACACATTTTTTAATTGGTAAATATATATTTATTCAAACAAAATTTTTATAGTATTTGTTACATCAATTTTTGGCTATTATGATGCTATAATATATAACGTATATTTATCCCATATTTAATTTTTAATTAAAGATTTTACTATCATAGGAAATTATGAAAAATTCAACATTAGATAATTTCAATGTTATAATTTCAGAAATAATATTTATTTTACAAAAATAATTTCCTATATATAATAATTTTTAAGTTTAAATAAAATTTCTTATTTACACACAAATAGCAGTTTTTACAACACTAATAAATTTCTGAAGCTTATAAAATTATATTTAATTTCATTAAATTATTATATCATTTATATTTTAATAAATATTATTTAATCATCATATTTTATTGAGATAAAATTTATTTAATAATTTATTTATTTTTTTAAAATATATATTTCACTAAAATACAATTTTTTCATATTAAAATATAATTTTTATCAAACTCATTATAAAAACATTTATAAATAAATAATTAAAGGGATAAATATAATCATTATGTTATTTAATAAGAAATATAAAAATTCATCCTACCAGGTTTTAGATGCATAACCCCATATTACACCAATGTATTCCCTTAGGGAAAGGTGTGGGATGGTGATTATTTCATGGGGTCGTTCAATATACTTGGTTTAGGATACAATCTAGATATAATTGAAAATTTATCATATATTGTTTTAAATGGCCTCTAGTAATCAATTATAAGAATGGGATTAGTGAAGGGAAAACTCAATAATGTCATCTCCCTCTGAATATCTGATAAATGGGATTCATAGGGTATGATCGTATTGTTTGATGACATTGATTCTTCTGTATATGCCAATTAGACAATATCATCACCCTTGGTCACTATAAAATGACTATATTATAAATTATTATGATTCTTAATGGTCATTTAAATCTAACACGATATATTTTAAAATTGTCAAAATAACCAAATTAGTGCATGTGTTTTCAATACTATATTACATAATGAGGCGTTTATGAATTCAAACATGAATTTTAGTTATAAAAGTTTGTGTTGTTACATAATTCACTCATTTTGAAATTACACCCTCAAAATTTCATTTAATTCACTAAAATAGAAGAGTTTACTTCTGTTTTTCTACCCTTAATGGTTCCCATGTTGGTTCCTCAAAGTTTTGGTTTCTCCAAAGTACATTAACCATGTGATTTGTCTTGTTTAATAGAACATTTTCTCTCTAATATATGACATTACTTAGATTCTCCTCCTATGAAATACCATTATTTAGAATAATCAACTCTATATTTATCCCATATGATTGGTTTAGTATGTACTTACTTAAGAGGGATTCATAGAACACATTGTGTAATTGAGATAGGTTAGGTGGGAGTGATAGTTGATAGTCTGTATATCTAATGAGATCAAGGATCTAAAATGGTTCGATGTATCTAGAAATAAGATTTCCCTTATTCTTAAAATTCATAAATTTAATTCGTGATGTTATATGAAGGAGAACCTTATCGTTATACTCATACTCTAGGTTTCGTGAAAAATTATATGAAAAGGTGTTCTACCAAATTTTCAAGGATTTTATATGAAGAAGAACGTTGTGAAACTTCTGTAAATATCCTAGATAATTTTATGTACCATATTTTTTCTCTCTCCGTCATTATCCCAACTTGTTGAAGTTTCAAACTTATTTACATACAAAGCAACATAGGGTAGCATTGGAATGATATAATGGAAACTATTATTAAATAATAACTCCACTAGGGGAAGGTGTTGATCCCAAAATCCATGGAAATCCATTGAAGATGACCTCAACATATCCTGTAGAATTTGAATGGTTATCTTAATATGACCATCCATCTAAGGGTTATAATTTTTACTAAAAATCAGTTATGTATCCCACACTTGTTGGAGGATTATCTAGAGACTTTAATAAATCCTTGTATGTCAATCAAATACATTCTAGAGTGAAACCCAATATATAATTAAAAATACATTATTTATATAATGATTATTTTTAAAGGAGATATATCTTCCTTGATTATAATGAAATTCCCTATATTTTTAAGGTGATAGACTACAACTTATATGGTTTTATTACTGTTATATGTCTTAGTGAGCACTATGATGATATCCATAGTTATTTTTTCCCATTTAATTATTGGTATATGAAATGTTTTCATCATACCCTTAGACTTATTTCATTCAGTGGTGACTTGTTGGTACCTTGGTGAGTTTGGAAAGAGAGATATCTAACTTGATAAAAATGAAATGCACTATCTTTTGAAGGTGATTTACTACCAACTAGATGGTTTTATTATTTTTATATGTCCTGGGGAGTCCTATAATGAAATTAATAGTTTTTTTTCCTATATATATAGGTATGGGAATGGTTTTCTTCCTACCCTTAGACATATTTCATTCGGAATTGACTTTTCTTCATACCAAGAATTGAGATACAAATTAAGAAATATACATCTTTATGTTATCCCACCAAATTTAATTATTTAGATATCTATAAATATTAGTGATTCTAAGATAAATAGAGAAGTATTATCTATGAAAATCACAATAAATTTCCCTCTTCATCACAGATTTCTTTGGACACAAATCCTGGTTCTCCACCTTATAACTATATATTTATAAAAGATTAACTTTGCAATATTCACTAAACTTTTTGTAGATCCACATCATATTTTTGTTCATCCCTTATTATATAAAAAATTAATGGTTTATTATTTATTTGGGAATGTTTTTATGCATTTATTTTTATGATTCCCATGTACATCTTTTTCATTTATAAGATGATTGAATCCCATTAAATCCCCATCATGTAATGGGTTTTTTGATCCTTTCTAGTAATAGGATCCACAACTTTGGTCCCCTTACCTTTATTGTATTATAGTGAACAATTATAATCCTTGATCAGATATAACCACCATATTTGAATCATACTGAGATATTTTTTTGTGAATATATACATAAAGATTTTATGATCCACATATATGTCATATTTCTCACTATAGAGATAATTTCACCAAATAATGAATTTTATGATCACTGATTCCAATTATAAATCCTGTGTTGGGTAGTTATAAAAGTGTACATTTTATTTGTTGGAATCATAGGATATCAAATTTTCATATTGTATGAGTACACAACCCTATAATTTTTTGGTTGCATTGCAATAGATCAGAAATCTGTCATCACTGGTAGGTAATGTGATAATATGTGAAATTATTATCCTCTTATTTAACTATTTTATGCTCTCCTCACATTCATTAGTCCGTAAAAAATTCACTCCCTTCCCTGGTATCTTGGTTTGTGGGAGTGAAAACTTTGAGAAGTCACTCACAAATTGATGATAGTACCCAAGTAATTAATAGAAACTATAGATCACTAAAATATATTTTTGGTCTAGGACATAATTATTTTTGAATTATATATAGATATCTCTTTCCTAGTGATATCATTCCCCTATAATGTTACTTTCTCCCTCAAAAACATTTATTTACAGTAATTCAAATATAAATTTTCTTTTCACAATGTCATTAGTAAAACATTAAAAAGATCCTCATTTTCCTCCTTGGTTTGGAGTGGATAATAATATTATCTAAAAATACTACAAAAATATTGTCACGTTAATCCCTAAATATTATATTTAAAAATTACATGATGATAGGTGGAGAATAATTGAGTCCAAATGGAATCACTATGATCTCATAGTACCCATTCATAGTTTGAAAAGTATTCTTGGGGATATCCTCCTTTACCTTTACTTGATAATATCTCAACCAAAGATCCACCTTGTAGAAGTATTGGTACACATTTTTCTAATCAAACTATAAATCAATCCATGTAATAGGATACTTATTCTTTATCATTATTTTTTTGAGCTCATAAAAATCATTAAAAAGGTGAATTCTCTCGTAATTCTTCTTGGAAAAACAACTGACACACGCCATGGTGAAGAACTTGGTCATATATACACATTATAAATATTATTATGTATTTTATTCTTTATCTCTTTAATATCAAAATGGACTATTCATTATGGTGTCCTAGATATTGTAAAATCACTGGGTATATGTTCAATTAATAAATTTTCATCACAACTAGGATTAAGACCAAAATATTAATCGGGAAAGACATCAACATATTCCCTCACAATGTTAACATGTTTAAGGATGATATTTTACTTTGTCTCAATCATTTATTCTTGATATTATTACTAATATAACAATAATTTTCATTATTGGGGAGATGATTAAATGGATATTCATCCTCTTAATTGAACATAAATAAAATGGGAGAGAAATTCCAAATACATAGTGTGATTTATTTCTCAGGAAAATTTATTTTTCCTTCATATGAGGAAATCGAATCCATACTCATAATTCTAAAAAATTATAAAAATGGGGTATAAATAGGTTTTATGGGAAATTTATCCCATAAATATAGACATGGGGGAAGTTATACATGGGATGAAATAATTTCCCGATTTTCCATTTCCATAAACAACTATAATTCATTGTTTTGAGGATACGTTTAGATCATTTTATGAAAAATTAATTATATGAAATAATGAGTTGAAACAATATAAAATATTATTCCTGGTATCCATGAATTAATAACTTGAATACCTATCACCATATCATTTTTAGGATCCATCCCAATAGTTGTGATTGAATAAAATCTATGTTGGTCACTAGTCCTTGGTTGTTGTTTTCTTCATTTATCACCAACAAGCCATGGCTTAGTATTGATTCACATCAAGTTTTTGTTCCTTGTAGTTCAAACACTAGACAATAGGATGAGGTTTTTATGGATTATTCTATTATAAAATTACATTGGTGTGTTTCTCTCATTAATATTCTCTAGATAGGTTTCCTTGATTCCTGCACCTAAATAATTTTCTTATCTCCTTTAAGAAATTTATGAGGGGCTTCATCCTACACTTTTGATAAGTGACATTTTGGTATTTATTTCCACTATGATATTTATCCACCTCCCCGCTAGAATTAAAATTCCTTATCCACTTCCTATATAAACAACCTTGAGATTCACTGACCACAATTTTAAAATTGAGGTCACATTAGAAAATTTCATCAAAACACAAAAAATTCTTTAATAAAAAATAGTTTTCATTGATTAATATTTATCCCACTAAAAAAGTGAACAACATTACCTTAAGGGTAAATGAAAAATCCCCAGGTGAATGATTTATGTATTTTGAAGTTATTATAAAATTCTCTGATGGATTTATCATTCTTTTAATTGGGGATTAAGAAATAAATCTCTATTTCATGTTAGATAGTGAAAGGATAATATTTATCAAAAAACATTGTCTATAATTATGTCTACTCCATTGCTTTGACCACCTCCTTAGGATTTGTATTTCTGATCAATTTCCATCATTGATCAGCTTATACCTACATATGATAAATATCTAACCTGAAATTATGTTTCATAGATAATTGAAGGATGAATAATATATTTTAAATATATTTGATCCCGTTTTCATTGATTAATGTATTAGATGATACACTAAAATTCAAATTCATTTATTTCCTAAAGGTCTAAATTTAAAATTCCTTCTTCTTAAAGGGTGTCTGCTTCCCTTATGATTTATGTTTTTATTAAATATACAAGTTAGTTAGGTAGTTATTTTCATCACGTTATTATTACCTTCTCTCGTTGGTATGGGAATCTCATTTGCATAGCCATCACATAGCCTATAACATTTATCATTGACTTTCATACTCTTATTTATAGCAATTGACTGAAAATAATGTGAAAATTATAGATGATAATTTAAACTATTAAACTCGTAAAAGAGAAACTATGAATATTGAGGGGATAACTCATAAATGAAAAATAATCTGTAGCCTATAAATTTATAGGTTTCAATATTTGACATCCATTGTCTACTTCCTAACATAATTTTTCATAGAAATTTTTATTTCCTTTATAATGGTTTATAAAGATCTTATGAAATATCCAACGCATATACCCCAAGATTTTCAAAAAAAGGTGTTCATTATGGAATCTTTTTCATGCACTAAGTGACGATAATGGTTATAACTAATTCAAAATTTTGAGGGTTAATACCCCTAGGTACAATTTTACATATCCACATCAACATGTATTATAAAGACATGGATTTGTTTTTGTGGAATCCACTCACTCATTAATTTACCAAAAAATATGGATTTTTTTAAATTTTATTCTTAACACTAAGTCTAGGGATAATTTTTTCTAATCCTAATCCCTTAAAATAACGAAAATGTTCCCCTTATACTAATTATGATAACCCATATCTTTTATAAAACATATTTTATGTTTTAGTACATAATGATACACATAACACAAAACAAGATGACCAAGTGGCCCAATGCCCTAAGGTAATCAGATACATATCACAATAATAAGAAAAATGGATACAATGACATTATATAAAACACCATAACAGGCCCTTCAAATTTCGTTGATCTTCTAAAATTTCAAAGGATAACCTATGGACACACATAAGAAATGGGTGATCTATGAATCCTAGTATTGGAATAGTTAAATCATACAATAATGTAAAGTTGAACATGTGAGTCATTAGGAATAAGAAAATGGTGATAATAATAATCATGAACAATGAATCATGGAATAATATGATAATATCAAGGAAGAATATGAATTTGGTAATAACATAAAACATTCTATCATAATCATACATCAAGGATAACCACTGATACATCATAACATAGTGTACTTACGATAACCTCCCTTTCACCATACAAGATATATCATGAGATAAAAACATTACCCAATGAATTGGAGGGCTATAAAAATCTGGGCCCATCTGTTACATTTATATTATATACATGAATTTTTTTTCCACATAGATCATAAAACACAAATACAGATTTAATTAATTTTAATTTCATGATTAAAGAGTGTGGGTGATAAAAATAGAATCCCTATATCAATGAAGGGCTAGAATATATAGGTGAAAACCATTGATTGAAAATAAGGATTGAAATTTTCAATATAATATTTTGGAATGCAAAATAATGGGGTAATTTTGAAAGAATAATAGGTTTATGTAAAGTTTAAATAGAGTGTATAATGAGAGTGAGTAGTATTATTTCATTAAATGATAATAATAATGACAGTAAATAGATGTGTACCAATACATTATAATGAATGTGCTTGAATAAAAACTTAGAGGGGAGAGTCCCTTGCTTTTTTAAAGTTTTAGATTAGTTAATTATTGTAATGAGAGGAGATAAATAATCTTTAATTCATAAAATATAAAATTTATTGTAATGGGATATATAAAAACACTTTTTAACAAAATGATTTTAAATCAAATGGCCTAATATAATTAATGTGCTTGAATGGATAATAATAGAGAGAGAGAGATCCCTTAACCTGGAAGGGAGATTCTAAAATATTGGGAGGAGCTTCTAAATATATTAGGAACTCCTTGGTATGGCATTAAATATGGAGTGGAACTTCATGACCAATGGGTTCTGTGTGAATCGAAGTGAGAGTTTGTGTGGATATTTATATAAAAAGATAGCGGAATCCATTATTAATTATTAAACATAGATTTTGGAATCTATATGATAAAATAATCAGAAACAGAAACATCGCCTTGGATCATTCACATGGTTTCTATGAAGAGGATTTGTTTAAAACAATATATAAGATTACGAACATAACATATTAAAATAATACCATTCGTGATGGGAAAGTGAGTCATGACCATAATAGAATTAATTTTAAAACCATAAAATATAATATATGTTTTGAGTATTCATTAATGATTTATAAAATTAACCAAATAACATCAAATACACATAATTTTAAATGGGAATTCTTTATTTCATCATGGATCCATTTTGGAGTTTTTATTAAAAAACATTTGGGGTATTATGATGTCATAATATGGATCATATATTTATATTGTGTTAAATTTTTGTCCAAAAATCTATCTATCTCTGAAAATTTTGTAAAATTAGGCATGGACTAATTTTACTTGCTAATTTAAAAAATAATATTTTATACCAAATTAATTTTCAAAATTTAAAAAATTTAACTTTTAATTTAAAATCCTTTTTAGTGAAAAATAATAATATTTATGAAATTAATAGTTGTATGAACCTTATAAACATTAAATTGTATGTCATTAACTTTTTTTGTCATTTATATTAAAATAAATATTTTTAAATAAAAATATTTTTTTAAAATAAAAAATATTTCAAAAATTATTGAATTTTTCAAAAAGAGTACCTTAATGGAAACTATATATTTCCCAAAACTACTATTTTTATTTGTTTATAAAAATATATTTTTATCAAACTAATTATATAGTAATTTAAAATGTAAAAATAAAATAGTATATATATGATCATTATATTATTTAAAGATAAAATATAAAAAATCATACAACAAGGGTCTATATACATAACCCTTTATTACACTAGCATAAGACTTATGGGTAAGGAGTTTTTAATCAATATAGATTAAAATAATAGACTAGAGTGGGGGATAATAGTCCTTCAATTATTTTAAAACAAATAATCAATTAGTGTTTAATATTATATGAATAAACAATGAAGAAAAATATTCTGAATATATTACAAAAAAATAAAATATGAGATAAATATTTTTATAGTAGTTCAGATCACCAAGATCCATGTCCACTATTTAATATTCTCAACATGGTGAGAAGATAAGTATACACTATGAAACCACACTGATAAATGTGTGATAATATTCGTAAAGATCCTACCTTTTACAGTACCTAGAGACACAACCAATACCTATATATTTTAGTGGAGTCACAGCCTAATTTAACCTAACTTTTCTTTTGGATTCACAACCCAAGAGGCTTAATTTTGATTGGTATAATAACTAATATTTTATTTTATTTTTATATAGGAAGGTATGAAACCATTCTTACGATTACAATAAGATGAGAAAATATAATACAAATAAAACTATAAAATAATGATGTTCAATAGATAGAAGAAGACAAGGAAATTAATGTTTCACTATAAAAATTTATCACATTAGTAGTATAGATTTGAACATTGAAGTTCCTTCAGGATCCTAATAATTGAAGAACAGTAGTATGAGTTCTCCACCATGTTTTAGGAAAATATTTCTTTTCATCAAGTCATAAAAAATAAAAATTGTTTTGCACTACATTCCTCGATATCTATTTATCAACTAATCAACAATGTTCATCTGTGTTTCCCTTTTTTTAGGATTTTACTAAACTTATCACCTCTATTAAATGGTTATAAATATTTAAAATATGGACCCATGTCATTACCTATTTAAACTTTACACATATTCAATAATAATATTGAAAAGATTTAATTCCTATATTAAACTCATTAAAACAACTTCTAATATATTTGTTAGAATAAATAAGAATTTTTTAAATAATTAAAACAATTAAAATAATCCGCATAACTTGTAGTAATTTAATAATTAAAAAACTATAAAAAAAATTAGTGATATAAAAATTATTATTTCTATAAGTATGTTCATGATATTTATATACTCAAAAGTTGTTATAATATATATTTATTTTAAAAAGAAATATTACAATTAAATTTTTTTAATAAACATGAAATTGCATATTTTATAAAAATTAAAATTAAAATAGTATATTTTATATTTCCAAATGTAACACCCCAAACTTCCACGATTCGTTTCCCTTTGAATAATGCAATAGCTTGCATTTTACGCAACTTCGAGATTATAACTCATCGCCACCAATCTAACTATCCGTTACGAATAGTAATACACACTTTTTGAAATTTTATCAATTTTATATTTCAAAATGGACTTCATTTTTGGGTTCCGAATATTGAAATTAGCTTAGGGTTAATTTTTGGTATTTTTCTGAAAACATTCAGTTTTTGATGAATATTGAAAAATACTATGTTTTAATTTTAAACAACTTCTTTAATCAAAATAATTTATAGTGCTAAATTATACTATTGAGTGGTTTTTAGGTATAATTAGATTATATTTTTACCATTTAATCTAATTTTAGTAATTTTATATAATTTTACATTTAAATTTCACTCAAGCAAGTGTCAATATTTTGATATTTATTATTTTTTAAAAACACGCTATTGGTTTTGACAACAGGAATTAATTTTAAATTAATTTCTGCCACTTCTATGTTTGGAATTTAGAAAAATGGTTTAAATATTTATAATCAGGATCTCCAAATTGTGTAAATAGGTAACTATTAGTTTTATACATTTTGAATAATTACATCGGTAAATATTTTATTTACCATGGTTAAATGGTAAATCTGGTAAATGAGGGTAAAAATGATATTATGATAACATTAAATTACCATAACACGTTTCCCAACCATATTTAATGATACATTTCCAACCATAGGCATATTTGGGTAGATTTGGGGACCCCATGGAGCCACTTGTAAGAGATAATGACAATTTATATTAATTAAGTTAAAGTATATACATAAATGAAAAAAGCATATATCTTTTAGAAAAACAATTTTTACATATGGTAATGTATATTATCTCTTAGAATATAAATATTCATTAGAAATATAAATGTATTTACTACATAATGTTATTTTATTTATAATTTTTATACAATGAATAAATAAATTTATTTATGACATAATCATGATGCAGTATTTTCATTATTAATGAAAGAATCAAATAAATGGTATTATTGATTTTAAAATAAATATAATTTTAAAGTTTTGATGCCATCCACGAATTTTATTGGTTAATGTGACAGGTTTTTATTTATTAAATGTATTTTTTTCGAAGTGATAATGCTGTTAGGAATTTAACAGTAAAAAAATATCAAATAGTGTCAAAATTGACATAAAAGAGTTTTTAAAACAAATATTATATTATTAATTGATATTATATTCCTAAAAAACTAAGGATCTGCCAAAAGACTTATATAATGATAGGTGTATCATTAATGAACCACTTGGGGTTCTATTGTAAGTTTATAGTATGTTTATTAACCATATAATATAAAAATACAAAGAGACATTGTAATTGTCAAACTAAATAACTAAGAGTTAAATCTAGAAGATGAGGTTAATATAGTGACCAAAACCTGTATAAAACATATTGGATGAGTTGTTTTCGACCCATCCTCACCTTATCCATTAAATAATTTATTTTTGAGACATTAAAAACCGAACATGATTTTATTATGAAATAATATTTCAATCTTTTCCTATGGTTCCCTTCACCCTTCTTATAAAAGGGAACTTCCCCTTCTCTAAAATTCGCACCTTCAAAGCCATTTTTATTGGACAAACCCTTCCCAAATACCCTCTAAACTATCCTCCCTTCATCCTAGGGGCCTTATTTTAGACCTAGATTCAACCTAAAGAGCCCTTTTGATCAAATCAAAAGGAAGAACCCGAAGAAGAGGTAAATATTTCATCACCTCTTTCAAGTTCTTTTCTTCTTCCACTTCCTCTTTCTTTGTTAATTCCATTCTAAAATAATAAATACAATATATTATTTATTTTTTGATGTTATTATAAAAATGGTACAACTATATTCATTATTTTATCCATCCTATTAATGACATGTCACCATATGTGCGTACGTACGGCTTACTGTCTCCAAGTCATGTTGTAGTTGTTATTCAATACATAATTATTTGGATGGGTATAATAATGATGTATAATTGATGTGAATAATAAATATAACATTATAATGATTCTGTATATATGATATACCATCCAATTATATATTATTTTAATATCAAAATAATGATATTGGTGCTCGTATGTACGTACAGATTACCGTCTCCATGAACGCGATGAGATTCATTCCCCATCGTATCCTTTAAAGACTAATTTTATTTTGATTATTAAAAATAATTTTTAAATACTTTATATAATTCGGGATATTAATAAGATACATAATATCAAAAACAAACATTACTTATGTAACAAATCATATAAAAGAAAACAAATCAGTTAACACCCGAAACAATGACACTACTGAAATATATTTAACAAAGAAATATTAGAATATCATATATGATATCATATTAATGTATATGGTTCTTGTATAATTTAATAACAATTATTTTACCATTATACAGGAGGTTAACCTAACCTCAACCAAGTAAAATTACAAGGTAAGGGTTAATTCTATAACCTCTTCATTATTCAAGGTAGTTCATATGTAATTATCTACTGAGACCCCTTTATCATCCAAATATATCTTTTCCTAAAAATGTATTCCAAAACATTTTTACTAGTTACTATAATATGGTTTAATGTAATATATACCCTTATTTGACCATATACGTTTTGAAAGGAATCTTTCTTTCATTTTCCAAACAAGGTACCTTACGGCCTTTTTGACAAAATTAAGGTAAGAATGTTTTTTAACTTATACGGCGGGTATAGTTATTCTTTGTAGTTATAACATCATCGAAGATTACCTTACATGATTATAATAATATTTTCAAAATAAATTTTTTCATTTATAATTATGTAACTTTAAATGATTTCAAAAAGATACAGAGATATTTCTCTCAAATAGTTTTGATTTCTCCTATGTGGACATCCTTTAATGGATATTAATCATGTTTGAAGTTGATTTATTATGATAAAATTCTTCAATTTTGTATTGAAGGTTTTGTGATATGTTTGACTATAGATGTGTTATTTTTATACCATACATGGTTTATGGATAAAGTATTGACATTTTGTATGCTAGTTTTAATATGAAGGTTTATGTTATGTATAAAATATTTCATATGAGGAATTCATTGGACTTAGTTAGTTATGGGTGGAGCCCGCTATAGCTCCCCGAAGCATCGGTAGGTCTCATGAAACAAACTACTATCTTGGCCCAAGGCCTTGACAAAATCGTATTTGTAGTCTTGGAACAAGGCCTTGACTACGTGGTTATGAAGTCTAGAATTATGCATTCCATCATTATTAAAGTGGGTATTGATATTGCATGTGATTATTAGACTAGTAAAATATTTATGTGAGTAAGTAAATGGAATTATTTTGATTTACATTTACCGTATTATGATAAATTTTATGTTGAAAAGGCTTTTGTTTTAGTTGTATACATTCCCATAAATGCTTATTCTTATTTATGAAAGTTTCCACTATATTGTTATCCTTACTGAGCATCTGAGCTCACCCCTTCCTATGTTTTATTTTTTCGAATATGTGAAGAAGTATATTATGACTATCCTACAAGGATAGTCTATGAGATTTCAATGATGTCTATAGAAACAATGTTGTTTTAGATTTTCAATTTATGATGTAATTTAAACGTTATGAATGTATTTAGTATTTCCAAGTCAACAAAACATATTGGTCTATCAGGACATTATTTCCTTATATCATTCTAATTTTATGTAATAATGCACTGACACTGGGTAATTGGGGTTGGGGAATTATAGTTGGTATTAGAGGAATTTTAGTACTAACCTTGGAAACTAGATTTATAAAAACTCTGATTAGAGAACATTACCCTAAGATAGATTTTAATGATTAGTATAAAAGAACTTCCTAGAATTTTGATAATATAGAGATTTTGTGTATTTTCTAAGCAATACATCCCTATCTGGATAAAATCAGGTAGAGGCGGCTCTGGCACAGATATACCTAGGATTGAAAACTCCGACAAGGAGTTTCAGTCTTGACCCGAGGTATCCTAGTACACGACAACGGGCCTTATTGCACCTTTGGTTATGACACACCTTGGGGATACGCTTAGGATAATCCATATTTTCAATACAAACCCTTATGAAGAATTTATCAGTATATACCTCCTCAAAGAAAACATTTTTTGTGATTGTGGATTATATCCATAAAATGATCAATTTATGTTAATTATGTTATAATTTTGGAAATATGTATTGTGATTCATAAACTAATATAGTGTTTTCCATTTTTTAGAAATGGTGTATAGTGGAAGGAATGGAAACTGTATCAATGCACACACTCCATTTAGGGATTTCCCTCCTGCTCAGGATAATTATATTGGAGTTGGTGATACAATTGGTGCTAATCAGCTTATCGCTATACTGGGACAACTCACTCAGGTTATGATTAATAACCTTACCCATATAGAGCACCATGATCTACAACATGGATGATAAATATTATATCGCTTCACGAGGAAACAACCACCAACATTCAATGGCGGTACAAATCCATTAGTAGTTGAGAAATGGATAAATTCCTTAGATAAAATATTTCACTCCCTGGGGAGTAGTGAAAGGGAAAATGTTGTCATTGTAGTTTACCACCTCACTGGAGATGCTGATCAATGGTAGTCATTCTTCAAAACAAAAAGGAAGATGATGAAGTATAAAATATGGAATGGAGGGAGTTTAAAGAGATTTTTTTAGAAAAAACACTTTCCTCATGACCATCGAGTAGATATGGAAAGACAATTTCTGAGTCTGAGGCAAAAGAAGGATGAGAATGTTGAAAAGTATGAAGTTAACTTTACAAGGTTAGTGAGGCATGATGAAAATTATATATGTAACCCAAGAAGTAAGATTAATTGTTTATTTTATGGGTTAAAACCATTTCTTCGTCAAGCATTAGTCTCACAATCCTTCTCATTATATAAATATATTTTCTTATGTGCAATCAAGAATGAAAAGGAATTCTTTGAGTGTTACGACTTTAAAGGAAAGAAAGAGAATAAGAGAGCTGTTAAACACTTTGGAAATGAAAATAAGGGGAAGAAGGGAAAATTTGAATATCTATCCTATAGTAAATGAGGGAAGAAACACCCTGGTAATTGTCTGAAGGGAATGAGAGTCTGTTACAAGTGTGGTGAAAAAGGCCACCAAGCTCGTGATTGCAAGGGGAAGAAAGAGGCTATTAATGTTGAATTATAAAATTATATTGAAATGGGAAATTATGAAAATTAATGTCCTAAGAGTCATGGGAAATTACCTCAGAAAAGGCCAAGGGATCAAGGACAAGCTTATGTGATCACTACTACTGAGGTTGAAGCTATGAAAGACATGGTGGAAGGTAATTTATTGGTTTCCTCAAGATTAACAAATGCTTTATTTGATCCTGGATCATCACATTGTTTCATATCTTCCCAGTTTTCTAAGAAAATTATATATTTCCAATTTGATTTAATATGGGAGTTTTCAGTCAAAAATCCTAAGGGAAATATCTTCGCAACAATGTTTTGTGAACTAGTTCCCATTAGAGCATATAAATGTTCTATATCTGTTGATCTCATCATCATACTTGTGATTGAATTTGATATAATCCTCAATATGGATTAGATTTCCGACCATGATGATATGATTTATTATATGAAGAAGGATATTACAATTTTCGATGATGGTGATAAAGAACACCTTATCTTTAGAGAAGAAATGTCACCACCTAATTCTTAGTTAAATCTACCCCCTATAGCTCAACTAAATTCAATTATTGGGGAGGAAGAGAATGAAATAACTATGGGTGAGGAAAATAATTTTCAAATATAGGATTTACATATTGTGCAAGAGTATGTTGATGTATTTCTAGAGGATTTACCAAGACATCCTCCAGAATAAGAAATTGAGTTTTCCATTGATTTAATTCTTGGTTCAATGACCATATCGAAGACCCCTTATAGAATGGACACTGTGGAATTAGTGGAACTAAAGAAACAACTAAAGAAATTGATTAATAAGGGATTTATTCACTGTAGTGTATCTCTATGGGGAGACCCTATTCTTTTTGTTAATAAGAAAGATGGATCTATGAGGTAGTGCATTGACTACAGGGAGATCAATGGTAAACAATAAAGAAAAAGTATCCCCTACCTCACATTGATTATTTATTTGACCAACTTCATGGAGCTCAATATTTTTCAAATATAAACCTTCTATCTGGGTATCATCAGGTGTGTGTGAAGAAGGATGACATTCCAAAAACAATATTTCGAACCAGGTACAGGCATTTTGAGTTTACAGTAAAGCCTTTTGGGCTGACTAATGAACCCTCTATTTTCATGGATCTAATGAATAGAGTTTTCAAAGAATATCTTGATGACTTTATAGTGGTATTTATTGATGATATATTGGTATAATACAAAAGATATGAAGATAATGAAAATCACTTGCGCACCATTGTGAAAACCCTCAAGAAGAAATGAATTATAGGAGAAGATTAGCAAGTGGGAATTTTGGATTCAAGAGAATTCTTTTTTTGGACATATTTTCATTTCTATGTATGGAATCTCGGTTGACACCTCTATGAAAAAGTAAATCCAAGAATGGATAGCACCGACAAGTATAACTAAGGTACACAGTTTTATTAGTTTAGAAGGTTATTATTGGTGTTTCATCTAGAATTTTTCCGGATTGGAAATCCAATTAACCAAGATCACACGTAAAGGGGTTAAAATTGTTTGGAAAAAACAGTGTGATTTAGTTTTTGAAGAATTGAAGAGTAGATTAGTCAATGCTCCTATATCGACACTACCATTGGGGAATGATGGGGTTGTTATTTATAGTGATTCTTCAAAGAAAAGACTTGGTTTTTTCCTTATGCCGAATGATAGGGTTATTGCCTATGCATCATGACAGCTAAATATTCATGAGAAAAACAATCCAAATCATGATATTGAGTTAGCAACTGTAATTTTTTCTTTGACGATATGGAGACATTATCTCTATGGTGAAAATGTTGAGATATATACTGATCACAAGAGTTTGAAGTATATTTTCTCACAGAAATAACTCAACATGTGGAAAAGAAGATTGCTTGAACTACTCAAGGATTATGGTTGCACCATACACTACCACCTAGGTATGGAAAATAAGGTGGTAGATGATTTAAGAAGAAAGGATTAGGGAGTCATGAAAAAGATGAGAGTTGAAAAGGATCTTATATACAAGGATATATTAAAATTGGACATGGGGATAACCATGGAAGGTGAAACATCAAAACGTTTTCAAATGGTAGCAAAACCATCTTTACTAGAAAGGATACAGAGTTCTCAGACCGATGATTAAGAGTTTCAAAAGAATAGTAAAGCTGTGAATGATGGGAGATTGAGTGACTTCGTATATGAAGATGGGATTTTAAAATTTGGGAAGAGACATTGTGTTCCCAATATACCAGATCTAAAAAGAGAATTGTTGGATGATACTCATAGCTCCAATTTCTCTATACACCCTGGGAGCACCAAAATGTATTGAAATTTGAAGGATAATTTTTGGTGGGACAACATGAATAGGGAGACTGCTGATTTTGTGTCAACATGTATGGTTTGTCAAAAAGTGAAAGCTAGAAGGAAATATCCTGCAAGAGTCATGAAACCTCTTCCCACACCTGAGTGAAAATGGGATAATATTACGATGGAATTTTCCATGGGGCTACCATGGACACGTAAAAGGAATGATGCAACATGGGTCATTTTTGATCATCATAATAAAGACTTAATGGAGTACCCCTATCAATTGTTTCTGATCGTGATCCCCGTTTTACGACTAGATTCTGGAAAAGTCTTCAGAAACCCCTGGATACTAAAATTTTTTTGATCATTGCCTACAACCCTCAAACTGATGTACAATCAGAAAAGACTATTAAAACCATATAAGACATGTTGATATCTTTCCCACTTGACTTTAAAGGTATGTGGGATGAATATTTACCTCGGGTATAATTTCCCTATAACAATAGCTTCAATTCAAGTATTCAGATGGCACCATATGAAGCGTTATACAGAAATAGATTTCGTACACCAACTTGTTGGGATGATGTTGGTGAAAGAAAACTCGTAGGCCTAGATCTTGTTGAGGAAATGATGAAAAAGTTGATGGTAATCCAAACCCACGTCAAAGCAGCTCAAAGTAGGTAGAAGAGCTATATCGACAACCGAAGGAAGGATTTGTAGTTTCAGGTAGGATATCATGTTTTCTTGAAGGTATATCCATGGAAGGGAATTATACGATTCGATAAGAAGGGTAAATTGAGTCCTAGGTACATCGTACATTTCTAAATTCTAGAATGAATTGGGGATATAGCTTACCATTTGGCAATGTCGCCAAGTCCCTCCAAAGTACACGATGTGTTCCACGTATCACTGTTGACAAAATACATTTCTGACCCAACGCATGAACATACCAAGGAGGAATTAGAATTGGAACCCAATTTGTCTTATTGCAAAGATCCTATCAAGGTTCTTGATACAAGATAACAAGTGTTGAGAAACTAGAAGACTCGTCTGGTAAATGTTCTATGGAGAAACCATAAAACGGAGGAGGCAATGTGGGAACCCGAGGAACTTTTGATGAAGAACCACCTGTATCTTTTTATGCAGTAATATTCTAGAAATTTCAAGGACTAAATTATTTGAAGGAGGGTATAATGTAACACCCCAAGCTTCCATGGTACGTTTCCCTTTGAATAATGCAATCACTTTCATTATACGCAATTTTGAGATTAGAACACATCACGACCAATCAAACTATCCATTATGAATAGTAATACCCACTTTTTGAAATTTTATCAATTTTATATTTCAAAATGGAATTCATTTTTGGGTTCTTAATATCCAAATTATCTTAAGGTGAATTTTTGGTATTTTTCTGAAAACATTCAGTTTTTGTAGAATAGTGAAAATACTAAATTTTAATTAATAACAACTTTTTTAATTAAAATATTTTATAGTGATAAATTATAATAATGAGAGGTTTTTAAGTATAATTAGATTATATTTTTACCATTTAATCCAATTTTTTTTATTTGACATAATTTCTCATTTAAACTATATATAAGCAATTGTCAATCTTTTGATAGTTATTATTTCTTCAAAACACGTTTTTTGTTTTGACAATGGAAATTAATTTTAAATTAAATTTTTCCACTTATGTGTTTTGAATTTAGAAAACTGGATTCCATATTTAGAATCAAGAGGTCCAAATTGTGTAAATAGGTAACTTTTATTTTTAGACATTTTGAATAATTACTTCGGTAAATATTTTATTTAACATGGTTAAAGGGTAAATCCAGTAAATAATGGTAAAAATGATAGTTTAATAATATTAAATTACACTAACACGTGTCCTAACCCTATTGGATGATACATGTCCAAGCATGGGCATCCTTGGGTCTATTTTGGGACCACATGGAGCCACTTGTAAGTTATATTGACACTTTATATTAATTAAGTAAAAATAAATACAAAAATAACATAAACATATATCTTTTAGAAAACCAATTTTTACATAGGGTAATATATGTTATCTCTTAAACTATAAATATTAATTACAAATATAAAAAAATTTATAACATAATGGTATTTTATTTATAATTTTTAGACACCTAATAATTAAATTTATTTATGACACAATGATGATGCAGTATTTTCCTTATTAATGAATGAATAAAAAAATATTATTATAGTTGTTAAAATAAACATAAATTGAACGTTTTGATGCCATACACGAATTAAATAGGTTAATTTGATATGTTTGAATTGATTAAATTGATTTTTTTCAATGTAATAATTATTTTAGGAATTTAAAAAAACAAAATAGTAAATAGTGTCAAAATTGACATATAAGTGTTTTTAAAACAAATATTATATTATTAATTGATATTATATTCCTAAAAATCAATGGTTGGGAAAAGATACTTATATAATGATATTTGTATCATTAATGAACCAATTTAGGTTCTTTTCTAAGTTTATATTATGTTTATTTACCATATAATATAAAAATACAAAGAGACATGGTAATTGTCAAACTAATTAACTAAGAGTTAAATCTAGAAGATGACATTAATATAGTAACACAAACCTATCTAAAACCTATTGGTTGAGTGTTTTTAAACCCATAAACAGCATATCCTTTAAATAATTCATTTTTGATCCATTAGAAACCGAACATGATTTTATTATAAAATAATATTTCAATCTTTTCCTAAGGGGCCCCTTACCCCTCTTATAAAAGGGCACTTCCCCTTCTCTCAAATTAATACCTTAAAATCCATTTGTCTCGGACAAACACTACTAAAATACCCTATAATCTATCCTAATTTCATACCAGAGGCATTTACTTAGACATAAATCCATCCTATGGATCCCTTTTGATCTAATCAAAAGGATGAACCAGAAGAAGAGGTAAATATTTCATCACCTCTTTCAAGTTCGTTTATCCTTCCACTTCCTCTTTATTTGTTGTTTACATTATAAAATAATAAATCCAGTATCTTATATATACTATGATGTTATTTTAAAAATAATAGAATCATATTCATTATTTTATCCATCCTATAAATGACATGTCACCATACATGCATACGTACGGCTTATCGTCTCCACGTCGTGGTGTAGTTGTTATTCAATACATTATTATTTTTCTGGGTATAATAATGATGTATAATTGATGTAAATAATAAATATAAGATGATAATTATTCTGTATATATGATATAACATCCAATTATATATTATTTTAATATCAAAAGAATGATATTGTCGCTCGTGCGTACGTACAGATTACTGTCTCCACGAATGCGATGAGATTCATTCCCCAGCGTATCCATTCAAGACTAATTTTCATTTTATTTTTAAAAATAATTTTTAATGACTTTATATCATTATGTATATGAATAAGACACATCATATCCAAAAAAAACATTACTTATGTAACAAATAATATAAAGGAAAATGAATCATTTTAACACCTGAAATGATGATACTACTGAAATAACATTAACAAATCAATAATATAAGATCATATATGATATCATATTAATGTATATGGTTCTTGTTTAATTTAATAGAAATTATTTCACCGTTATATAGGAGGTTAACCTACCCTCGACCAAGGAAAATAACAAGGTAAGGGTTAATTCTACAACCTCTTCATTATTAAAGGTTGTTTATGTGTAATTATCTACGAGGACCCCTTTATCATCCACATCCATGTTTTCCTAAAAATGTATTCCAAAAACAATTTACTACTTACAATTCTATGGGTTAAAGTCATTTCTACCCTTATTTGACCTTATAAATTTTGAAATGAATCATTCCATCTTTTTCCAAACAAGGTACTGTACAACCTTTTTGACAAAATTAAGGTAAGATTTTTTTTAACTTATATGGAGGGTGCGGTTATTCTATGTCGTTATAACATCATCGAAGCTTCCCTTAAAATATTATAATAATATTTTCAAAATAAATGTTTTCATTTATAATTATTTAATTTTAATTTATTTAAAAAAATGATATACTTCTCTCAAACAGTTTTGATTCCATCTATGTCAACATCCTTTAATGGATTTTAATCTTGTTTGAAGTTGATTTATTGTGATACAAATCTTCCATTTTGTATTGAAGTTTTTGTGATATGTTCGACTGTGGATGTGTTATTTTTCTACCATTCGTGGTTTATGGATAAATTATTGACATTTTGTATGCTTGTTTTAATACGAATGTTTATGTTATGTTTAAAGATTTTCATATGTGGAATGCATTGGACTTAGTAAGTGACGGGTGGAGCCCGCTATATCTCCTCGATGCATCAGTAGGTCTCGTGAGACAAACTAGTGTCTTGGCACAAGGCCTTGACAAAATCATATTTGTAGTATTGGCACAAGGCCTTGACTATGTGGTTATGAAGTCTATCATTATGCATTCCATCATTATGAAAGTGGTTATTGATATTTCATGTGATTATTCAACAAGTTGAATATCCATGTGAGTAAGTAAATGGAATTATTTTGATTTATATTTGTCATATTATGAAGAATTTTATGTTGAAAAGGATTATGTTTTAGTTTTATACATTTTCTTAAATGTTTATGATTATTTATGAAAGTTTTCACTATATTGTTATCCTTTCTGAGCATCTGAGCTCACCCCTTTCTGTGTTTTATTTTTCCCAGGATGTGAAGAAGTATATTATGACTGACCTACATGGATAGTCTATGGGATCTTAGTGTTCTCTATGGAAACAATGTTTTTATAGTTTTCCATTTTCTGATGTAATGTAAACCTTATGAATGTTTCTAGTATTTCCAAGGCTACTAAACAGATCGGTCTTTCGGGACATGATTTCCTTGTATCTTGTCAATGTTTGGTAATGATGTGTCATGACCCCTTCCCACCAAATATTCCCCTCCCGAGCTGGAAATGGTGAAAGGGTGATAATGACCCCCGAGTCCCACCTCCAGTAGGCCCAGTGGTGGCGACTAGCACCAAGGGTATGAATTTTTCAAAATATGGGAGGCATTGACCTTTTTATTTATTTAATATCGGGAAACAGTATGAGTGAAACACCAAAATAAAAGGGAAAAGGTAAATGGAAATAAACCCAAACCAATCCCACATGCGTGTTTAAACAATTTTGAAACAAAGTACAAGTACAAGAAAGTTCAAAAGTACAATACCAAAAGAAACAAGAGTACAACAACTGCAATAACTCCAGCTGTCCAGACTAGTAGGGTCATGCACGGCCCTGGTAGTCCTCCTGGAAACCTGAAAGTAAACGTAGGGTGAGCATACAAGTATACTGAGTAGGGAAACCTAAATCTCTCGTGCACATGTGGAGAGACATCCTAATGTCCTGTGAGAACAACAAAAGAAGCCAAACCTAACAAAGAGATATATCCACCCTACCTCACTAGCCATGCTCACCAAAAACACATAACAACATATGGTAGTATATAAGAACAAGAGTATTGGGTACCCCCCACCATTTCCCACGAGTTAGCTACTCTTCCTAATGGTGAACGTCCTGACGCTACCACACTCTTCCTGCCCGCACACACCTGGGCCTCAAGAACCACACATCCCGCCCGTACACACCTGGGCCTCACAACCATGTATCACGCCCGCACACACCTGGGCCTCACAACCACGTATCCCACCCGCACAAACCTGGGCCTCACAACCATGTATCCCACCCGCACACACCTGGGCCTCATCTCGAAGATTCTTTGGAAAAAGTAAACCTGCCTGAAGAGTCTTGGGATAAAACCACCCCAACTAAAACCTACCTAAGGAGTCTTTGGTGTAAGGTCGCCTCAAGCCATCACATCCTATGGAAGAAGGAGTAGGAAGGAGCTATTGACTAAGGGGAAAACACCCTCTCCCATGAAATGGGAGTGTTCGGCACTAATTGCTCAACATGGGTGGGGTATGACAAGACACAAAGATACAGATATAATACATATATTCCAAAACACATAGCCCAACCTATGGCTTCTAAACAGAGAAATTGAGCACGTTCCCCAGCACTGCTATGTCGAAACATGCATACAGCAAACAACCCCAACCCCATTTAGGTTTTAATGTTTCAACAGAATTAGTTTATTAGTTCCTTAACTACTGGGAAAATATCCACAACCAACCATATCGAACATTCATAAAACACATCCCTTCCAACCAAAAATCAAGTTAGATAAGTCTCAAGAAACACAAAACCAACCTTTTTATCATTAATCAAACCCCACTGATTATTCCCGTGTTTAGTTCATTATTGTTCCCCATAGTTCATTTATCAACTTTCCACTTCCTTTTAACAACACAACCTATTTCTGCAGCCCTGCTGCCATTATAACCATAACCACAAACACAATGAAACTCGTACATCATCACCCCTTGATACCATTTAACGCAGCCCTACTTCCCATCACTAACATAGCATTCACACCAACCAACAAAACACCCCCATTCACATTAATAAACCCTAACCAGCACCCACATGTTTATTATTTCAGTTTTGTTCAATCAGGATGATCACACAAGGGTTCTGGTTATTCATTTAATCATCCAAAATTACGTGATTAACCAATTCCACATTCAAAAAAGAAATTCATCCATAAGAAAATCTATAAGGATAGGGGAACATTTAATTGTGTACGCAAAGGCCCCCAATGAACATGATTTTCAGTAGGCAGAAGATCATTCAATTCACAACATAATATCACAGGATATAAAAAAAAGTAACTGCATTCACAAAAATCCCATCCCCATTATATAAGCCAGTTATTATATTTATTAAACCATTTCAAATGTGTTTCACATAAACAAGAGGACACCCACCCCACATGATGCACAATTTAGAGAGACGAAGGTAAGATACCTACCTCAACAAGTTCTGATCACAACGCTCCCCTGAATCAGCTTTAGAAGACATCCGTCGGCGTTCGTCGCTTCTGTCAAATACCGGAAAAACATCCTCGAGTGGAAGCTGGGAAGGAAAGAATGAAGGGAAGACAACGGAACCAAGATCAGAAGTTCCTCCTCGTCATTACGATCCCGTGGCCGCTGATGGATCATAAATCAGAGCTCGGACGAAGAAGTTATGGAAGAAAATAGCCTTCAAGTCTCTTGGGAGAGCTCTGCTCGAGGGAATGGGGAGGAGAGGAGTGATTTGAAAAGGAGGAGAGGACCCCTCCTTTTATAGGTGATAAAAAAATTACATGGCATGTACTTTCTAGTACAGGGCGTGTACTCGACCATTTCAAACAGTCACCACGCGGCTTCCAACACGGCCTTCAACGCGGAACGCGGCGGTTGATTGGTCAACACACGGTTTGAGGGTAACACGTACGTGGGGAGGGACTACACGGCATTTAGTATGGGATACATGGAGTTTACCCATTTATTTCACGCGGCAAGGACACTACATCAACATGGCACACGACCGTTGACTGGTCAACACACGGTTTGAGGGTAACACGTATGCGGGGTGGCACTACACGGCGTGTAGGATGGGCTACACAGCGTGTACTCATTTATTTCACACGGCAAGGACACGGCTTCAACACGGGGTATACCCAGCAAGGTGGTTCATGACGTGTACTCACACTACACGACGTGTAGTTACAAAATTCTGAAAAGTGTGGGAAAAGTCCATTTTACCCTCCAGAACACTTCATGACCTTCTTTTCAACAATGGACTGGGCCGGAGTGGGTTGGGCCATTACATCAGATACCTCTTAAAACATTATCATCCCTGAGAATTCAAAACCAACCCAGAAGAACCCAACAAGATACCTTTTAGGGCTCTTGTTATAACAGTATCCCATCTAACAACCCTAATCATATGTGTTAGGAATTCCTTATCCTATGTCGAGATATTATCCACTTTAGGCGGCACTGACTCACCTGCATGGGTTTAATCGCATACTCATTAATACGTCTCGATCAAGAATTGGGTCTTCCCACTTCCATATATTAGGATTCTTCAACTTTCACTTCCCCCAACACCGTACAACCAACACACTTCCCAAACATGTGGTTTGGGGAAATTCCTTCTCCTATGTCGAGATATTATCCGATTTAGGCGGCACTGACTCACATGCACGGGTTCAATCGCATCCACAGTATTGTGTCTCGATTAAGGATCAGGTTTCTCCCTTTTCCCACACATCCAGACATGCTACACACTTCCAGAGAACAAGGAAACAAAAAGTCTCACAACTAAAAAATCCAAGAATTCCTTATATCAAAGGTACAGAGTATAACATCAAAACAAGGCTCAGAAGAACAAAGCAAAACACAAGTCAAAACAACTCCGGGTACTGAGCGTGCATCTGAGCCTCTCTATCCCAAGTGCTCTTCTCGAGGCCGCCATGCCACCACAACACACGAACCAAGGGAATGGTTCATCCACGGAGCACCTTCTCTTTATGATCCTCGATTCTGACCGGTCACTCCTCGAAGGTCTCGTCATCTCCCATATCTAACCCTCCCAAGTCTATAATGTGAGAGTCATCGTGTAAGTACCGAAAAAGCTGGGATACGTGGAAGACGTCGTGAACCTTCTCCAAATGAGGTGGCAGGGCTAGCTGATATGCCACCACACCGACTCTACTCAACACCTCGAAAGGTCTAATGAACCTAGGGGAGATCTTACTTCATTTCCCAAAGCTCTGCTACCCCCGTCATGGGGAAACCTTCAAGAACACATGATCTCCCACCTCAAACTCCAAGGGCCTCCTCCGACGATCAACATAATACTTTTGTCGGTCCTGAGCTGCTTTCATCCTCTCACGCACAAGCTGTACTTTCTCTGTGGTGCTATGTACTACCTATGGCCCAAGAGAACATATCTCACTAACCTCTACCCAGCAAATGGGTGAATGACATGGCCTTCCATACAAAGCCTCAAACAGCACCATGACAATAGTAGAGTGGAAGATGTTGTTGTAGGAAAACTCTACTAAAGGCAAGTGTCACACCCATGATCCTCTGAAATCTAGAACACATGCTCGCAGAATGTCCTCCAATGTCAGGATAGTCCGCTCTGTCTTCCCATCAGTCTGGGGGTGGAAAGTAGTGCTAAGGCATAACTGGGTGCCAAAAGCATGTAGTATCCCCTTGGAGACTCATGAGGTGAACCGACTATCCCGATCTGAGACGATAGTCTTCGTAACTCAATGCACACGCACCGCCTTGTCTACGTAGCTTTTTGTTGAGGTACTCACCAGGCCCGACTCCTTAATTGCTATGAAGTGAGCTAATTTCATTAGTCGATCCACCACTACCCAGATAGCATCATAACCACCTTGAGCTCTGGGTAGTCCTGTGACGAATTCCATTGAGATTTCATCACACTTCCACTCGGGGACATCTAAAGGATGCAACAAACCACTGTGAACACGGTGTTCAGCCTTCACATGCAGACACACTAGGCATTTAGCCACAAACTCCACCACTGCCCGTTTCACCCCGGGCCACCAAAACTGTTCCCTCAGGCCTCGGTAAATTTTTTAAACTCCTGGATGAACCGCCAAGGCTGATCTATGGAACTCAAGGAGAACTCCCTCACACATCGCCTCTGGAACAAACATCCTACCATGAAAAAGCATCCGATGTCGGTTGTCCTCTAACCATCCTTCTAGAGTGTTTCCATGATCGATATGATCCTGCATTACTTCTGCCTCGGAGTCTCCCCACTGAGACTCTGCCACCTACTGAATCAAGGAGGACTACACCATTATCTGAAACAAATAGCCTCTAACACCATCTACCCTTGCATCCACGTGCAAGGCAGCCAACTCTCCCATCGCTCTCCAAGTATCAGAAGATTGTCAAACCACTTCCTGATGCAACTTCCTCCTCAGGGAATCTGCCATAACATTGCACTTACCTTTTGTGTAAGAGATCTCGAAGTCATAGTCTTGGAGAAACTCAACCCATCTCTGATGCCGTAAGTTCAGGTCACCCATCTCCGAAACAAACCTCCGATAATATCCTGCCAACCCTAGGAAACTACGAACTTCTTCCAAGATATTGGGTGCTTCCCAAGAAACAACTAACTCCACCTTCGACGGGTCCACTGACAACCCATGCTGAGACACTACGTGCCCAAGGAAGTGTACTTCTTGTGTCAATACCTTACACTTTGAAAATTTTTCATAAAGCTGTTGGTGTTGAAGGACTTCCAAGACTACCCTGAGATTCTCAACGTGCTCTTCCTCTGATCTTGAGTAGATCAAGATGACATCGATAAACACAACAACGAACCGGTCCAGAAACACTTGGAAGACAATGTTCATAAGCTCCATGAACATAGCTGGTGCATTCATAACTCCAAACAGCATCACTACAAACTCGAAGTGCCCATACCTGTACCTGAAATTAGTCTTTGAGATGTCACTGTCCTTTAACCTCAGCTGATGATATCTAGATCGTATATCAATCTTAAAAAACCAACATGCTCCCCTCAGCTGGTCGAAGAGATCATCTACCCTTGGAAGGGGGTAACGGTTCTTGACCATTACCTGATTCAACCTTCGGTAGTCTATGCATTGCCTGAGACCACCATCTACCTTCTTCACGAACAAAACTGGAGCACCCCATGGTGATAGGCTGGGCCGAACAAAACACTTCTCCATCAGATTGACAATCTGAATCCGCAACTCCGAACGTGACAACCGATAAGCGTCCATTGAAATCGGATGGGCACCAGGTTGTAAGTCTATCCCAAACTCAACATCACGTTGGGGGGTAGAGTCACAACCTCCTCGGGAAAGACATCAATGAAATCCCCAACAACCTATGGAAAATCCATCATCTCTGTATCAGCTGGAACCACTGATAACCCGCCTAAAAAAGAAAAGAGAGGCTTCTCATGACAACTTCTCACCTGATAGCTCCTCTCGCAAACAAAAGATACACACTACCCATCCACATTGGAGAACACAAACCTTCTTCGGAAGCAGTCAATAATGGAACTAACAGAAAACAACCAGTCGATGCCTAGGATGACATCTTATGGCTTCATTTGTAGAAAAATAAGTTCCCCACAAGATCGTTGTGGTCCCAATGTCAGCCCACATCCCCGGAAAACACAAGATACAATGGTCTTGCCTCCAACTAGTGTACTCAACACCAGGGGTACGGAAAGTATCTCTACATCTAGGCCCAAAGCATAGGAAAGACCAGGTGAAAAAAAGGAGTGTGATGCTCCTTAATTGAACAAAGAAGAAGCGATAGTGATGAACAAACAAATCGTACCTTGCACCACCTATGGTCCTGCCGGAGCTATCAACTCTATTGCATGCAGCTATCCATGCCCAGCTCTTCTACCTCTCTGATGTCGACCACCTCCCTGACCATGCCCTGGTTGAGGTCCCTGAGGAGCACCCTGAGGTTGGCCTCCTCCTGCAATGTCTGCCCTCAGAGGAGCAGGGTCCTGCTGCCGCTGGAAGGGCCTCGCCGGCAACTGGTGCTTCTGAGGTGGGAGCTGAACCTACCCACCTCTACTTTACTGATCTCGGGTCAGGCACCGACTCTGAATGTGCTCAAAACCCCCAGAAGAGAAAGACTTCGGTCCTGAGCTCGTGAAAAAGGGACGAGGACCTGAAGATCTGAACTGGATTTGCTGGGGCCTGCTCCCCACTGGCCTGAACCTGGAAGGTCCTGTCGCAGAAGATCTACTACTGACTGCCTTCCCCTTCGATGAACCTGGCCAGATCCCCTCTCGTGGTGAACCTTCCTGCGAGTTCATACTCTCTACAACCTATGCCTTTTTCTGTACTGCCAAGTACGTCGGAAGAGTGAAGGGGTGACAACATACTGGAGCGAAGGAGGAAGCGCCTCCTCCAAACGTCTCGCCCAGGACTACTCATCCGGAAAGATATCCGGAATAAAGATTAGGAGATCCTTGAACTTGATCCCCAACTCTCGTACTGACATAATCCCCTGTTGAAGGGAGAGTAACTCTTGCTAAATCTCCTCCTTGATCATGGAAGAAAGGAATTCCCCTCAGAATTCCTTATCAAATTCATCCCATAGATCCTTTGTCTCTGTCCTCTCTCTGAGGTAGAGCGTCCACCACTAACGTGCTGCGCCTCTCAGCTGACTGACTACTAGGGGAACACAGTACTCCCTCGGGGAACGGATCAGAGTAGAAGCGATCCCTAGCTCTTCAAGCCACCCCTCCCTCTCCATATCTGAAGTACTATCCTCATACTTCTTGAGGGTTTGTCGCTGGAAAGAACGGAGAGTCTTCTGCCACGAGTTATGTTCCTCCTCTCGGTCAATCCTCAACTGATCAACTGCCTGAATTTGCTGGACCCCGGCTGTCTGAGCCACCCAGGGACGTCGTCCAGGTGCCATGGCTTTATGGTAAACAAAGATCGCCTAAGAACAAGTAGTAATGAAATTTTTCAAGGTTTTATTTTATCATTTTATTAAATTTCTTTCCCCGAACACCCAAATCAAGTAAAAGACAATCATGATGATGCATGTTCATTCCCTAGGGTCTCTACCCTATAATCAATGTAGTCTCACTTGGTCATTCAGTAGGCTCAGAGTCCTTGCATCAGATCATGGGGGCCCTAAAATCTCGTGTCCTAATAGGTCTTCATTGGCATACGTCACGCACCAAGATAAGCCAACACTGTCTCCCTACCATCCCATGCAATCCTCACATTGCCTAACTCCAGACTCCATCCTATCTCTCAACCATCACATCTGATACCATTATGTGACGGCCCCCTCCCACCAAAGTTACCCCTCCTGAGCTGGAAATGGTGAAAGGGAGATAATGACCCCCAAGTCCCGCCTCCAGTAGGCCCCGGGGTAGCGACTAGCACATAGGGTATGAGTTTTTCACAATATGGGAGGCATTACCATTTTTATTTATTTAAGATTGGGAAACATGATGAGTCAAACACCAAAAGAAAAGGGAAAAAGTAAATGGAAATAAACCCAATCCAATCCCACATGCATGTTTAAACAATTTTGAAATAAAGTACAAGTACAAGAAAGCTCAAAAGTACAATACCAAAAGAAATAATAGTATAGAAATGAAACAAATCCAATTGTCCCAACTATTAGGGTCTTGCATGGCCCTGGTATTCCTCCTGGAAACCTGAAAGTAAACTTATGGTGAGCATACAATTATACTCAGTAGGGAAACCTAAAGCTCTCGTGAACAAGTGGGGAGACATCCTAATGTCCCATGAGAACAACAGAAGAAACCAAACCTAACAGGGAGATCTATCCACCCAACCTCACCAGTCACGCTCACTAAAAACACATAACAAAAGATAGTAGTATATAAGAACAAGATTATTGGGTACCCCACACCATTTCCTACTAGTTAGCTACTCTTCCTAATGGAGAACGCCCTGAAGCTACCACACTCTTCCCGCCCGCACACACCTGGGCCTCACAACCACGTATCCCACCCACACACACCTGGGACTCACAACCATGTATCCCGCCCGCACACACCTGGCCCTCAACCCGATGATTCTTGGGAAAAAGTAAACCTTCCCGAAGAGTCTTGGTCTAAAACCCCCCCAACAAAAACCAACCTGAAGATTTTTATGTGTAAGGTCGCCTCAAGCCATCACATCCTATGGAAGAAGGAGCATGAAGGAGCTAGTAACTAAGGGGAAACACCCTCTCCCATGAAATGGTAGTGTTCGGTGCTAAGTTCTCAACATGGGTGGGGTGGGACAAGATACAAAGATACATATATAATATATATGTGCCAAAACACACAGCCCAACCTATGGCTTCTAAGCAGAGAAACTGAGCATGTGCCTCATCACTGCTATTTCGAAGCATGCATACAACAAACAACCCCAACCCCATCTATGTTTTCATGTTTCAACAGAATTAGTTTATCAGTTCCTTAACTACTGGGAAAATATCCACAACCAACCATATTAAACATTATTAAAACACATCCCTTCCAACCACAAATCAAGCTAGATAAGTCACAAGAAACACAAAACCAACCTTTTTATCATCAATCAAACCCCATTGATTGTTCCCGTGTTTAGTTCATTATCATTCCCCACAGTTCATCTATTAACTTTCCACTTCCTTTTAACAACACAACCTATTAGTGCAGCCCTGCTGCCATTATAACCATAACCACAAACACACCGAAACCTGTACATCATCACCCCTTGATACCATTTATCGCAACCCCGCTTCCCATCATTAACATAGCATTCACACCAACCCAAAAAACACCCCCCTTCACATAAATAAACCCTAACCCACACCCACATGTTTATTATTTCATTTTTGTTCAACCGGGGTGATCACACAAGGGTTATGGTTATTCATTTAATCAGCCAAATTTACGTGATTAACCAATTCCACATTAAATAAAAATTTTCATCCATAATAAAATCTAGAAGTATAGGGAAACATTTAATTGTGTTATCAAAGGCCCCCAAAGACCATGATTTTCAGTAGGTAGAAGCTCATTCAATTCACAACATAATATCACAGGATATAAAAAAAGTAAATGCATTCACAAACATCCCATCCCCATTATATAAGCCAGTTATTATCTTTATTAAACCAGTTAAAATGTGTTTCATGTAAACAATAGGACATCCATCCTGCATGATGAAAAATTTAGAGAGACGAAGGTATGATCCCTACCTCAAGAGGTTCTGATCACAACGCTCCCCCGAATCAGCTTTAAAAGACGTACGTCTGCATCCATCACTTCAGTCAAATCCCGTCAACACCTCCTCGGGTGGAATCTGGGAAGGAAAGGCCGAAGGGAAGACAACAGATCCAAGCTTAGATGTTCCGTCTCGTCGTTACGATCTTGTGGCCACTGACGGATTGTAAATCGGAGCTCGAACGAAGAAGTTATGGAAGAAAAGAGACTTCGAGCCTCTTGGGAGAGCTCTGCTCAAGGGAATGGGGAGGAGAGGAGTGATTTGAAAATGAGGAGAGGACCCCTCCTTTTATAGGTGAGAAAAACAAAAGTACACGGCATGTAATTTCTAGTACACTGTGTGTACTCGGCCATTTCACACGGTCACCACGCGGCTTCCAACAAGGCCGTCAACACGGAACGCAGCCGTTAACTGGTCAACACACGGTTTGAGGGTAACGTGTATGCGGGGAGGGGATACACGGCGTGTAGTATGGGAAAAATGGTGTGTACCCATTTATTTCACATGGCAAGGACATGACATCAACACGGAACATAGACGTTGATTGGTCAACACACGGTTTGAGGGTAACGCGTATGCGGGGAGGAACTACACGGCGTGTAAGATGGGATACATAGCTTGTACTCATTTATTTAACATGGGAAGGACATGGATTCAACACGGGGTATACTCAGAAAGGTGGTACACGACATGTACTCACACTACATGACATGTAGTTACAAAATTATGAAAAGTGCTGGAAAAGTCCATTTTACTCTACAGAACACTTCATAACCTTCTTTTGGACAATGGAATGGGCCGGAGAGGTCCGGGCCATTACATAATGCACCGAATCTGGGTAACTGGGGTTAGGTCATTACACCTGAAGAGTTAGAATGTTTTAAAAAGTTTTGGACAGATAATGGTGTTCACGGTTGATCTAATTTGTTCTTGTGGTCGTCCCATAATTTAGTTACCTTAATTTATGGTGGATCCTCTTAATCTTATGTAAGATCCATATAAGTTTGTGATTGATCTATCAGTTAGCTGTAAAACCATATATACTCACTGTAGGTTGAAAATATAATTTGTGGTCAATTCATATTAATACTCGTTTGATCCATGTGATAGTCATAAAATATATCACTACACAGAGGTTATTTTCAATCATGTGTATGAGTATGTAATAAATTCAACAGGATGTGTAAAGGTATCCAAGTATGATATGCAATACTAAAATATAAAATCAATATACTAAGTAAAGGTATCCTGTAAAATATATAGGTTTCATAATTGTATGATGTAGTTGTGTAATGGTAAATATAACAACTGTAATGGTAAGGATAAAAATATAATTGTTGCATAAATGTAATATAATATTCCTTAATCCTGTGTATGGGTAAACCCAAACTTGCATAAGGGTATATTAGGGTTTCTGATACCCATCTAATGGTATGTGATATGGTCATATATATAGGTAATCTAATTTTTTTAAACACTATATAATGTTAAGTTATATAATCATATAAACGTAAACCATAAATCCTATAGCATTCACAAAGTTAAAATAGAAGTTGTGTAAAGGTAAAAACTATTTTTACAAAAACTATGTAAGGGTAAAACTTAGAGTTATGTAGGGTTAGAAATATATGGGTAAAGTTATAAAATGATTTATAAAACATGTTTATGGGTACATTAGAAATTACATAATGGTTAAAATAAATATCCAGAGGATATATAATGCTAACTAGGCCACATAAGGATAAAGTCACATAATATAAATCTAATGTAAGGGTATAAAGGAAACTTGTGTAAGAGTATAAAAAATGTTTTAAATAGTACTTGAGGGTAAAAATATATATTCATATAATTATGTAAGAGTAAAGGAAAATATTGTAAAATTAATCTTTCACAAGTTTTAACCAAATAATAATATCATGAAAATTTAGAAGAAAATTAATACAATAAAATATAATTAAATAAAAATATTGAGAAGCATAAAATATAATTTTAAAATAATAATAAAAATATTCAGTGATAATTGTAATATTAAAACAAAAAGTAACACATATATAATCCAAAATGTAGACTTCAAAATCAATCCCCCATATTTAACACTCTCATTCTCTATGAATTTCCCCCTTTTTGAAATTGAAATACTAAATTTTATATATCAAAAAATAACAATAGTTTTTAAAATTATAAAAAATTTTCTAATTTATCAAAACAAATACTATAATGTCCAAAAATAATACAATGATGTATGGATCCTTTATATTTATTTGTAAAAATTACTTTTCAAATTAATGGAAGTGACTAAGGGATTGACCAGGAATTCTAGAGAATCTGATGCTTGTTCAAATTTTAGAGCTCAGTTTTTTTTAGAAACAACCTAAGGAAAATGGTTTGAACATGGATAGTACTAACCATTCATCTCAACCAGGAAAGTCAGTAAGATTAGGAGTATGTTTAGTTCAACCATGCACATCAGGTCTCGTGATCATGCAAGAAGATTCATATAATTTGAAGAGGGGACCCACACATGCTACACATAAGTTGACAAACCATGACCCTATCCTTAACACTTATTGCCACATAACATGTGGTGCCACATGGTTTAGGTGCATGGTTTGTAAATTTGTGTGTAAAAACCATATGTCCCTTCAAGTCATGTGAAATGTCTATTTTAACTAAGCCTTATTTAATAAATATTTTGAAATTTTTTCTTACCATTTCACATATAGATCCACCAGGGGCTTGAGATCCTCCTCCACCTTCACCTAGGCATTGATCATGTTTCTTCATGAAAACCCTAATTGATCCTCTGCTAGTTTCATTTGATTTCCACTGGTAAGCCCTTCATTCATCTTCTTTATCTCAATTATTTATATTAACCTCAAGAAAACTGTTTACATGTGAGCTAATATTCCCTATCCTTATGTAATTTTTTATTTATATGATTTATCCCATTAAACTCGAATTAATGGATGAGAATATATGAGGAGAGTAATACCACGATATGTTAGGTGGTCAATATATTTTTCCCAAATTTATTCATGTTATATTATGTGCCATTTTCTCTTGTGCTGCACATTCTCTGAGAAGCCTCCTAAATGTCAAATTATTTAAATAAATTGATATTTCCATTCATAGAGTAGTTCTAAAAACCCACTAACCAACTAATTAGGAATTTAAAATTGACTTAATCCACCCCTTATATTGTTACATTTTATGTTCTTATAAGTATTATTCCTTATAATTAAATTTTTCCACCATTTAAGGATTGTTGTGTTGGCCTTAGTGAGTGAAATTAAATTACTATTAAACCAAAGGAAATTTGTATGAAATCTATATAGTCCATTTAATTCATTTTTTTAGATTGAATAAGCCTTATTAAATTAATTGGACTGAATTAATTAAGTGTATTGATTAAATTTTATAGATTGAACACTAGTTAAGACCAATTACTTATACCATTTTGAGGGTGATGTAAGGGTTCCAATTCAGAGTGACTGTGATGGGATCATCTATAATAATTATTAAAATCTATAAATGAATTGAAACATATTGTGAGTGATACATGGGATATTCATAGAATATATAAGATGGATGCTTGGAGAGGATTCCATTATATTACACATGGGTGATATCTGGTTCCCTAGTTGATTACTCTAGATGGGCTTAGAGGAAAATGAAACTGTACAATTCCATGAGTGATACTAGGTTACCTATGTGGTCTTCTATGGATGGTATTAGAGGGTTAATACTTTATTCCATTCCATGAGTGATACCTGGGTTCCTTATACAGAATTTCATGGAGGGAAACCTATGATGATGGGTCATTATTGGTATCCTGAAGCGATACATGGGTTTCTTTTTATGGAATTCATTAGATTAGATTAGGATTCAAATTGATTAAATAAATCATCATATATTAAAAGAAAAATTTTATGCTTGGATTCAACCTATTCATAACATTTATGAATGACTAGTTATAATTTCTTCCTATGTACATATGTAGTGAGAATTATGGAGCCCCTCATGATTACGCATGGGATCCTTGGTTATACACCTCAGGTCCTGGCTATTATCATGTATCTATATATTCCCATATATGTTTATATATATATATATATATATCTTTATATATATATATATTAAGTATATATATCCACACATGGGTTGATATTCATTTAGAGATATCCCAACATATTCTGATGTAGGTTGTGTAAGTCAGGTGTCTCATGGGAAACCCAAAATGATATGATTTTTTATTTAATATTTTTATTTTATTATTAATTTTTCAATAATAATTTTATATAAAAATAAATAATAGTTATAGAAATAATTTTTGGCGGCCTACTGAGTATATCTGACACCCTATTCAGGGTTCGGATTGAGACTCCGATAGACTTCATGGATGCAGGTAGGGACAAAGGGAAGTGTCTATCTTTGGATGTGTGGTCTCTGTACTGTGATAGAGTATGGGAGAAAAAGATCGATAGAGCTTATGCTCATGATGATAGTAGAGATATATTTGGGTCTCTTTTTCATTTTTTTATACGATTTTTGTATATTACTATTACTTCTCTACCATGTATTCCCTTTTTATAGAAAGAATACATGATGTAATGTTTGTATAAGTTAATGATTATGCTTCTATTTTTTATTATATCTAGATGACATATGATTATGTAGTACATTTATTATAAGATTTTAAATGATTATTATTATTGTTTTTTGTTTTTTAACATCGTGATTATGAGGGTACCGTCTCTCCAACCGCATCATCATAGACCATCATTTCTTATTGACATCCTCTGGTGTACGGGGAGGCACGCTTAACTCCATGTGGCCAACTAGGTTTGTTTACTTATTAGTGAACTTGGTATGAGATTCTACATATAGGAAATAATTATTTTTTAACCCCCACCCCCTCAATGAAATAAAAAAAAATATTTTCAATTTAAATTTCCATCATTCCATGTTCAAATTAAATTTTATCAAATCTACAAAAATATTACACTTTTTTAAACATGTTTATAATTTATTTATCAGTTTGAATAAATAAAAAACTATGATCTTATTTATTGACATTATCTCTAATAAAATTAAATTTAATATCTCGAATTTTTATTCTATATTTTTTCACTGGATTTTTTGTAATATAAATAGCACTATAATTGTCATATAATATAGTAATGTTACCAAATATAATATTAAAATGGCATAAAATAAATGTAATCAAAATAAATTGTTAATAGAAACTAGTTGTAGAAACATACTCTACATAAACTGTAGAAAATTAAATTGATATTTTTTCCTAGAATTACATGAAATTAAATTCTTATAGAGAAATGAAAAATGCCTATTGTGAATTCCTAGTAAGACCTAAAACCTTTAAAAATAGAATCATACAAAGATAATAAATCAAAACAATTTAGGTTTAAATAGAATAAATGGGCATTAAATGTTCCTATAATATATCTTATAACTCTCTTAACATATTCAAGATGAGGCTCCATTAAAATCAACAAAAATATAGTACACAAGTATACTGAAAACAATATATCTCGTCTAGATATAGTCAAATAATGTAAGATTACTATCACGCCTCTATACAGTTTAACATCAACACCCATTATAATATAATTCGACTCCAATTTTGAATTTTCACTCATTGATTTTTTAATAGAATTGTATAAATCATGGCTTAATTGTTTAACAAGTAATTTGGAATACCTATTGGTTTAGGAAAATAATATAATTTCATTGAATAAATTACTTGTTAAAACAAAATTTTATTCTTCCATTAGTCTCATATCAAACTGAATAGTAATAAATTTAAAAAAATCATTACGAATTTAATCATTTGTTAAAGAAAATATTATATCATCAACATATATCTGTATAATCATTATGTCATTTCAAATATTATTTATAAATAAGGTTGGATCAAATATTCTTTTAGAATAATCATTTTGAAATTAAATTGGAGTTACTCTCTTTCACTAATCAATTTTAGATTTATTAAGATAATATAAATATTTATTATGTTTTGAAACATGATTTGGAAATATTTATTTCTTAAATATGATGTGTAGTTTATCCAAATCATTGAAATTATTCAATTTAACATTAACTATTTATATCCATTTGAAATAATATGATATATTGGAAATAAGAAAATAATAATAAACTGTAATAGATTCTATCTAAGAAAAATGAGAAAAATAATCATTAAATATATTTACCTCCTCATGAGAATAACCCTGTGAAACTAGTCTTCACTTAATTTAACTGTGGTTCTATCTTTAGCTAGATAACTATGAAAAATACACTTAGTTCATATTATTTGTTTACACTTAGGTAATTAAACGAAATTCCACACTTTATTTCTTTCAAATTGATTTATTTCATCATGCATGGAATTAATCCAATTTGAATAATTCAATTCATTAGCAATATTAATAATCAAAAAGTTGAGAATATATTAATAATTAACACAATAATTTAAAATAGATTTCTTATTTTGTATAAAATATTCCACACATACAATTAATATTTCAATAGAATGGTCCTTTAGAGTTTTCCACTCATTAGGATCAGTATGAGAAGATATTTCCAACCCTCAACTAATGCATTATCATTTTCATGATCATTATTTTCACGAAAATTAAATTCCCTAAATTCATTATCATATTTATTTAAAACCAAATTCTACTTTTTATTATAATTTTTAAATAAATTTAACAAAAAATATCTATTAAAAAACTGATTTTTTCATTTTTAAAACACTATAAGCCTTAAAAGAATTATAATAAATTAGAAATGTTCCATCATCACTTTTAAAACCAATTTTGTCTAATTTATTTTTTTATTTAAAATATATAAGTGGTATAAAAATATGCTAAAATATTAAATTATATGGTTAAACCACTTAAAAAATTAATATGGGGTATTATTTAAAAATTGAATATTAGAAACTCTATTTAAAACATGATTTTTTATATCTTTATCCTAGAAATATTTAGGCACATGAAACTCAATGAACATTGATGTAGCCATTTATAAAATTAACCTATTCATTCATTCAAACCACACCATTTTATTGGGGTTTCTTAGTGGTAGACAAATATTTTTAATATCCATTCCATTCATAATATTTATCATATTCTGAATTAAAAAATTTACCACCTTTGGCAATTATATTATAGAAAATTGATATATTTTTTAAATTTTATATCATTTTTTATAAACCAAAAAACTTTCTTGAGGTTTCTCTTTTTTGCGATAGGAAATAAATTCATATGAATATATTATAATCATACATTATTATGAATACACACATATTTCAACCTAAATTAGTTGGTTTTATAGGACCAAATAAGTAAATCTATAATAATTCAAGAAATCTTGTAATACTAACATCATTTATAGGTTTAAATATTTATTTATGTGGGTTTCCTTTCAAAAATACATAAAAAATTGTACATTTATTTATATTTGGAAATTTTAAAACCTAATCATGATTATATAACTTATGAAAAATAAAATTAAGTTTTCATGTCCAAATATCCTATTATAATAAATATCAAATGCTTCTAAATTATTCAAACTCTTAAATTTTATTTGGTTAGATCAGATAAATAAACAATTTAAACATTATTTACTCTATTAGCATAAAACATATCAAATTTATTTTTCTAAAGTGTACGTTAATCATTTTGAAATATTACATTTAATACATCAACATATAGATTTTAAATGATTATTATTGTGTTTTTTAAACAATCTAAAAATATGAATTTTGAAATAATAATAGTTTTAGAGAATCCAGATTCTCCAATATATTTGATATGACTATTAGAGTTGTCTAAAAATGTGACTATGCCTCCATCACATGAATTTAAAGATTGAAAATATGAAATAACACTTATCACATGTATGAAACACCCAATGTATAAATGTAACAAATCATTGGGGTTTCAAAGGCATATTTCCTGAAATTAATCAAGCAGAATGCTTTGGTACCCTATCTATCTTGGTCCCAATTAGATTAATATTAGTTTTTTTAGTAAAAATATATTTTAAGAATCTATTAATGGTATGTTTAGTAGTTAAATATTTTACATAAATGACTTGTCTTCCCAAATAATTTTTTAAATATAGTAGATAATTCATTTGAATAATTATCTTGCATTCTATATTTAAAATACATAACATCTAAATGAATTCCTTTTGAGATTTTAATAAAATTAGTCTTACTAATCCTTGGTGAAAGACTATTATAACCAAAATAATTTTTGTTATAGTTTTTTACATGAAATTCTTAATGAAATCAACAAATTTACTAAATTCTCGCAATAATTAATTAAGTATTCTTTCATTATATTTATCTCGTTTTCCAAAAAATATTTAAGTCTATCATTTTATTATTTCAATTTTGATATCTCAGAATCTCTATCCGTTTTATCTCCCTCATTCTAAGAATCACTCTGTCACAACCCATCCCCTGGGGCCCGTACTATGACTACCCCAATCCTGCCTTCCATAGGTCGGGGGATGGTGACTAGAACCAAAAAGGTGTATCCTTATATCGGGAAGGCATTGCCTTTAAACCTATAAAAACAACCAATACAAGAACACAACAAAAAGAAACCATGAATTAAACTTCTATAGTAAAAAGTGTATTGAATGAAAAGGGGACGGAATACAAGCCCAACTAAAAAGTACAAGTACAACTGGAATGAAAAAAACTCATGGATCATCCACCGAGGATCCTACCTTAAGGGTAGGTACATATCATTTCCACAGCACTCCACATCAGCTTGTCTCCTCCACGTACCACCTGGTCCTTGCTCCCTCAAGCCTTAGCCCAGCTGCTTGTCGTATTCACAAGACACAACAAGTTTCTAGAGAATCCCATGTAGGGGTGAGTATAACAATACTCAGTTGGGACCCCAAGCCCCCTAAGGACTCACATAATTCTATAAAGGAAAACCACAAAGCATGATCTCTATCAAAAATCAAAAAGCAATCGACACTGATCAACCATGTATAATTAAATCACAGAAGTGTATATTATTAGTCCAGAAGTTATATCATCTTATTCTACCCAAAGGAACTACTACTGACCATACAGAGTCTGACCCACATAAGATCGATAGGTACTAACCCCCACTGACCCACACAAGATCTGTTCCACGCAGGATTGACAGGTAAAAACCCCTGCTGACCCCCACAGGATCGAATCTACCCAGGATCGATATGTACTAACCCCTGAAAGACCCACACATGATCTTACCCACATAGGATTGGTATGTCGCTGATCATGATGGGCCGCTCTAAGGCTGGTCCTCATCCGGTCGTGCACTATTGATCCACATAGGGTTGTTAGAATGCAGATCCACACGAGGTCGCTAGAATGCTAATCCACATAGGTTCTCTAGGTGCTGATCCACACTAGATCTCTCAGTGCTGATCAACACATGATCTCTATGTGCTGACCCACATAGGATCGCTCGGTACTAACCTCCGTATGATATGTCTCCAACCTCCACCCCACTGCCAGCCACCTGATTCCTGCTCATAGCACGCCTGATTCTGGGAGAACCACTCCTCAAGCCATCAGTCGTATTCCAACCATCCCTATGTCTCACGAAGGAGTAACCCTATTATAAGACACATAATAAGGGTCCCAACACAAAAGACAACACGTCAACCGGATGCCCGGTCTGTAAGCTATTGACATTTTATTACCGAGGGCCTAGTTGGATTTGGAGTCGATCCAACTCGAACGTACTCCAAATTTCTCCAAAACACTCATGGAGTATTTCAAATGGACCATATTTTCACTATGGTACTTATACTATATCCATCGTGTCAATTGGACGCTCGGTCTGTTAGTTACATCCCTTTCTATGAAACGGGGGTGATTGCACCTCTGTCTGACCCAACTCGGTCGAGCCCGCCGGAATATGCCAAAGGGACTGAATCCCTAAAAGGATCCCAATGACATATATGGTGTGTCTAAAAGACACTTCGGTTTCTAGATACATATATTTATTTATCCGATGAACGGATGGGTCTGGGCCTGGTCCGACTCAGTCGGACCGGCCCGATGCAACGGGTCCCGGGGTCTTTCTGGCCCCGCCCAGGTCTGACCCATTATGGTTTGGCCCAACTAATTGGGTCCAACCAATTGGAGTCAGCCTGGTTCACTGGTTCTGGCCCATCGGGGTCGGCTCGGTTCGGTTCGCAGGCCCGGGCCGTGGTTGGCCCAGCCCATCGGGTGAGGCTCTGCCCACCCGCACTGGCCTGTCGGGCCATGGGTTCGGCCCAAGCAAGCTCTGTCTTCACAAAGACAGAAAATTGCGTCCTTCTGGCCCTGCACTTGTTGGTCCATTCTCTAGCTAGTGGGGTGCTTCCCCACCACATTTAATGTTCATCCATATGTTCGACCAGGTTTCACCAATGTGGCACAACGAGGGCCGCGCCCTTCCCTCCTACCACGTCCAGCTGGTCGTGGCCACTTCAGGCAGCGGTGCCTACGGGCACTGCCCTTGTCCTACCTGGCTGGCTCAGGTTGGCTGCCTTCATCCATATTGACACGCCGTCGCACACCGCCTTCCACCACCCACGACTGGTTTCCACAGGTCTCCTCCAGCCACTACCAAATTCCGCCGACATGGTACACCGACATTTTCTTCCTCGGGTCACCAGATGTGATCTGCTGTCCTTTCATGGTTTCATCTCCGCCTACATCTCTCCCATGACGCCGCCGTCATATCGTGACCCATTATTTCACGTTTCCATCAATCGGAGGAAATTTTCCCCAAAGAACAGAGCATGAGCCGAGCAGCGGAGTGTCTGGGCCGGGTTCGTTTGGCGCACACCCTCCATGTTAAGGTGATAGCAAGCGGGATAGGATTTAATTCATCAAATACAACTTCTAAATAAACCCCCTACATGGAAGATGTGTTCTCTTATGACGATTGATGGAACCCCCTTTGTCGTTTCCATCATTTCGTGATTCTGTGGTGCTGATCACCACTTGCTGAAACTGGTTTCATCCTCCAAGTGGTTGGTATTATGGTACTTTTCCAAAGCATTGTCTCTTGGTGAATCCATTCCAACACTCCACCCCGAGATCCATATAAATAGCATAGGGGGACAGTGAGTAATGCACATGAAATTAATGGGGTTTATTTAATTAAGGAACCTTCTCAATTCCAATGGTGTAGTCACAAGAATAAAGGGAAGTCAATCTATTTAATAGATTGATGTGTTGTTGGTCCCGCCACCGCCGCTCATCCATTGGATAAATGAAAAGAAATAAAATAAAATAACATGTTATTTTATTAATCATTAAAAGGTCTGAAAAAATTTACATTTTCACCTGACCTACTATGGTCGAAGTGAAGCCTCCCTTAAGAGAATCCCAGTGCTGCTGATTCAACGGTGCCCTCATATTTTTAATCTAAGAACTGATTCAAAAGATAGAAAACAATACCCATGTGTTTACTGAATGTACTGTAAAAAAAAGTTCAAAAATTCATTCTGGACATTCCGGGCCTCAGAATCATACGCCATCAATTTACACATAATGTTAAAAATTCTATATAAATAGAAAAATTATATAGAAAATCAGGGTCTTTACATTCTCCCTACCTTAGATCTTTTCATCCCCGAAATCCACTACATAGACTAAGGAAACAAATGGGGGTACCGATCATGAATCTGAGACTCCCTCTCCCATGTGCTATCCTAGAGGTCCTGTGATGCTAGTGAACGCACACTAGAGGTATCGATCATCAATGATGTACCTTCTCTTGTCGATCCTCAATCTCCATTGGATACTCCATAAAATTCACCCCATCATCAAGGTCTAGCTCATCCCAGTCAATATCGTGTGATGGATCATACATGTAATTCCTCAGTTGTGACACATGGAAAACATCATGCACCTGATGCATATGTGGGGGAATATCTAGGCGATACGTCACCTCGCCAGCACTGTTGAGAAATTTAAAGGGTCCGATGAACCTTAGGGAGAACTTGCCTCCCCAACCAAATCTTCGTAAACCTCATCAAGGTGAGACCCGTAGGAAGACATGGTATCCCTCCTCGAACTCCAAAGGTCTATCTATCCTGTCAGCATAAGACTTGTGTCTACTCTGCCCATTCTTCATCTTCTCTGGGAAAATCTTCACCTTCTCAGTTGTAACCCATACTAACTCTGGACCCATAATTGTTGACTCCCATGGGTCTGTCTTTCATAGAGGTGATCTGCATGGTCGACCGTAAAAGGCCTCAAATGGTTCTATACTGATGTTAGAGTGAAATATTTTGTTGTATGTGAACTCCACCAGGGTAAAGTGACCCTCCAAACTGCGGCCAAAATCTAGGATGAAAGCATGAATCATATCCTTTAGTGTATGAATAGGCTGCTCCATCTAACCATCTATCTGTGGATGAAAGGCGGTGCTCAAACGTAGCTAGGTCCCGAATTCCTCATGTAATCCCTTCCACAACCTAGATGTAAAATGTGTGTCATGGTTAGATTCAATCGTTGATGGTACCCCATGAATCCATACAATCTCCTATACATAGAGGCATCTCAAGACCTCTATTGATCCCTGCTCTCGAATGAGTAAGAAGTGGGCCGACTTGGTGAGTCGGTCAATGATCACCCAGATGAAATCATGTTCCCTAGATGTCTGTGGTAACCCTATCACAAAGTCCATGGAGATACCATCCCACATCCAATCTAGTACATCTAATGGGTTCACTAAGCCTGATAGAACCTGAGTCTTGGCTTTCACTTGCTGATAAGTGAGGCATAATGAAACAAACGATTCCACTACCTTCTTCATCCCTGGCCACTAGTGCTGATGCCTGAGGTCCTATTACATATTCTCCCCACCGGGATATACCACCAGAGGGGATGTATTTAACTCCCTCAACACCTTCTCCCGTAGCGCCACTGGGACCATGGTGCGTCTTTTGAAGAGGATGAAAAGATCCCCACCATCAGAAAATCCAACAGGTGTATGTCCTTTTGATATCTGATCACATCGAGTCTCGTAGTTAATATCACCAAGTTTTGCCTCCCAAACTCACTGAAGAAGTGGGGGAGTGATAGTCATAGACTGGAGTTAAGCTGCTCCATCTCTATCTATAAAGGATACATGTAATGTAGCTAGCTTCTCTATCGCCTCACTCAACAACTTTAGACCATACCTCCTACTATGTGCATCTGCTACTATGTTCCCCTTCCCATGAGTATAAACTATATCAAACTCATAGTCCTAGAGGAACTCTATCCATCTTCACTGTCTCAGGATTAGTTCCTTCGGTGAGAAGATATACCTGAGGCTCTTGTGATCATAGTAGACTATAAAACGTTCATCCATCAAGTAGTTTCACCACTTCATTGAGGATAATACCATTGATGCTAACTCCATGTCATGGGTAGCGTAGTTCTAATCATTTTTTCTCAGCTGTAGTGAACCATAAGTGATCACTACTCGCTCTTACATCAGTACACATCCATGTCTGGTCCATGATGCGTCATTGCAAACTACCTACCCAACTCTCTATTCTGGTAGCCTCAAGATGGGGGCACTCATCAGTCTCTGACTCAACTCCTTAAAACTCTACTGGCTTCTCTTCAGCCATACGATGGGTTTCCCTTCTTTTTCAATGTTGACAAGGGTTATGAAACTCTGGAAAAGTTAGGTATGAATCTATGGTAGTACCCAACCAACCCCATGAAACTGTGCACCTCAGTCACACACCTAGGTGGCTTTAAATAATGAACATACTCAATCATCTCCATATCCACTGCAACTCCATCCTCCGAGAAAACATATCCCATAAAATGGACCTCTCATATCCAGAACTAGAACTTCAAGAGTTTACCATAAAGATAGTGCTCTCGAAGTGTATCCAGTACTATCTTCCGATGATAGGAATGATCCTCCTCCATCACTGAGTACACCAATATGTCATCTATGAAGACCACCATAAAGCAATTGAGGTATGGCTGGAAGATCCAATTCGTGAGACCCATGAACATTGTAGGGGAATTTTCCATGCCAAATGGCATAACCAAGAACTCATAGTGGTCATACCGACATCTGAAGGTCATCTTCTGCACATCCCCATCTCATACCCTGAGCTAATGATATCATAATATGAGGTCTGTCTTTGAAAACCAACGAGATCCCTTCATCTGATCGGAAAGATCATCAATACTTGTAAGTGTATAAATGTTCTTTACGATCACTTAGTTCAGGCTGTGATAATCCACACAGATCCTCAAAATCCATTTTTCTTTCTTAGAGAACAAAATTGGGGCTACCCATTGAGAAACACCAGGCCTTGTGAACCCCTTCCTCTACAAATCCTCTAGTTGTACCCACAAATCACAAATCTATAAGGGAACCATTCGATATGCTGGTGTAGATATTTTTCTCATCCTGGGGTACATGTTGATGTAGAATTCCACTTATCTGTGAGGAGGTAGTCCTAGAACATCATTAGGGAAGACATCGGCATACTGGTCCACCACTATAGGATAACTTGGACTCTCAACATAAACTGCTCTGAGGGTAAGGCTAGATAACTGATGTGTGATTGGTTGTACCCTCCTATAGGTAAGTACATCATGTGCTGCAGAGGTTCCCTTCTTGCCAGTGAAGGAAAACCGAGTTACATCTGCATGGACACACTTCACTTTGCGCCTAATACAGTTAATCTGAGCATGGAGTGTGGATAACGAGTCCATACCCAATTTGACATCGTAAGGCCTCGACGCCGCTACTAGAAGATCCCAGCAGAATCTCTCACATTCTAGAGAAATCTCACACTGCTAGAACTAATGTGTAATCATCTAATCTTCTCCCGTAGAAGTCTCTAATCGTAAGGATCGAGCCAATGGATCCATTGGAATCTCCGATCTCTGAACAAGAGTCGTGGTAATGAATGAGTGACTGGAACATGTATCTATAAGTACTGTGGATAATGTGTAGTAGACACAGATCATACCTCAAATAATTTATGGAGCGTCGTGGTCATAGGCCTCACCTGGCTGGATCCGAGCACATCCTTGTCCTCCTGATTCCTGTGGTTGGGGTGGACCACCTAGAGGTGGTGGCGATAGAAGCTCAAACCTTCATCCACCACCTTCTGCATGACCTGCTCTTCCGCCACATCGACTGCCCTATGGACCTCCTCACATGAATCTTTTCCACTACCTCAGCGGTCCCTTGACTATATATGGATCGTTGGTACAATGGTTTGGGTAGTCGCGAGCCATGTGGCCCTACCCAACGCACATGAAGCACACCTTGCCTCCCAGCTGACCTCCCCTTCCTTGTAAGCTCTGCACCTATGACCTTGTATCTCGTGGTTGTCCACCAAATGGCCTGGTCCTCTTGGACTGTTATGTCATTTTCCTACTACCATCCATATAGGATTCTTCTACATGTTTCCCAATGGTGGGTCTCTCTGCCGGTGTATGCATTGCAAGGAAGATCTCCACCGAGAGTGCTCTCTCTAGCACTCCAGTATATGTCAGGATGCTAAGAGATACCATTGAATCTATAATCTATCGTTGGAGTACCTGCTCAAAGGTATGGGCCCTGAAAAAATGGTCTTGCACAGTGTCGATAGAGTAGGGTGAGAGGTTGGGGAACCTCACTGAGAACTGGTCCACGGTCATGTTGCCCTGCTATAAGTGCAGGAGCTCTTGAATACACATAGAGCATAGAGTCTTTGGAATGAACTCTACCCTAAAGAGGCCCTTGAAATCTACCCAGGTGAGGGTTTCCTCATCATGCATATGGATTTTCAGGCTCCAACATCTCCCTAATACTCCCTAGAAATGATTGGCAGCTAATATCACCATCCGGTCTACTAGTGTCCCAACCAAGAAAAACAATCTGGCCATAGCCTCTAGCCCGTCCTCAGCCGCCTATGGATCCATCTCGCCTCGGAGACTCGGAGACCTATGTTTCCAAAACTCATGTAATTCGCTCAGTCAGTGTGCACCACCTTCAGGTGGGGCTGGTAGCAACAGCTTCCCAATGGGTAGTGGTGCTACTATTACACCACCTGAAGGTGATAATTCTGTAATAGGTCCCTACACCAAGGCTTCATCGCTTGGTGGGCCGTCATTGTGTACTCTCTTGGGAATCCTGGAAGGCTGTCTATGTGGTGGCATCCTAAAAGAAAATAGGTGAACCATGGTTAAAAATTTATACATGGTGATCTGACTCAAAGATATCAAAATTAAAACACTTCTAAAAAACATGCAATCAGTTTTGTCGTGCAGTGAGTCAGAAATTAGAATTTTGGGTCCCACTGTATGGATACGTCGGCCACCGCACCAACACTCGATTCCAAAAAATAAAAACCACAATAAAAACACTTAACACTATTGCTCTATAAAAACGATCATAGTACTAGTTCTTTAGTAGAACTGACTCCTTTGATACCACTTTGTCATGACCCGTCCCTCGGGGCCTCTGTTGTGAAAACCCCAAGCCCGCCTTCTATAGGCCAGGTGTTGGAGACTAGAACCAAAAAGGTGTATCCCTATATCAGGAAGTATTTCCTTTAATCATGTACAAATAGACAATCCACAAACACAACAAGAAGAAACAATGAAGTAAACTATTATAGTAAAAAGGGTATTGAAAGTAAATGGGTTGGAATACAAACCCAAATGAAAAGTACAAGTACAACTGGAAAGAGAAAATAGATCCTGGATCACCCATCGAGGATCCTACTAGAAGGATTGGTACATATCATCTCCATTTCACTCCACATCATCCCGTATCCTCCATGTACCACCTGGTCCTGGCTCCCTCAAGCCTCAGTCTAGCTACTCATCGTCTGTACAACACACAATAAGGTGCGGGCGAAGCCCATGCAGGTGTGAGTATAACAATACCCATTAGGGATTCCAAGACCCCCAAAGGTCACACAGAATTCCAAAAAGGCAAACCACAAAGCTTGAACTAAATCAAAAATCACAAATTAATAGACACAGCTCAACCAGGAATAAGTAAAGAATAAAAGTACAAATGATTAGTCTAGAAGCTATATCATCTTATTCTGTCGGGAGGCACTACCATTGACCATATAGAGTCTAACCCACACAGGATCAATAGGTACTAACCCCCACTGACCCACATAGAATCTATTCCACTGAGGATCGATAGCTACTAATCCCTGTGGACCCACACATGATTTGATCCACCCAGGATCGATAGGTACTAACCCCCTCAATACCCACATAGGATCTAACCCACACAGGATCAATATGTCACTGATCCAGGATGGGTTTCTCTAAGGTTGTTTCTCATTGGGTCACACACTGCTAATCCACACAAGGTAACTAGAATTTTGATCCACATAGGGTCGCTAGAATTCTTATCTACACAGGGTCTATTGGTGTTGATCTATACAGGATCACTCATTACTAGACATTATATGAAATATCTCAAACTGCCACCTCACTACCAGCAACTGGATTCCCGCTCATAGCATGCTTGATTCTAGGAGAACCGCTCGTCAATCCATCGGTCATATTCCAAATATCACAAAGTCCCCTTAAGGAGTAACTTGATAATCATTCACATCATAAGGGTCCCAAACCAAAAGATGATGTGTCAACCGGGTGCTTGGTCTTTAAGTTATTGACATTTTAGCGCCGAGGGCCTAATTAGATTTGGAGTTGATCCAATCCAGCCATACTCCAAATTTTTTTAAAACAATCCTAGAGTATTTAAAAAGGCCCTCCTTATCACTAGGGTCCTTATTCCATAGACAGCATGTCAATAGGACTCCCGGTCTATTAGTTACATCCCTTTCTGTGAAATGGGGGGTGATCACAGCTCGGTCTGACCCGACTCAGTCGGGCCCACCGGAATATGCCAAAGGGACCGGTTACCTAATGGGATCCTAATTCCACAGATGGAATTTCAAACGGACACATTGTTTTTTATTTACAGGAAATTATTTATCCGGGGATCGGTTAGCTCTGGGCTTGGTCGTACTCGGTCAGACCAGCCCGATGTAATGGATCTCGGGGTCTATCTGACCCCGCCCGAGTCTGGAATGTTAAGGGTCAGCCTAGTTCACTAGGTTTGACCCATCTGGGTCGGTCCGGTTTGGTTCATGGGATTGGGGGGTGGTTGACCTGGCCAACCAGGTGAGGCTCGGCCCACCCGCACTGGCCCGCCGAATGAGGCTCGACCGGTCCCTTTGGCATATTCCGGTGGTCCCAACTCAGTTGGGCCCACCGGAATATGCGAAAGGGACTTCTTCCCTAATGGGATCCCAATTCAACTTAGGGCATTTCAAATGGACACTTGGTTTTTCAGTAATGGGCATTTATTTATCCGGGGATCGGTTAGGTTTGGGCCCGATCTGACTTGGTCAGACCAGCCCGATGTAACGGGTCTTGGGGTCTATCTGACCCCGCTCGGGTCTGGACTATTAAGGGTCAGCCATGTTCACTGGGTTCGACCCATCTAGGTCATCCCAGTTCAGTTCACAGGCTCGGGGGTGGTTGACCCGGATGGCAAGGTGAGGCTCGGCCAACCCGCACTGGCCCTCTAGGTTGAGGGTTCGACCCTCTTGGTCGGACCACGCCAGTTCCGTCCACCTGAAGGTGGACCATTGCATCCTGCTGGACCCATGATCGCAAGGACATTCACTAGCTGGTGGGGCACTACCCCACCTCATTTAACGATCATCCATTTGGCCGATCGGGTTTCACTAACGGGGAGCGGTGCGGGCCGCGCCACACTCTCCTCTCGTGGCCTTCTGGTCGCACCGCTTCCACCTGCAATGCCTTTGTGTGCCACCTTTGGCCATCATGGTGTGTCGTTGCACACCACCTTCCGCTGCCCATGACCGGTTGTTTTGGGTGTCCTCTGGCTACTACCGGCTGCGGCCAACATAGTGTGCCATTGGTTTCTTCACGGGTCACTAGATGTGCTCCGGTGTTTGTTATTGGTGTTTTTTGTGCCTACAGCTCTCCCTAATTTCCGCCATCATACCATCAACCGCTATTTCAAATTTCCATCGATTTGAGGAAACCTTCCCTGAATAATGAAGCATGAGTAAAGAAATAGAGGGTATGTGCCTTGTTCATTTGGCCCATGCCCTCCGCAATAAGTTGATGGAAAGTGGGAGATGATTTAATTAATCAAATACAACATCAAATTAAACCCCCTACCTAGAATAGACATTCAATGATGATGGTCGATGGGACCCCCTTCATCATTTCCACCTGTTTATGATTTGGTGGGGCTTGTCACTACTAGCTGAAACTGGTTTTGTCCTCCAAGTGGTTGGCATCGTGGTACTTTTCCAAACCTTCGTCACTTGGTGAAGCTGTGCCAACTCTCCACCATTATCTCCATATAAATCGGAGAGGGGTAGGGTGGGTAAATCCCGTGGAATTAATGAGGTTCATTTAATTTAGGAACCTTCCTAATTCCAATGGTGCAATTATAAGAATAAAGTGGAGTCAATCCATTTAATGGCTTGACGTGTCGTTGGTCACACCACCATTGCTCATCCGTTAGAGTAATGAAAAGAAGTAAAATAACATAATATGTTATCTTATTAAGCTTTCAAAGATCCTTAAAAATTAACCATTTCACCAGAACTACTGCGGTCAAAGTGAATCCTCCCTTAAGTGAATCCTGACACTACAGATACAACGGTGCCCTCATATTTTTAATATGAGGACTGGTTCAAAAGATAGAAAATGCCACCCATGCGTTTAATGAATGTACCTTAAAAAAATTACATAAATTAATTTCGGGCACACCGATCCTCAGAATCACATGTTGTCAATTTTTGCAGACTCATAATAATTCCATATAATTAAACAATTACATGGAAATTTTGGGTCTTTACACACTGATATTCATATTTTTACATTCCTTTTTTATATTCTTATTTATTTAACCGATTTCTTATTTCTAATTTTGTATATCACTATATCGTTCAATAATACTAATACAATCATTCCATAATTCCCCATTTTCATTATTAAGTTATTTGACTCTAGAATTTAATGATTCTAAATCAGAAAATTAATTAGAATAATTTAATTTTTCATCCTTATATATTCCATTATGATCAATGTTTAGAGAAGTTATTAATTGTGTAAAAACTGAATTAGGTACCTCATAATGTTTAATAATAAAATAATGGTTTCATGTATCTTGTTAACATCCTATGTCACTACTTTAATCTAAACTATCTGAAAAATAACATCCTCTAAACAATTATTCTTTTTTCCATTATTCATTTTTTGTCATCTTTATTTGAATGTTTGGGTTTGGGAAAATTAGTTCTGATGTGTCTTTTCTTCTAGCACACATAACATGTTGGTTCTGAAACATCATTATTAAAACTAGAACTACCTTTTTTAATCATTTTTGTTTTTTATTTTTAACTACCTCTTGCGTAATTAGATTTTCATTAATTTTTAAAACTTTTTCAAAAATGAGCCATATATTTTTGTATTTCCTAGAAATCATTTTTAAAAGAGTTATAGGATTTATTAAAATTAGGAAAAAAAGAAATAATTTTCCTCTTTGTATTCTCCTCATATGAAATGTCTTTTAATTCCTGTCCATATTGAAATAAATAATTGATTAGCTTTTCTAAGGTATAATAATTCAAATTATTAATTTCTTTGATCAAAACATTCTTTCAATACCATATTTTTGGTAATTATCATTGTACCCTTTCAATCAGATCTATGTTGTCCAGTATTTCACCAAGTACACTCATACCATTTTTAATACATATGAATTAATGGAACATATAGTTCACTAACTCATCTTATCCTATCATGAAATCCTAGTATTCTTTATGATGTATTTTTTATCTTGGTTATTTTAAGCTTATTTTCCCCATAGTTAGTAAATTTTAGAACTTTTTAAATTTTTTGGGATGTCTTACCCACTGAAACATGTCTATACACACATCCACTAATAAAAAAATACAAAATATGTTTACTTTATAATTAAAAACACACATTACTATATTGTTACCTATAAGTGTCTCTAGATCAATTTTGGGTTGATATTATGATTTCTCCATTATTTTCCAATGATCCACACATAACTTCTTCATGTATCCTTCCATTTTTTTTTCCAACACTCTATAAATTCCATAAAAAATGGGGGATTTTGATATATCTCACCATAATTTTAATTTGTACCTTCCATCTTCAAGAACTCATCATTATTCTTTAAGACTATTAGGACTAGGATATTCATGTTAGTAAATAAAATATAATCAACTGAAACTATATCTAAAACAAACCAATGCTCTTATACAAATTTTTCGATCGAGATATATGAAAATAAAAAACTAGAGGGGGTGAATTTTCTTTTAAAACTTCTAAGACAAATAATTAATAATATTTTAATATTATATTAATCAATAGGGATGTGTAGTGTTTGGAATATAGTGTAGTAGTAATTGAAATATGAACAAAGTGTTTTTATAGTGGTTTAAATCATAAGATCCTTGTTCACTCTTTAATCTTCTAAAATCACTGAGAAGATTGGTATGCACAAATAAACATCCCATTTAGAGGAGTTATGACCTATTTACAGACCTTCCCTTTTACAACACCTACATGAATAACTAATACCTAAATTTTCCATATGATTCATAACAAAATTTAACCTGATTTTCTCTAGGAGTCACAAGCCATGAACCTTTTTTTTTTGATTGGTAGAATAGAAAGTGTGAGACATTATTTTGAATGGGAAAATAATAAATCAAGGCTTATAATTTCAAATATATGATAATAAATAACAAATAGAGAAAACTATAAAACAACGATGTTCTTCTATGAGAAGAAGATGTGATAGTTTATGCAGCTATCAAAACATTGATCAATTTAGTTGTATAGAGTTGACCTTTGATAATCCTTATTGATCGCATTAATGGAATAGTAGTTATAGAAGATCTCATTAATTTTTTAAGATAATATTTCTTTTCATCAAGTCATCAAAAATATAAATTATTTTACATTATTTTCCTCGGTCTCCATTTATTGACTAATCACCAATGGTTATCTATGTTTTCCTCTGTGTGGGATTTTCCTAATCTCATCACAACCATTCAATGGCTACAAATATTTAAAATATTTATACACATAATAACCTATTTTAAATTAATGTTTATTCAATAAAAATATTAAATAACTTTAATTATTTCATTAAACTCATTAAAACACATTTTAATATGTCCGTTAAAAAAATTATAGTTTTTCAAATAAATAAACAATTTAAAATTATCCAAAAAACAAGAAGTGATTTGATAAATCAAAAACTATAAAATCAGAGTATAAAATAAATGATAGAAAAACTATTATTTATATAATTATATCCATGATATTATTATACTCAATAGTTTACAATATAGTAATTATAATATATTTTTAATTTATAGAGAAATATAGAAAATAAAAAAAATTAAATAAACTTTAAGTTAAATATTTTACAAAAATAACAAATAAATATAAAATGTTATATATTTCCTATAGACATAGATTGTTTGAAAATGTGTTGGGCTGACCTTGGGACTCACAGTTTGTCAAATTAATTCACACAATTGATCTATAAGTTTGTTATTTTAAATCAAGTTCAATCCAATTATGCCTATGGTTTATCCATATAAGTTCTTATTGAATATATTAGTTTTATACAAAATCATATAGACTCACTATATGTGCAAAATAAAACACGAATTATATTAATATTAACATGTGGTCAATCATTCAGATTTTTGTAAAATAGATCTCGATGTTAATGTTATTTTTAAGCATGCATAAGGGTGTGTAATAAATTGAATCAGTTGTATAAAGGTATCCAACTATGTTTGGAAAAGGTAAAATCATAAATCTATATACAACACAAAGTTAACATATAAAAACTATAGGTTTTTTAAATGTATATTGTAAAATAATCTAGTTTCATAAGGCTAAATATAATGCTATGTAAATTTAAGTATAAAGATAAAATTGTTACGTAATGGTAATATATGATTCGTTAATTCTATAATTGGGTAACCCGAAACCCTTATAAGGGTGTCTTTGGTCTTAAAATATGCATGTAAAGGTTTGTGAAATTCTAAGAAAAAAGGAAAAATTTTAAATGCTATATAAATATAAGTGACATGATCACATAAACGTTTATCGTAAACACTAATGATCGTGTAAAGGTATAATAAATGTCATGTAAAGGTAAAAATATTTATCCAAAAACATGTAAGGGTGACACTTAGTTTAAATTAAAGGTATAAATAGATATGTAAAGGTAGAATAATATTTCTAAAACATGCATATGGGTGCTTTAGAACTTATTTTATTGAAAAAATATATATAAAAAGGAAACGTAACGACAACTGGGTCACAAAAGGGTAAAGTCACATTATGTAAATCTCATGTAAGGGTATAAAAAAAATTCATATGGGTATGAAAAAAAGTTATAAATGGTATGTGAGGGTAAATAAATAAATTAAAATACTTATATAAGGTTAAATAAGAACATGGAAAATTAATCATTAATAAGTAGTAACCAAAAAATAATAGTTAGAAAAATAAGAATAAAAATAATAAAATAAAATATATCTAAATGAAAATATTCAGAGGAATAAAATATAATTAAAAATTAATAATAAAAATATTGATAAATAATTTAAATATTCAAAAAAGTGACACATATATAATCCAAAATATATACTATAAAATAAATATCCCAACTATAACACTATCTAGCTCTAACAAGGTGTGTGATGGTAGTTCTTTCGTGTGGTGGTTCGGTGAACATGGTTTGGTCCATGATCTCAATAAGCTTTAAATTAACCCATAAATGGTTTGAATTGAGATTTATTTTTTGAATCTTAGGTTGGTCTTGCTCAAGGTGAAATCCCAGTTACAGAATCACTATTAAAATCTCTAATAAATGGAATTTATGGGGTACGGTCCTACTATTTGATGATATCACTTCCTCTGTCCTTGTAAATTATTTTTTTCATAACTATTAATATATAATAATCTAAACAGTAACTAGAAACCAAATATATTGTTAACTATTATGATTCTTAATGGAATTATAAATCCTACAAGATATATTTCATAAAAATATAAAATAACAAATGAAGTCCATGTGTTTTATATAACTATATTACATAATTAATTGATTATTCATTCAAAGGTTAATTTCATTTATAAAATTCGGGGTTGCCACATGGATGATTTATAAGTTTGGTATGATAAATCCTTAAGACTATTTGCTTCCAATTAATCTCAGAGACTGTTTAGATATGATAAATACTAAAGATGGTTTGGGTTTGATATATCCCTGATATTTTATGGGTTAGATTATGTTCTATTATGGTTTAGGTTTGATAACTCCTAGACACATTTTGGGTCATATAAATCCCTAATATGGTCTGGGTCTAATAAATCTTGGAGACAATTTGTGTCTGATAAATCCCTAATATGGGTTAAGTAAAATCCATCCAATTCATTTTTTAGCAGTATATATCTCATGAGAAATGTATACATTGGAAAATTATGTTTTCCCACAAATCATGTGTGTGAGTAATTACTCAATAATTTTATGTTCTACATGATTATTATTTTTTGAAAATTTATTTATTATTCTATGTTTAAAGAGAGTGTTATAGTTCAATTCCATATACCTATGATTATATTTCATGAATTACATTTACTATAACATATTGTACCAATCATTTTACATTTTATAAGTATGTTTATTTTAGAATAAACATTCATCAATAAATATTATAACTCTTATTATAAAATTTTCTTTTAATAAGATATTTCTACCCGGCTTATGTTTTCCCTTATTCTTATTATCTATCATTTGTGGACATTTTGATGAGTTTTTTCATTAATAAGTATTTGATAGCACCCCTTTCGTATGATTGTATTACTTAAGTTATAAAGATTTTATTATGTTATGATAATTTTATAAGGTATTATAGTTTGGTTCAATTATAGAGAAATGTTCATAAGTATCTTAAAATATGTTTATTATGAAGCTGATACTCTAGGAAACTGAAACTTGTTTTCATTGCATTATTTGATTATTATGAGATGTAATACAGCACCCCATTAATTTAACAACCCCTAAATATTATTTAAGTAGTAATTATTTGATATTTTCACATTCTAATGAACTTTTAGGTTTGTAGTTTTAGAAAATTGGGATAAAAAATCTTAAAAAGTGGACACTTCCACACATTGTGCATTTTTTCCTCAAAAATAGGGCCTCAATTTTACTCCCTTATTTCAATCAAGTCACATTTTCTCTTTATAAGATGTGTCTAAATTGTAAATTATTACCTTTCTATAGTTTCTACTTATTCTTAGATATTATTAAAAATATTTAAAAACCTGGGATATGCACAAAAATATTAGTATGGGAAATAAAAACAAATGAGGCCCCTTATTCCGATGAGAAACATGAAATCCCATTAACATTTTTACATTTTCACAATAAAATACAGAGAAAATAAATAAAAAATATCCATATTAGAACCCCTAATTTGATATAAGGCTTCTCAAATCTTCTACTACTCCTGATGGCATCCTCACACCACCCATTCTTTAATTATAGACTCTCAAAAACTGGGATGTTTTACCTATACATGTAATTGACCAGGAGTACAATTCATTTCAAAAACTATGTTTCATCAAATGGGAATGAATTCAATTTAGTTTGATGATGAAAATTAGAGGAAACTATAGGGAGGAATTATTTTCCCCTAATATGGACGTTCTCTATAGGCCTTCCAAACATGGATTCAATAAGGAATTATTTTTAATTTATTAGATTCATTGGATTATATATTTTCTTTATTAAATCCTCTAATGTTCTTATCTACTTTAACTCAGAGTAATAATTTTAATGATTCTAGATTTATAAATATTGTAGGATCAAAAAATATTCTACGAAAAATCCTTAAATGGTCACTAGAGTTTCCTATTTGATAAAGAGTCCTTCATTGTTCCTATTTGGGTTGAACACCCATTTTTACCTATCAAAATAATGGATAAGGATTCCCTCAGGGATATTTGAAGGAAACTTTTCAAAAAAATTAATGAATATGTATCCACTCTTGTTTGATATCAACCATCTTTAGCCTGGCTATGCATTAAAGTGAATGTTCCTTCATATTTTCCTTCCCAAATATAGATAGTTAGTGGTAATAATGGTTTAACGAAACAAAAATGTTCTTAATTAATTATAAATTTTTATACTTTTTTTATAAAATTGGTCCTTATGTTTCCAAATGAACTTCCCATTTGTCAAAATTGGCTGATCTAACTAGTTGTTTCACTAAACAACCACCACCACCTCTTAAATAATGGAAACTTGTATTTTCTTTTCCCTATAAGAAAAAATTTATAAATATATTATTCATATATACCCTATCTCATTTACCTCTTCATCTACCCTAATCATTTATTAATATTTACGTTTGACATCAACCTATATTACTTCATCAGACCATCCTCCCCTGACTATCCCACCCGCTACATCAGATCATCCTACTCTAGTTGTTTCTCCTGACGCCCATGATACATGATGAATACAAGCCTTCATCCATGCCTATATCTATATCTCAAAATAAAAACTACTAGTTTACTCCATCTATCTAACTTAGCATGGCTATCAATACCATCTCTTCTCTTATTTCCACTTACACTCTAAGAATCTTTTAGGATTTTTCTTATCCTCTTTCCCCTACTGAACCCACTTGAAACTCATTTAAAATCCTCATGGAGGATGAATACGAGAAACATGGAATCAAGGAATAACCTTTTTATTTATTCCTAAATATTTAAACTCCCTAATTTAAGTCAAATTATGACTTATCTATTCCTAAAACATCCTCTTTAGTCCGACAAAATAAAAGGTCTCACAATAAGACACTAAAGCCTAAGAACCCCAAGGTTTCATTTCCCAAAAATGTTCTCTTTACAAGTAATTAATTTTCAATGTTCTTATATGGAATTTTTTGGAGATTGTATATTATTTTAGAATATTACGACACTAGGCTAAATCCCACAAGCTCAAATACTGTTCTATTTTAGAACCAATGGTATCTTTCCAAAAAAAAATTATTTACCTAATAAATTATGATATTTTAGTACTATGTGTAACACATACAACAATATTTGTATATTTTAGGATTAAAACTCTTCCATTATGGTTGAAGTTGATGACACTCAATTTATCCATGTTATATAAATTTCTTCACACAACAACATTTATTTTCCATAGAGCAGTCTATATGTAAAATCAATGAGAGTAAATATATGACCATTATTCCATAACCTATCCAACCATTACCCTATTCTTTATACTAATTGGACTATAGGAGAGGATTTATATATTTCCTTCATCTTATCCAAGATTTTAGGTTCTAATAATATAAATATCTTGCTGACTGATGATTTCGATAATTTTATTTCCTCCAAAAATATTATTGACCAAACATGTACATGAAATCAATACACCATGGTTGGTGAAAGTTCTAATGGACTAAAGTTGTACAAACTAGATATATTCCTGATTTATCTTGATTTCTAGGATCTCTGTACTAACATTAAGATCCAAAATTTATTTCATACTTCCACGTACCATGAACAGATCCTTCTCAATGGATTTATAAACTCTATACCATCACAAAAGACTTTTATAAATTTGAATATGTTGACTAAACATGATTCATTATAAAAAATATCCAAGATATATGGGGACCTCTAATGCCTTGGTGATGTTTTCACAAATTTTGTGAGAAATAAAAAAATTATATCAAGTTCACTAATCATATTTGGAATAAATATACATTTGGTAATGTGTTAAACAATATCTCCTCACTTGAAGATGGAATCCAAAGCCTCGAGTCCATATATGACTCCTCCCCTACCAACCTCAACCAAGAGATCCTTAACAAGACCATTCCCAATATTTTTCTAGCATTAGAAAATGAACAATAGTTATGGATATATAAATATAATATTTAATGCCTAAAAGAGGGTGACCATAAAACCATGCCTTTTCATGCTTCTATTAAGAATAATGAAAAATTAAAATCCATTGAATCCTTAAAAAATCGTGATGGAAAATTCATTGAAGAATTAATTTCCTTGAAACAGATGGCTACTAATAACTTCTGGGAATTATTTAGTCCCATCCTATTCCAAAAGACCCTGATTTTCTTGAGTTTCTTCCACATGTTTTTAATAACACCCAAAATGATGCTCTGATATATTTAGTCACCCTGTATGAACACAAAACTATGGTTTGGGACTCCAGATCTATAAATTCCCCAAACCCTAACGGTATAATTGTATCTTTTCTAAGTAGAAATGGTATATTATCAAAAAACAACTTTTTTTTGAAACAAATTATTTCCACGTAGGCACTCCCACAACATTCATAGTGAGTAGTGCCTATATTTACATTATTCAAAAAACTAAAAATCCATATAATTTTAATGATTTCAAGACGATTTCTATCTGTATATTCACTATCAATGTTATCACTCTAGTCCTCGTGGAATGTATCTCTTCCCTTATTGTTTTCATCATCCTTAAATTGAATTCACGTTTTCTAAAAAATTGTAATATTCAGGTAAAAAAATTGAATAAAGAGATTATACACCTCCTAAATCATTGAATTATAGGTCATATCTTAATTGTTAAGTTAAACCTATAAAAATATTTATACTATATATCATGGGATATTAACTTTAATGTATTGTGTAAATTGGGAATTTGGTCCCATTTTATAATATGTATCAAGATATACCATTTTTGTACTTATTTATCTATTTTATTCGATTAATTCCCTACTTGGTTATTCTAACTAACATAGAGAGTTCAGAAGAGAGATCCATTGTCCCCCATTATTTTCATTATTGGCTTGGAATTCCTCGAAAGGTTTTTATCATCTCTTTTTAATCAGAAAATCTTTAATCCATTGTGAAATATTAGAAATCTCCACCATATAAATCATCTGGTTAATAAAGGTGATGTACTTATCTTTATTAAGAGAGAATCTAGATCCATTTGGAACCTCAGGTATTTTTTTCTCATGTTCCAAAATTATTCTTTACTCACCATTAAGTATTCTAAAATAAAATTTATATTTTAAAGGACACTCCCTTAAAATCATGTAGGAGTCATAAAACGTCTTTTAGGTATGGGATTTGATTCTTAAAATGGGTGGCACAGTCATGAACATATGGTTTCCTGAACTAGAGGAACATTTCAAATTGAGGTACCATCCCATAACCAACCGGTCACATGTACACAAATTTGCGGAATTGTGTGAAACTCCCCATTTTGGCATGTGATTTCCTTACACATAAAATGATACATCAACCACCTAGTCTTTCATATATGATAGAAAATAAATCAATTTTTTTTTTCAAAATTGGTTTATAACTTTATGTATGTACTTTAAAAACAAACATGATATCCAAAGAACCAAGCATGAAGTATGATATGTAGAAACACTTCACTCTATGATCATTCCCTAATAGGAAATGCATGATAGGTGTAGTCACATGAACCAACCTCTCGTTGTGAACCAAAATCAATGTTTCATGACCAGCCACTTAGATAGGAATATTTCATATAAATAGAGCACCCCCCCCCGCATTAGTAATGGAAACATGTATATTGAATATTCAAGATCACATTCACTAAATTAAACCCTTAACCATTAGGTGAAGTTCCTCATGGAAAAATTAAACAAACGATTAGGTACTTGGAATCCGATGTGTGTTTAGTCCTAAAAGTTCGCTACCTCTATAAATCCATGGGTGATTGGAATTGTGTGATTTCCCAATTAGGTACTCACAAGATTTGTTTCCTTCATGAAACGCCATCCTTCACACGACCTCATAATTTTCATGCCCATATGCCCCTATTTTCCATGCTCAATCATTATGCTAGATCTTTTAGATCACACAACTCCAATTTCAACAGAAACTATAAACTTTTTCTCAACAACATCTGGATCCCTGATCATAAACCTCCTACAAAACGTAGTTAAAAAAATGTTTTGTTTTAATGTTCCCCATACCTCCTCAAACCAGGTCCACTTGAGCTTCGACCACTTGCATAATTAGTATCATCAATCTTTATATATGGACCCTTTTTCTCTATACACAACTAGGAATGTTGTGATGTCTCTTGATCCTAATAATAGGAAACCTAGTGTCAATAATCTCAAATTTCACATCACCACTATAGTTTTTACCCCTCATTACTTCCAAAATCACATGTATAGAATAAATTTAATCATTGAAGGTGGCATAATCATAGGAAACCATTTATCTCTTCCTAAGAGGATGGATAATATTGTATCTACCTCTCTTACATGGAAATGTTCTCCTTGAGTGTAATCCCTACCATGTATGAGTTGTAAGAATTTAAATTACATATCCCAACATCCTAGTTGCATGATATTAAAATTCAGGACAACATCCTCAGTGCATGGTTTTAAAATATAAACCTACCCTATGTGATGAACATATGATTACTCATGTATGAATCACATGTGATGATATTTCACATCTTGGTAATCCCCTATGCATAATCCCCAAACCATCCCTTATTGTCTCTCCTTTCTAGAAATAAGAATCCATTCCACATGATGTTAAATTTAATAGACCGGTCCTATAATAAGCCATTAAAATTTTCACTCGAACAACATGGGTTTTATCTCTCTCTCATGAAAGGGTGTGTAGGATTCTTCCCTAAGTCCTAATCCCCATATACCTGGGACACCATCTGGAGGATCAATGATGATATCTCAACACCACCATCAAATCTATATTCATTTTTTAGAGATGTTTCAAAAATATATTGTGACCATTTCCCTCTAGAAATTCACTCTTCCTAACCATCAAAACTGAAGGTCCCCACTAGACCTAAACTTCTAAATGTGATGTTGACCACTAAATTTTCCCTACAATACATTAAACATTCTAATAACCTATCCCCACAAGATTTTAAAATTATGACCAACATGTCCCAACATGAAATTAAACTTATGAACAACATGTCCATAAAATAGTTCAAAAATATGACAATAATTTCCCCATAAGGCATTAAAACTATGACCAAACTATCCCAAAAATATGTTAAACCTATGAACATCCTATCCCCATATTATGTTAAACTTATGACAAACCATTCCCCATTAGATTTTAAACATGTGTCCAACTTGTCTATAAAAGATGTTAATCCTATGACCATCATGTCACCACAAGACATTAAAACTCTAGACAATATAACTATACAACATATTAAACATGTGACCCAAATTCATATATAATAATCTCTACATCATGTGATGAACATTATATTCCTAAGGCAAATATCCTCAGATGACTTTTTCCCCTAGGGTTAGTTACATTATGAGGGACATGGGATGCCTTGGGTTCCACACCTAAGATAAAGTGTGTTGGAACCATGAGCGTTCTATGAAGAAAATGGAGTTTGTTTTGTGTTTGTTATAAATCCTTATTAAAAGTTGGGAATGTTTTCCAAGAAAGGGATCATACAATTCAAGCGGACAATAGTATTAAAGGTGGTGTCATTTTCCAGTTTTTTCCAAATTTGTGGGCCTGAAAATCGGAAAATGGAGAAAAGTGTGTATTTCCGACGCTTTCGGCGGGGCGCGCGCATCCGTCCATCCACGGAGGACGCGCTGTTGTTGCCCCGCATTCCCGCTTTCCAAAGGGGGGCGGCATTCGCTCTTTATTCAGGGACGTCTGCTCCTTGATCGAAACAGGATGATGGTATGTCGGTTCTTCCTTCCATGGATTCCTCCTTGGAACTCGTCACCTAGTCTGGGTCTCCCTCATAGATTTAATATGTTGTTCGTGAATCTCATTCCTGGTGCCATATCTTCATGGAAACCGGTTAATTACACTACTTCCGTCAAGACTTTCCATGGGGTCTTGACATGGTAGCGACCTTCGGTTGGAGTAGACGACAACATCAGGCATTTCAAGGCATCTCTGGGTGCATGGACATTGGGGAACCTGTATTCTTCCTCATGAGAGGGCATCTCAAGGGTGCATAACCTGAGGCATCCAGCGTCGAGTGTGGGGAATCATATTCCATAGGCATGTACCTGAGGTTTTCCTCAGCTTCCCATGTTAAACACAGGGTATGCAGCATGTTTAACGTATTGCGAAGACGATTACGCCAAAGGCGTGTCATCCGAGGTTTTCCTCAGGCATCTCATGTTTATCATGAGGTAGGCCATGAGTTTAACGTCTTACGGAGACAGAATGAGGGCGATGAGAACGTCCCATAGAGATAGATCAGATTGGTATATTCGAAAGGGAGAACATCTGGAATATGGATGGATCAGAATGCCCAATGAGGATGGATCCGAGTTGGTGCACTCCCTAGAGGGGAAAAGGGTGATGAATCGGGTTTTACACAAAGGACAACGACCGGGAGATATGACGAGGCTTACACATTGAAAGTGGCCCATGCGCCGCTAGGAGTATCGAGGAGGTGGATGGAAAGATCCCACCGGGATGTGGCGGCCCGCGTGAGAATCAGGATGGGTGATGGATGGATGAATGAAGTGGAGGGGGAATGAAATGGGACCATTGCAGGGGAGACAGTGAAGTTGGGATTGAGCCTTGAAGAGGCTTCCTACGTATCCCCGTGGCAGGGAATCAAAGTCCACGTAGTTCAGGATGGTGCTGGTGAACCGACGTAAAGGTGGACCTTGGCCCGATGGATGTCGTCAGCGAACCAACGTAAAGGTTGACCTTGGTCCGATGCGTCAGCGAACCGACGTGAATGTGGACCTCGGTCCGATGGGCATCGTCAGTGAACTGACGTGAAGGTGGACCTTGGTCCGATAGGTAGTGGGCTTGAACCTCGGGGAGGCTTCCTACGTACCATGACTTGACATGGATCAAAGACCACATAGTTCAAGTGATGGAATTCGTCAGCGAACTGACGTGAAGGTGGACCTTGGTCCGATGGGAGATGGGCTTGAACCTCGAGGAGGCTTCCTACGTACCATGCCTTGACATGGATCAAATACCTCGTAGTTCAAAGGGTTTCATCGGTGAACCGGCGTGAAAGTAGACCCAGGGGGCCCACTAGTGGTGGGATTGAACCTCGTGAAAGCTTCCTACGTACCATGCCATGACATGGATCAAAGTCCTCGTAGTTCGGATTGGCCACAACGGCTTGCCGTCGGACTGGAATACAGTTTAGCATCATGATGGACGAGAGTGAACCCTGACGTGAATGAATGACGGGTGGTGGGCTTGAACCTCGTGGAGGCTTCCTACGTACCATGCCTTGGCATGGATCAAAGTCCCCGTAGTTCGGGATGGTGGTGGGTGTCGGCGAAGCAACGTGAATGAGGGGCCTTGGTCTGATGAGAGATGGGCTTGAACCTCTGGGAGGCATCCTACGTACCATGCCATGACATGGATCAAAGTCCCTGTAGTTCGGAGGGTGGTCACAACAGCTTGTCGTCGGACTGGAATGCAGTTTAACGTCATGCTGGATGAAGGTAGAACTAGATTTGAATTGGATGACGGGTGGGATTGAACCTCGTGGAGGCTTCCTACGTACCATGCCTTGACATGGATCAAAGTCCTCATAGTTCAAATGGGTGTGCAGTTTAATGTCATGCGGGACAAGGGCATACATTTTAACGTCATGCTGGATGAGGTCATACAGTTTAATGTCATGTTGGACGAGGGCATTCAGTTTAATGTCATGTTGGACGATGGCATGCAGTTTAACGTCATGATGGACGAGGAATTGTCATGGCCAATGCCAACTCTAAGCCCACGTGATTCATGCTCGGTGTGAGAAACTAGAGACAGCAAGGACCCGACGATCACGCCGCGAAGGGTGCGTCCATGTGAAGCGAAGAGGGGCTTACACGTTAGGCGGCCCATGGTGCTGGGACTTACTCCAGGATGGAGGCCCGAAGTGAAGAATGACAATGATTTCAGGCTTGAGCATTGAATAGGCTTCCTACGTATCCCTGTGGAAGGGAATCAAAGTCCATGTAGTTCTTCTGATGACGGATTACCACTGATTGTGGGTTTCAATGGATTACCGCTGGTTTGGGTCACAACAACTTACTGCTAGATAAGTATGTGAACAGCTTACCACTAAACGGGGTCGCAATGGCTTACCGCTGGATCGGGTCACAACGTCTTACCGCTGGATTGGGTCACCATGGCTTACCACTGTAAAAGGATGTCAACGGCTTACCGCTACATGGGATCACAACAGTGGATGTGGCTTACGTGAGGAAGCTGCCTGGGTGCCTCTAGGGAGCGACAATGGTGGATGGGGCTTATGCTAGGAAGCTGCCTGGGTGCCTCTATGGAGCGGCAATGGTGAATGGGGCTTACGCTAGGAAGATGCCTGGGTGTCTTCTATGGAGTGGCACCGATGGATGGGGATTACGCTAGGAAGCTGCCCCTAATGTCTTCCTCATGTCTATCCATTAGGGCATCCCGAATCACTGGTGGGTTGAGGCATTTACCTATGCACTAGTGCACATGCAGGATAAAGCCAATGGGCGTTGGAATCATGCCACTGTAGTCATGGCATTTATCATCTTACGCTTGGAGCATAAGGCATCTCCTGTTTAGAACCAGAGGCATCTTACATTAGGAACATAGGGCATACTATAGTTTAGAGTCCTGTAGGTAGGACAATTATCATCTCATGCTAGGAGCATAAGGCATCTCTTATTTGGAGCAAGAGGAATCCTATGTTTGGAACATAGGGAGAATAGTAAAGTTTATAGTCTTGCAGGTAGGACTGTTGGCATATTATGCTAGGAGCATAAGGAATCTCTTGCTTGGAGTAAGGGGCATCCTGTCATTTGTTAGATAGGAAGAATACTACAGTTTAGACTCATGTAGGTAGGACTATTGGAATCTCATGCTAGGAGCATAAGGCATCTCTCGTATAGGGAAAAAGGCATCCGATCATTTGTTAGATAGGGTGTACTACAGTTTATAGTCATGTAGATTGTACTATTAGGCGTCTTACGCTTGGAGTATAAGGCATCTCTCATATAGGGAAAGAGGAAACCTATCATTTGTTAGATAGGGTGTACTATAGTTTGTAGTCATGTAGATAGGACTATTAGGCATCTTACGCTTGGAGCATAAGGCATCTATCGTATAGGGAAAGAGGCATCCTATCATTGGATTATAAGGATTACTACAGTTTAGAGTCATGTAGGTAGGACAATTAGGTAGAAGATGCCTAGAAATGGTTGGTGTTGGGACTTACGGAAGGGCGGCCCTTTATGGTTCAACCTGGCATAGGAGCCAAGTGATTGGGTTTGGAGGAGTTTCCTGAGGAATGGTTCGACTCAAGGTACTCGTGGAGTTGATGATGAGAACCCCAACTCACGACATATGAAACAACCCAAGAGGAATACATCAACTCAAGGTGATTCATGGTGTGTGGAGGAGTGTCTCAAATCATGGTGTTCCATAGGTGGAAGGTGGGAGTGCATAAGGGCGCAATGGAAAATCCTGACATCCCGGCCCGAAAAGTTCGTGGTGCGACTCTCCATTTTTCATGGGGGTCTGTGACGGTAGCAGAGGGACCGGCCAGGAGGGCTGGGACCGCAACCCGACATTGAGCCCGAGCAGGTGTGCGGGGGCGCAGCCCCCACGGTATGGACCGGTGGGCACGAAGGTAGGATCCTTGCAAAGGGTAGGTCTTCGCGAAGTAGCTTTGCGAAGCATGGCCTCGCGGAGAAATGGTCTCTCACGGAGCAATGGGGTCTTGCGGAGCAAACGGGTCTCGCGGAGCAAATGGGTCTTGCGGAGCAAAGGGCTCTCGTGGAGCAAAGGGCTCTCACGGAGCAAAGGGATCTCACGGAGCAAAGGGATCTCACGGAGCAAAGGGATCTTGCTAAACTTGGTCTCGCTGACCAGCATCGCGGTGCATGGCCTCTTGCGGAGCAAGGGCGGCTCGCGGAGTGCTCGCGAAGCAGCAACGCGAAGGAAGCTGCTCATGGAGCATGGCCTCGCGGAGCCACAAATTGGAGCTCCGCGGACCGGGAGATCGACCGCCCAAGGGGTGAAGAGGCTGTGGTCGTCTGTCTGGAGAAGGGGGGTGAGCTGGTTATTTATAGGCAAGGGGCTCCGCGAAGTCGACCTCTCGCGTTGCCTCGGATGCTTCACGGCGCGCTCGCGAACGTCAAATCCGTTCGCGGAGGGGTACCACCTCCGGTGCTTCACGGCGGGTCTTCGCGGCATGTCGCAAATGTCAAACAGGTTCGCGGAGCATCCCGCCTCCTATTCTTCGCAGCGGGCTCGTGAACGTCAGGGCGTTCACAGAGCCTCTCGCCTCATTCCTTCATGGCGGCGCTCCGCGATCATGGACGGGGCTTTGCGAATGGGCTTCGCGAACCAGATTTCCAGCCCAACTTCAAATGTCCATAACTCCTAATTCGTAGCTTCGTTTGGGCCCTGCGACCTACCAAATCGAAGCTTGCGAAATGGACTACGATCTTGGATCATGTATGGAAGCATTTGGAAAATTTTGGCGACGCATTTTCTGGGGTCTACAGAATCCACCCCTAAGAACGGGGTCCAATGAGGGCGAGAAGGGCAAGGCAGACCGCGATCTGAGGAAACGACTGAGGAAAACGCGTGCATTGGGGTCCATTGTACCTCGATCGCATTGAGGATTAATTAAACTAAATCTCTAAGCCTGCTTGATCCATGCTCGGTGCGGGAAAAAAGAGATAATAGGAGCTCATGTACGAGAGTGTAAAACAACGGATGGTGTGAGGGGATCGACATGGGACATCAATCACCATTTGGGGGAATCCTAAGAGAGATAGGGGTCACGGCAGGAGAGCATGGATCTCTGAACAGCCGACCTTCTTTTCCCCCTGGTCTAGTGGAAAATCGGGGTAACGCCAGGGGCATTAGAATCAATCCAAACAGAGGGAAGTGGGAGGTGTGAATCACGATACCCAAAATCCAGAACATTGTGGAGACGGCATGACAATAAAGGAAAACTGTTAACTGTGGTGGAGAATTGGTATCCTTACTGCGTTAGCCTGAAATGGGGACAACAAATGAGGGTTGACCGTTGACCATGTTCGAAACACGAGACTATTTCACAAATGTTGTTGATCAATCCTTTGGGACGTTGGCCTGAAATGATTGGAGGGCCCTTAGGTCCAGCATCCATGGAGAGCCCTTAATCTTAGTATCCATGTCGTCCAAGGGTCCTTTTGGATGCGGAAGACGATGAGGATCCAAGTAGAGAGCTCACGAATCTTGGTCATGGGATGAGGGGAATATCCCTAAGAAAATCCCACACTTCAGGCTCTTTGTTGAAACACATCTGAATACGACAACGAGACATATCAGATAGGGGGAGCAGAGTCCTTTCCCATAGGGAGATCATAGTTTAGGGTCGTATAATTCGGACCATGAATGGGTAAGGGGAGCAGGGGACACATGGCAATGCGGTTACAAAACCCACCGTGAATGAGGACCTAAGCCCTACTTACCATGAATTCTCTGGGGAAATGCTCGAGTCGAGGGACTGAACACGAAGGTTAGGCTGGGCCCGTGGGGATGTGCCTGGGCGCTCCTATGTATCTCATAAGGATGAGAATCAAGCCATACGTAGTTATGAAATGGGAGTGTGGGTGTGTCCCTTGCACTAAAAGAAGTAGAATTTGATAAATCTTTTTTGTCCATTAAGGTGAGTGGTTTTTTTTGTGAAGCGACGGGCCTAGGGTAGCAGGCCGTGGTGTCGCCACAAGAATCAAGCCGTGATAGGCGTTGAAAAATGGCATGGCATGTGACCAATACCAAACATGATGTCCCCTATAACGAGGTCATCAAAATGAAGTGTCATTTTTCGTCGTGCGACCAGGACGATAATGTCACAGTTTTAGGGTCGTATGATAGGACCAAACATGCATTTTAACATCATGCAGTGCAGACGTAGCAGAGGCGATGCTAGGAGGGGAATGTTCATGGTGTCGTGCGACATAACCGACGTAGATGGGGACATGATACCTCATCACACTGTACACAGTCCCGAGAGAGGAAGACCTCAGGCCGAGGGGCCTATATATAGGTATGAGGTGAAAAGATGGGGGGAGAGACTAGCTCCCTAAATGGGATGGACCCGATGACAAGATGATCGGGCGGTCCTACGTATCCAATGAGGATAGGAATCAAGCTGAACGTAGTTCTATATGGATCCTAGTTTGTGTTCATAGAGCTCAGACCATGGAAACCCCGAAAGACGCCGTATTGTAGCTTTTTCCCCCTGACATGCAATGGTGCACTGAGGGATAGCGCCAAAAGTGTCGAGATTCCACCTGGACATGATGGGGTGGAAAATTATGTGAATTATGCAACCAACATTTGAGGACTGAAGGGGTTGGCATGACGACAGAGGATTACTGCTGACCATGTTCGCAACAAAGCATCCTGTCGCGTTAGCCTAAAATGGAGACATACAAATGAGCATCGACCGCTGACCGTATTTGCAACGCGGGATTTTATCGATTTGTTGTCCAAAACCCTCGGGGGATTTCCCCCGTAACGGTAGGAGAGCCATTGGGCATTGTATCCAGGACGTTATTTGGGGTCCCTCCAGGTGTGAAAGGTAATGGAATCCTGAATGGAGGGGAACACAAAGCTTGACAAGTTGAAGGAACTTGATCAAGTTGAATCTGACACTCTTGGTCCTAGACCAGAGTACTCTTAACACATGGGTGAACCGTTGCAAGGGGTCAAGAGACTCAACTTGAGGGTAACCAAGAGATGGAGGGTTCCTGGGAGAAGGGGGGAATGGTGCCCAAAACCTTGTATCATACCTACATATCCCACTCCTGGAGAGGGATATGCCCAGTGGCCTAGGTGACCGGGAGATCAGGAGACCTCTAAGAGGTGGGGCTGGTCCCGAAGTCTGGACATTCAGGTGGTCCTACGTATCCCATGAGGATGGGAATCAAGCCACACGTAGTTCTGAGGGGTGCCTTTTAATGTCATGCGGGACAAGGAATAGGAGGAATAACTATCAGAACGGGGGTTCATGTGGTGCACCTATTGAAAACCCGACGTGAATGAGGACATAATCCCACACTACGCCACACAGTCCCGTAGTCGGGGTCCTGAAGGCAGGACCAGAGATGTGAATTTTCTGAACTTAATTTGGACCCAAAGACAAGGGCTCTTGGCATTCCTACGTATCCAATTAAGATGGGAATCAAGCTGAACTAAGTTCTGAGAGGATCTTAATTTATGGTCATAGAGATCGGACCATGGGTGGTGACAACTTCCCGATTAAGCACAGACGTCAACCCGATCCCTAAGCCCACGTGAGTTAAACTCGGTGTGGGAAACAAGGGGGGGGGGTATCCTTATAGCAATACTAGGGGAGTCCATCAAAGGGGAGTCGACAGAGATCCTATAAGGAAACCTTTGACATGGATTGTTTCCCCAATGTGCAGAAATGCACAAAGGAAATGTACCAAGATTTTCGAGACTCTACATGGACACGATGAAGTGATGAAGGGTGTGAATTGTGTACCCTACATTTTGGGCTTAATGGGTTGGCGTCGCGATAGAGGAAAACTGTTAACCATGGTGGAAACGCAGTGTCCATATCGTGTTAGCCTGAGGTGGGAACAACAAATGAGCATCGACCGCTAACCATATTCGCAACGCGGGATTTTATCGATTTGTTGTCCGAAACCCTCAGGGGCATTGGCCCGTAACGGTAGGAGAGCCCTTGGGCATAGTACCCAGGCCGTTCTTGGGGGTCCCTCCGAGTGTGAAAGATGATGGAAGCCCTGGTGCAGGGATACACAAAGCCTGGAAAGAAGGTGCAGACGTGTCCGAGTAAAGCTTGGCATTCCAAGTAATAGACCAGAGTCCCCTTGGGCACATTGGTGAACCACCGAAAAGGGGTCGACGAAATAGCTCAGGAGGGAGAGGTACATGGCGTGGTCATTACGAGACCGACGTGAATGAGGAAATAATCCCACACCACACCATATAATCCTCTCATGGAGGAAGGGTATACCAAGGGGCCAAGGTGGGATGAAGATTCCCGAGAGATGGGGCTGAGCCCGAATTCTAGACATTCATGTGGTCCTACGTATCCCATGAGAATGGGAATCAAGCCACACGTAGTTCTCTAGATGTATTTTAACGTCATACGAGATGAGGGGGGAGTAATATACCCCCAAACAAGGGAGGTGTACGGTACGGCGAATAAACCGACGTGAATGAGAAAATAATCTCACGCCCCAACATACACTCCTATAAGAGAGGACCTGGGTCGGGGCTCGAAAAGGCCAAGGGGCCTAATGTTTAGGCATTGGTCAGGAAGGCCTGACCTAATTGCAGTTTAACGTCTTGTAGTGAGGATGAGGGTCGGGGCCCGAGGAGGACAAGGGGTCTGAGGCTGGGCCTTGTAAGGGAAGGTGTAAGACATGGTACATGATCCCCACGTAAATGAGGACATAGTCCCACACCACACCGTACACCCCGGGTAAGAGGTTGGGCGGAGGGGCCCGAGAAGGCCAAGGGGCCTAAGGTCATGGATCAGTCAGGAAGGCCTGACTAGTTTGTAGTTTAACGTCTTACATGAGGATGAGGAAAGAGATAACTGTAACTAATCCGGGGGTGTGTATGACATGGAAAGTAACCTGACGTTAATGAGGATGAAGTCCTACACCACGTCGTACATTCATTATAGGGGAATCGGGGCCGTGGGCCCGACCGCTAGCACCACTCGGAGGGAAGTTTATCACTTTGGGATGGGTTAGAACGAATCAATACACTAGATATTTGGGACATCTCGGGGTGGACCCGAAGATCCAGGACACTATTGACCATGTTAGAATCACAACGTTCCTATGGTGACCTGATATGGGAGCAACAAATGAGTGTCGACTGTTGACCAAATTCGCAACACAGGACTTGTATCGTCTTATTGCTTGAAAATCCTCGGGGGAGTTGGCCCATATCGGTAGGAGAGCCCTTGGGCGTAGTATCCAGGACGTTCTTGGGGGTCCTTCCAGGTGTGAAAAAATGATGGAATCCCAGTCAAGGAGTGGGTGAAGCATAGCTGTATCCATCCATGAAAGAGGCAAACATCTCTAGGGGGGATGTGCAGCCGGGTCGAGGCTTGCTCGATGTGAGTTGGGGAAAAAGTGTGCACTCTGCCATATATCTTTACTCGAGGGGAAGATTGTGGCTTTTGGGCTGGGCCAGCGGACGAAATGCCCGGGCGTTCCTACGTATCCCATTAGGATGGGAATCAAGCCATACGTAGTTCTTAAAGGCCGTGCAGTTTAGCATCATGCGGTGAGGACGTGGGAGGATAGAAGAACGGGAGTGGACACATGGTGCAACCCATACAATCCTTGTATGAGTGGGGTTAAGAAATCCTACTCCTCGCTACACAAGGATCCTCCAAAAACACTATTCCCAGGGGGGAAAGTGGAAGAGAAAAGCTTGGGTCTGGGCTCAAGACTAGGTGTCTGAGCGTTCCTACGTATACCATTAATATGGGAATCAAGCCACACGTAGTTCTTGAGATGCAGTTTAACGTCAATCGAGACAAGGATTCATCTCATTTTGGGATATGTAAGGTATGGCAAGAAATATGACGTGAATGAGGACGTATTTCCACACCATACCGTACAATCATGCAAGAGGGTGAGTCGACACAGGCCAAGGGGCCAGAGGCTGAGCATCGGTCAGGAAGGCCTGAATGGCTTGCAGTTTAACGTCTTACAGTAAGGATGGGGTCCGGGGGCCTGAGGAGGCCAATGGGCCTGAGTCTGAGCCTCGGCCAGGAAGGCTTGACTGGCTTGTAGTTTAACATCTTACAATAAGGACGAGGGGAGATCTTAGTTTAAGGTCATAGAGCTCGGACCATTTTTCAGTTTATCGTCTTGCAGGACGAAGATGTAGTTTAAGTTCATGCAGGACCCTACAGTTTAAGGTCGTGTTGGACCATAACGTGCAGTTTAAGGTCATGTGGGATGATAATGATCAGTTTAACGTCATGAAGGATGAAGATGAACAGGTTTACGTCATGCAGGATGATGATGCAGTTTAATGTCATGCAGGACGATAATGGTCAGTTTAACGTCATGACGGACGAAGATGAACAGTTTAACGTCATGCATGACGATTGTGTAGTTTAATGTTATGCAGGACGATAATGATCAGTTTAATGTCATGACAGAAGAAGATGAACAGTTTTACGTCATGCAGGATGATTGTGCAGTTTAATGTCATACAGGACGATAATTGGCAGTTTTACGTCATGACGGACGAAGATGAACAGTTTAACGTCGTGTAGGACGATGATGCAGTTTAATGTCGTACAGGACGATAATGATCAGTTTAACATCATGACCGACGAAGATGAACAGTTTAACGTCATGAAGAATGATTGTGCAGTTTAATGTCATGCAGGACGAACGCAGTTTAATGTCGTGCAGGACGATAATGAGCAGTTTTAAGTCATGACGGGCGAAGATGAACAGTTTAACGTCATGCAGGACGATGATGCAGTTTAATGTCGTGCAGGCCGATAATGATCAGTTTGACTTCATGACGGACGAAGATGAATAGTTTAACGTCATTCATGACGATGATGTAGTTTAATGTCATGCAGGATGATAATGATCATTTTAACATCATGATGGATGAAGATGAGTAGTTTAACGTCATGCAGGACGATTTCGTAGTTTAATGTCATGAAGGACGATAATGATCAGTTTAACGTCATGACGGACGAAGATGAGCAGTTTAACGTCATGCAGGACGATGATGCAGTTTAATGTCGTGCAGGATGAAGGTTGTTACGCAGTTTAACATTCTGAAACTGGGACGTTAAAACACACAAATTGTGTTGGTAGTGGAATGATCATCTCTACCCCATTGTGGTTTGGGATGAGGGGGGGTCTATATGATGGGATGTCCCTAAAATCCCCTGATCATGATGATCCTTCCACGAGCTGGTTTCAAGGCCACAGGGAGGACATCTGTGGTTGATGCAACATGGTGGTTGGGATGACACAGAGTGTCACAAGAGTAGTAGGGATGACTACATTACCTTGATCTGGAGGGGTGAAGAAGCCAGGAGGGTCGGTACGACGGGACGACGGAGCCCGCAAGGCGTGGAAGACTGGAGCGTCGGTACGATGGGGCGAGGGAGCCCAGGAGGCGTGGAAGCCTGGACGTCGGTAGGATGGGGAGATGGATCCTGGAAGGCGTGGAAGCCTGGACGTCCACACGATAGGGAGATGGAGCCCGGAAGGTGTGGAAACCTGGATGTCCGCACAACGGGGCGATGGAGCCCGGAAGGCGTGAAAGCCTAGACGTCGGCACGACAGGGCGATGGAGCCCGGAAGGCATGGAAGCCTGGACGTCTGCACAACGAGGCGATGGATCCCGGAAGGCATGGAAGCCTGGGCGTCGGTATGATGGGGCAAAAAGGCCCGGAAGGCGTGGAAGCCTGGACGTCGGCATGACGGGGCGAAAAATCCTGGAAGGCCTGGAATCCTAGAGGTCGGCACGACAGGGTGATGGAGCCCGGAAGGCGTGGAATCCTGGAACATCGGTACAACGGGGCGATGGATCCTGGAAGGTGTGGAATCCTCGACATCGGCACGACGGGGCGATGGAGCCTGGAAGGCGTGTAAGCCTGGAACATCGGTATGACGGGGCGATGGAGCCCGGAAGGCGTGGAAGCCTGGAATGTCGGTACGATGGGGAGAAATAGCCCGGAAGGCGTGGAAGCCTAGATGTCGGCACAATGAGGGAGACGGGGCCCAGAAGGCGTGCAAAGCTGGACTTCAGCACGACGAGGGCGACGGGGCCCAGAAGGCATGGAAGCCTGGAACGTTGGATCGACAGGGCGATGGAGCCCGGAAGGCGTGGAATCCTGGAACGTCGGTATGACGGGGTGAAGGATCCGGGAAGTCATGGAAGCCTAGATGTTGGCACGACAAGGGAGACGGGGCCCGGATGGCGTGGAAGCCTGGACTTCGGCACGACGAGGGTGACGTGGCCCGGAAGGCATGGAAGCATGGAACGTTGGAACGACGGGGCGATGGTGCCCGGAAGGCGTGGAAGCTTCATGCCGAACGGTGTAGGTATGAGAAGCACCTCCGTGGTTTCCGGTGAAAATAGAGTGGGGTCGACAAAGTGCTGATATAGTTGGGGAAGGATTCCCCCTTCACGGCCTCATGAGGCGGCAGAGTCGGCGAGGAGCCAATGGAGATGGGTGGTGGATCCACCAGCGCGGCCTCTTGAGGCGGCAGAGATGGCGAGGAGCCGATGGAGATGGGTGGTGGAGCCACCAGCGCGGCCACTTAAGGCGGTGGAGTCTGCGAGGAGCCGATGGAGTCGGGCGGTGGATGCCACCAGCGTGGCCTCTTGAGGCGGTGGAGTCGGCGAGGAGCCGATGGGGATGGGTGGCAGAGCCACCTGCGCGGCCTCTTGAGGCTGTGGAGTCAGCGAGGAGCCGAAGGAGTAGGGCGGAGGATGCCACCTGCGTGGCCTCTTGAGGTGGCGGAGTCAGCGAGGAGCCGATGGAGATTGGTGGCAGAACCACCTGCGTGGCCTCTTGAGGTGGCGGAGTCGGCGAGGATCCGATGGAGTTGGGTGGAAGAGCCACCTGCACGGCCTCTTGAGCCGGCGGATTCGGCGAGGAGCCGACAGAGTGGGGTGGTGGAGCCACCTGCGCGGCCTCTTGAGTCAGCGGAGTCGGCGAGGAGCCGATGGAGTCGGGTGGCGGAGCCACCTGCGCGGCCTCTTGAGGTGGCGGTGTGGGCTAGGAGCCGATGGACCGTAGTCATCAATCACCGAATGTTACTCATCCTCTCACATATAATGGGGAGGGAATTCACATGGATGATGCCTCAATCTTCCATACACATTTTTTCTACTCACTATTGAAGGAGAAGAGATTCACGTCGGGTTCACAATTTCTGTTTCCGAATCTTTCACTGGGGTGCGCGCTTCCATCCCTCCGTGGAGGACGCGCTGCTGTTGCCCCGCATTCTCGCTTTCCAAAGGCGGGCGGCATTCACTCCTTATTCAGGGATGTCTGCTCCTTGATCGAAACAGGATGATGGGATGTCGGTTCTTCGATTCCGTGGATTCCTCCTCGAAACTCTTCACCTAGTCCGGGTCTCCCTCATAGATTTAATACTTTGTTCATGAATCTCATTCCCAGTGCAATCTCTACATGGACACCGGTTAATTACACTACTTCCGTCAAGACTTTCCATGGGGTCTTGACATGGTAGCGACCTTCGGTCGGAGTAGACGGCAACATCAGGCATGTCAGGGCATCTCTGGGTTCATGGACATTGGGGAACCTGTATTCTTCCTCATGAGAGGGTATCTCAAGGGTGAATAACTCAAGGAATCCCACATCGAGTGTGGGGAATCATATGCCATAGGCATGTACCTGAGGTTTTCCTAAGCTTCCCATGTTTAACACAGGGTATGCAGCATGTTTAATGTCTTGCGAAGATGGTTACGCCAAAGGCGTGTCATCCGTGGTTTTCCTTAGGCATCTCATGTTTATCATGAGGTAGGCCGTGAGTTTAACGTCTTACGGAGACAGAAGGAAGGTGATCAGAACGTCCCATAGAGACGGATCATATTGGTATATTCCAAAGGGAGAACATCTGGAAGATGGATGGATCAAAACGCCCAATGAGGACGGATCCGAGGTGGTGCACTCCCTAGAGGGGAAAAGGGTGATGAATCGGGGTGTACATAGAGGACAACGACCCAGAGATATGATGGGGATTACTCGTGGAAAGTGGCCCATGCACTGCTAGGAGCTGCGAGGAGGGGGATGGAATGATCCCACCGGGATGTGGCGGCCTGGGTAAGAATCAGGATGGGTGATGGATGGATGAATGAAGTGGAGGGGGAATTAAATGAGTCCATCGCAGGGGCGACAATGAAGTTGGTCTTGATCCTTGAAGAGGCTTCCTGCGTATCCTCGTGGCAGGGAATCAAATTCCTCGTAGTTCAGGATGGTGCCGGTGAACCGACGTGAAGGTGGACCTTGGCCCGATGGATGTCTTCAGCGAACAACGTAAAGGTGGACCTTGGTCCGATGCGTCAACGAACCGACGTGAAGGTGGACCATGGTCCGATGGGCATCGTCAGCGAACTGACGTGAAGGTGGACCTTGGTCCGATGGGTAGTGGGATTGAACCTCGGGGAGGCTTCCTACGTACCATGCCTTGACATGGATCAAAGACCACATAGTTCAAATTATGGAATTCGTCAGCGAACCAATGTGAAGGTGGACATTGGTCCGATGGGAGATGGTCTTGAACCTCGAGGAGGCTTCCTACATACCATGCCTTGACATGGATCAAAGACCTCATAGTTCAAAGGGTTTCATCAGTAAACTGACGTGAAAGTAGACCCATGGGGGCCACTAGTGGTGGGATTGAACCTCGTGAAGGCTTCCTACGTTCCATGCCTTGACATGGATCAATGTCCTCGTAGTTCCGATTGGTCACAATGGCTTGTCGTCGGACTATAATACAGTTTAACGTCATGCTGGACGAGAGTGAACCCTGACTTGAATGAACAATGGGCGGTGGGCTTGCACCTCATAGAGGCTTCCTACGTACCATGCCTTGGCATGGATCAAAGTCCCCGTAGTTCAGGATGGTGGTGGGTGTCGGTGAACCGACGTAAATGAGGGACCTTGGTCTGATGAGATATGGGATTGAACCTCTGGGAGGCTTCCTATGTACCATGCCTTGACATGGATCAAAGTCCCCGTAGTTCGGAGGGTGGTCACAGTGGCTTTTCATCGGACCGGAATGCAGTTTAACGTCATGCTGGACGAAGGTAGAACTCGACGTGAATTGGATGACGGGTGGGCTAGAACCTCGTGGAGGCTTCCTATGTACCATGCCTTGACATGGATCCAAGACCTCGTAGTTCAAATGGGTGTGCAGTTTAATGTCATGCGGGACAAGGGCATACAGTTTAATGTCAAGATGGACGAGGGCATACAGATTAATTTCATGTTGGATGAGGGCATTCAGTTTAACATCACACTGGACGATGGCATGCAGTTTAACGTCATGCTAGACAAGGTATTGTCATGGCCAATGCCAAATCTAAGCCCACGTGAGTCATGCTCGGTGTGAGAAACAAGAGACAGCAAGGGCATGACGATCACACCACGAAGGGTGCATCCGTGTGAAGCGAAGAGGGGCTTACAGGTTAGGCGGCCCATGGTGTTGGGACTTACTCCAGCATGGAGGCCCAAAGTGAAGAATGACGATGATTTCAGGCTTGAGCATTGAATTGGTTTCCTACGTATCCCTGTGGCAGGGAATCAAAGTCCATGTAGTTCTTCTGATGATGGCTTACCGCTGATTGTGGGTTTCAACGGCTTACCGCCGGTTTGGGTCACAAAAGATTACCGCTAGATAAGGATGTGAACGGCTTACCGCTAAATGGGGTCGCAACGGCTTACCGCTGGATTGGGTCACAACGGCTTACCTCTAGATTGGGTCACCACGGCTTACCGTTGTAAAAGGATGTCAATGGCTTACTGCTGCATGGGATCACAATAGTGGATGGGGCTTATGCGAGGAAGCTGCCCGGGTGCCGCTAGGGAGCGGCAATGGTGGATGGGGTTTACGCTAGGAAGCTGCCCGGGTGCCGCTATGGAGTGGCAATGGTGAATGGGGCTTACGCTAGGAAGCTGCCCGGGTGTCTTCTATGGAGCGGCACTGGTGGATGGGGCTTACTTTAGGAAGCTGCCCGGGTGCCGCTAAGGAGCGAAAATGGGGAATGGGGCTTATGCTGAGAAGATGCCCATGTGCCGCTAAGGAGCGGCAATGGTGAATGGGGCTTACGCTAGGAAGCTGCCCATAATGTCTTCCTCATGTCTGGCCCTGAGGGCATCCCGACACACTAGTGGGTTGAGGCATTTACCTATGCGCTAGTGCACAAGCAGGATAAATCCAAGGGGCGTTGGAATCATGCCACTGTAGTCATGGCATTGAGCATCTTACGCTTGGTGCATAAGGCATCTCATGTTTGGAACCAGAGGCATCCTACATTAGGAACATAGGACGTACTACAGTTTAGAGTCTTGTAGGTAAGACTATTTGCATCTCATGCTAGGAGAATAAGGCATCTCTTATTTGGAGCAAGAGGAATCCTATGTTTGGAGCATAGGGAGAATACTACAGTTTATAGTCTTGTAGGTAGGACAATTGGCATCTCATTCTAGGAGCATAAGGTATCTCTTACTTGGAGCATGGGGCATCCTATCATTTGTTAGATAGGGAGAATACTACAGTTTAGAGTCATGTAGGTAGGACAATTGGCATCTCATGCTAGGAGCATAAGGCATCTCTCGTATAGGGAAATAGGCATCATAACATTTGTTAGATAGGGTGTATTACAGTTTATAGTCATGTAGATAGGACTATTTGGCATCTTACGCTTGGAGTATAAGGCATATCTCGTATAGGGCGAGAGGCATCCTATCATTTGATAGATAGGGTGTACTACAGTTTATAGTCATGTAGATAGGACTATTAGTCATTTTACGCTTGGAGCAAAAGGCATCTCTCGTATAGGGCAAGAGGAATCCTATCATTGGAACATAAAAATTAATACAGTTTAGAGTCATGTAGGTAGGACTATTAGGCAGAAGATGCCTAGAAATGGTTGGTGTTGGGACTTACGCAAGGGCTGACCATTATGGTTCAACCTGGCATAGGAGCCAAGTGATTGGGTTTGGAGGAGTTTCCTGAGGAATGGTTCGACTCAAGGTACTCGGGGAATTGATGATGAGAACCCCAACTGACGACATATGAAACGAACCAAGAGGAATACATCAACTCAAGGTGTTTCATGGTGTGTGGAGGAGTGTCTCAAATCATGGTGTTCCATAGGTGGAAGGTGGGAGTGCATAAGGGCGCAATGGAAAATCCCAGCATCGCGGCCCGAAAAGTTTGCGGTGTGACTCTCCATTTATCATGGGGGTCTGTGACGGTAGCGAAGGGACCGGCCCGGCAGTGACCCCGAGCGGGGGTGCTGGGGCGCAGCCCCCGCGGTATGGACCGGTGGGCGCGAAGGTAGGATCCTCGCAAAGGATAGGTCTTCGCGAAGTAGCTTCACGGAGCATGGCCTCCCCGAGCAATGGTCTCTCGCGGGGAAATGGGGTCTCGCTGAGCAAAGGGGTCTCGCGGAGCAAATGGGTCTCACGGAGCAAAGGGCTCTCGCGGAGCAAAGGGCTCTTGCAGAGAAAAGGGCTCTTGTGGGGCAAAGGGCTCTCGCGAAGCTTGGTCTCGCGGAGCAGCATCGCGGAGAATGGGCCTCTGGCGGAGCAAGGGCGGCTCGCGGAGTGCTCGCGAAGCAGCAACGCGAAGGAAGCTGCTCACGGAGCATGGCCTCACAGAGCTGCAAAGAGGAGCTCAGCGGACTAGGAGATCGACCGCCCAAGGGGCGAAGAGGCCGTGGCCGTCTTTCTGGAGAAGGGGGGTGAGCTGAGTATTTATAGGCAAGGGGCACAATGAATCCGACCTCTCGCGCCGCCTCGGATGCTTCGCGGCACACTCGTGAACGTCAAATCCGTTTGCGGAGAGGTACCGCCTCCGGTGCTTCGCGGCGGGCTCGTGAACGTCAAATCCGTTCGCGGAGAGGTACCGCCTCGGGTGCTTCGCGGCGGGTCTTCATGGCGCGTCGCAAACGTCAAACAGGTTCACGGAGCATCCTGCCTCCTGTGCTTCGCGGAGAGCTCGCGAATGTCAGGGCGTTCGCGGAGCCTCTCGCCTCATTCCGTCGCGGCGGTGCTCCGCGATCACGGATGGGGCTTCGCGAATGGGCTTCGCGAACCAGATTTCAATCCCAACTTTAAATGTCCATAACTCCTAATTCTTAGCTCTGATAGGGCCCTGTGACCTACCAAATCGAAGCTTGCGAAATGGACTATGATCATGGATCATGTATGGAAGCATTTGGAAAATTTTGGGGACGCGTTTTCGGGGGTCTACAGTGTGTTTGGAAATTGATGTTGCGTGCAAAATTGTAGGTGTTATGGAAAAAATTTCACAAGTCATGTTTTAGGATCAAAATGTCAAAAAAATAGAAAAGGCATGAGCTGTGCAAAATATTTAGTGTTTTTTGTAGAAAACAGTTCCAACACAAAACGTAAGGTGTGTTGAACGAGAGGTTTTACGCGACACGGTGGGTTTTATGCCTGGGGTTCAGTGATTCGAATAAATAATAGGTGACCCATCTCATTTGGTATAGCTGAAGACTTAGAAAAGATATATGTTCTGATGTGCGTAAATGTTGCGAAGAAAGTATTTGTGCATAAAAGTTGCAGATGCGCGTAAAAGTTGATGTTATGCGCAAAAGATGATGTTGCGTAGAAAAGTTGAAGTTGCATGGAAATGTTGAAGTTTCATGTTAAAAGGTGAATTTGTGAGTAAAGGTTTTAGTTGTAAACAACAATTTCCTGCAAAATGAAAATCTTGTGTACACGGGGTAGGTGTTGCGTGTAATTGTCAATGTAGGCTGAATACAAGTTCTGAATATCCAGTTCAATGGTTCAGTGTTTTCAAGTTCATCAATTCTGGGCAATGTTGCAAGTAGTGTCTCATGTGGAATAGATACAAAGACTTCAATGCAAATCTATTGAAGAAACCTTAAATTAAATAAACTGAGTTTTACTTCTCTCAAGGAAGTGAGCTAGGGGTTCTTGGGAATTAATATGAGGGATTCAATAAGCTATCCGTGAACTTTTGTAAAGGTATTGTTCTTGGAATAGAGTGACTGTGACTGAATCATGAAATCCTTAAAATATTAAAGAATAGAGTATTTAGGTATGACTGAAACACTTTTAGTGTATGCTCCAGGGACGTAGCCCTTTGTGGTTAACCAAGTAAAAGTGGTGTGTCATCTACCTACTTTCATTTGTTTCACAGATTTATCAAGCTCTTACCAACATGGGAATAAGATCCACATCTTTTAAAAGAAAAGGTTGACACCCTGATTCACCCCTCCTCTCTCAAGATGTCCTAGAATCCATCAAAGAGTACATGAGAAACTCTAAAATTATAATCAAGAGACTTTATAGGTTCCCAATGCATAAAATATCAACATATTTTTAGATGTAACTAATGTCAAAATCATCTCCGATTGTATGTAGCTGCTTGGTTATGATAGAAGAAGCATAATTAACCAATAACCACCTTAAGATGGAACTCATAAGGATCATAATGAAAATGAACCAAATATTTAGGGGAGATCCAGACATGGAAATAATATCGAAGGATGAATCCAAGGAATGAGGAACCAATATCCTCTCACCCCATTCTGATCAAGGTGGCTACATTATCAAACAAGGTGATACATGTTTCCCACCATGTGAAATTAGAGATGTGGGGAAACTAGACACCCTAGAGGTGGCACAATAATCTTATGAAAGAAAACCACATAAGGATAGGTAAAGAAAAATAAAATCACATCACCACCAAGATGTGTGTCCCTGATAAGAAGAGATGAAAAAATGTTGAACAAGATGTGAAGATCTCCTCCTTATATAGAGAGTAGATCTCTAATGTTGGACACCACCATGTTTGGTTGTCACCTAATGAAGAAATTTGGTGTTAATCCTCACAAATGAAATGGTGTTCCTCACATGAAACCATTCTTGAAACTAGGGATAAATGAAGGATTTTAGTCATCCTCAATTTGGGACATAATCGACTTGGATCCTTCTTCCACCTTAGAGATAATAGAAAATGTTGGGAACATTGGGAATTTCCTCCATCATTCCTATATCCCAGATTAACTTCATGAAGCATGAAATACTTAATTGGTATGAAATTTATTATGACCCACAACCAAATGACATGGGGAAGTAGAACAGATGGTGTAGTAATCCTAAAAAAAGAAACTTCTTCCACAATGGTCACTACTCCCATAGCTACCGGGTGAACTCACATTTTATCCCACTCTAAAATAATCCATCTAAGGGTTATAAATTCCCTTTTTATTTGTTAAAATATAAATGGGTCATCCCATATAAGGACATGGCCCAATATGAGTTAAAAAAATCAGTACCCCACTGATGCCACCACACTAGGGGTCACATAGGAGGAAAATGCCTTGGACAATATGGTGAATCTTTTCAGGAGACTCTCCCTAGAATGATTTTATAGTTTTATCACCTAAACCGATGAGGTAGGGTATTCTTGGGTCATTACCATGGCTACTACCACCAAGGAACTTCCTAGAATGGCTCCCACCCAGCCACACTAACAAGGAAGATCAGTTTCATTAGTCGACAAGGACAACCTTATCAATTCTCTATCGTCCCTCATCCAGAATAACCAGTGCTAAAATTGGAGGTAAGACATATACCATACATGATTGGAGGTCTCTTCCTTAACTCCAATGGCTCTATCCCCCATCAGTGCACCTCATTTCACCCTCACAACCACTTTTTGGGGGTCATCTTCACTTTATTAGGATTGAGACCTCATCCACCCAATAGGCATGTCAGGTTGACTCTACCCATCATAATATCCAATAGAAATCATCATGGGGAAACCCATAAAGTAGAATTTCACTCTGAATGTCTTACCCAAAATACCAATAACCTATAAAAAGGTCCTCCCCATGCTTAAAGCTTTCCCATGTTTCTTTGGGTAAGTGGGTGAACAACCATTGTAGTGTCCATACCAACGATTCCAGCTGTAGCACACATAGAAGGAATTATTGAATCCCCCAAGGACATTTACTCAAGGAACTCCCATTCCACATGAGGTAAGAATAGGGAAAATTTCACAACATTATTGAACTCTTAGAGTGTGAGGCAATAGACAACTCAAGGGAAGCACCTTTGATCCCATCATCAATACTAGGGGAAGAAGGCTATCGACTGAGTCTAACTACCATAATTCTAAGATCCATAAGGTCCCTATATCCCTATGAAAGTACATGAATATGGATAATGTTGTAGAATACTTTTAGGGGATTTCTATGAAATAGTACATGCCACCATCATCTTCCATCCTATCGACATCCACCTTGGAAATAGAAGAGACATCAAAATCTGGATTGACACACTCATATTATGGAGAGCACTATACTATGTCATAGAGGTATAATGTAACTCCTGATATAAAAGAATCTTGAAATACCCCATCCTATATGGATATTGACATGAATTGTCCCCTCCGTCTATAAAACACTCCCATGTTCAATGGGAATTGGCTCGTGTAATGCCCCCTCTCTGAAAAAGTTAGTAGATCATCATGTCTATATCATTGGCATATCTTGTTTCCTGAATAACAATAATTGGAACCTAGGTTTATTAGGAAACATACCACATGTGTAATGAGTAGAAATAACTATGGTATATCATGGACACTGACCGGCTATTGATTTTGTTCTGGTCATCCTCGACCCTATGTTTCACTATATCAGTGTTCCTTATTATTGACCATGTGGCCTAATTCTTCCAGAATATTTGGAAAATGTCGAACCTCCTCTGAGATCTCAAATTTCAATATACATATTTCATTGATCATATTATGTTAAACAATAGATAGGACTAAAAGTTAAACATTTCCACATTTCGAGTGGCCTAGTTCCCCAACTCTTATGGTAATTTCTTCACTTTTCTACAAACCTGTTTCAGGAGCCTCTCCATGATCCAGTGAGTCATGGAATATTAATCTCCATTTGTGATGATCATAATTTGGGGGAAGTTTTTTCCCCTATAATTAAATACCCTTATAAGGAAATAATGGGATCATCAAGACTACTATCCTATGAAGGTGAAAAATCACTTCCAACCACTAGATTCATGAAAATCATCATAATAAATCCTATGGATGATTAGAGAAATTAGGATGATAAAATAGTTAATGATGGAGAAAACCCATCCTAAATATAAATTTGGTTTTAGGAAGACCATTTGATTGGTTCTTGAACTCATCATATAATTCATACATTGGGCCTCAAGAGTCCCCCTAATGAGGTACAATAACGTTTTCATCAACATCTCAACAATGGAAAAAGAATCAATGAGCCTATTAAACTATTTATGGCTGCAATAGAGACAATTTTTTATGATAAGTCGGATACATTTTTCTAGTATATTAAAGGTTATAAGAAACTCAATAATTATCTCATCTCCATGAAGAACCTAGAGCAAGATGATGTCAGTGGGGACCCCATCCCTCCTTTGGTTATAAATCCAGTCATTCTCAGTAAGTAACCGAGATATGAGGCTGGTGGTTCCACACACCCAATCAAGGTTGATGTTAGGGGATATTTAAGGAGACCTAGATATGGACCACCTACCCCACCTAAGTAGTGATAATTCCCTCCCCAATACCTTGATCACCATTCCTCATGAGCAAGTAGGCCAGTTAATGTATTTGTGACAACAAACCCTCACCAGGATAACATGATACACTCTTATAGCCATCATAGAGGCTACAGAAATGAAAAATGAGTTGATCCAACATGAAGGGATTCCATATCCATCATGTTTGGACCATTTCCATCCTATCTTAGAGTTATGATATATTAGATTCACCTCATTCAATAGGTTTTGTGATATTTTGTAACACCCGACCCACATCGCCTTGAGTTTTGGACCACTATTAGGGACACCAAAGTAGTAAAATGATTTCAAGATTCAGTGTTTCATATATACCATTAAGGAACATTCTTTTTGGTATATTCATCTATCCCGAAGATCCATCGTTGGTTTGGAGGATCTCCATAGGTAGTTCTTGTACTATTTTAGCTTTACCTAGAACAAGACAAATATTGATAACCTCCCAAGTGAAAGTAGAATGTTTATGAGAGAGTTGCTTACTTCATTTCCTAAAGGATGATAATCACATACACCCTCGATATATAGGTTTCCTTGGAAAACATTCTATTTTTTTTAGATAACATAAAATAAGATCTAGCCCTCACCCATATCTTCAGGATATATTTGGCTGGGTAGTGAGAGTTTCCTAAAAGAGAAAAATGTACAAAAGAAGCCTTGTAGTGTACCAACAAATGAAATATCACATTACCTCTTACAACTCCATTTTATCATCCTATAAGGGTAGAAACAGCCAACACTATATAAATTGAATCCCAACATATAGTCCAGATATAGGCACCTCCAAAGGAAAGGCCTTTCTATCTACAACCTCATCATGTACAAAATCACCATGAAAACATTTCCAAAACCATGTTTCAAGGATAGGAAACCTGAATTCTATTCATTGAATGAATAATATACGAATTATTACTTCATGGATTTATAGGTCCTTGGGTATATTATTAGTTCCTTGACAAAATTACATCCTAATGATGCAAGAATACAAAAGTCCCTCAGAGAAAGAAATAATTGATCAGGACAACTACTACCAATACAATAGGGTCCTTGGAAACAACATCAAAGAGTCCTTCATCTACAAATATTTTCTCTAGGAGTAGGTAGACCATAGAAAAGTCAACATGTGTGATGTCCCAACATGGGTAGAATATATCACTAAAACCCCTCATAATGATGAAAAAGACTCCATTGAGTGGTAGTAGGCTTCATGATGAGGTACGTTGAAGTATAATGACTAGTTAGTTTGTAAGAAAACTACCCTTTCTCAGGGCATCATACCTACCCACTTGAGAAATAAGAAACCTACTAAGATATCGACACCTCCTTCAGCCACCATGTATACACCACAACCTTCAAAATATCATAAGAATTGGCCCAATGACTCCAGGTCTATCAAATCCCCCCACCAGTTAAAAAACTATCATACAATCTCGGTGAATTCAAGCCACTCAAATTTAGACAAAAACACATAATTCATCCCTTACTATAATTTTCAATAGTTAAAAAACTAGAATATGATTTTTTGAATTCTATTAGGATTGTATATTACTTCACCATACTTAGTGATAGGGAAAACCATGTCAGCCCCTTAGTTCCTCTAGCCGACACTGTCAAAGGAGAGGTAGGATCAATGATGACAGACTATATGTATCCTCCATACCTTCATAAAATAATATTCATTCCACTAAGACCTGAAGACAAGCATCTCATAGATCTTAGTAAACACAACTCTCTCAGGCTTCTCCATTAGTTATACATTCATGACCAATAATATTGGTTGAATGTGCAGATCAACTAAAATATCATCATGCTTAGACTTTATTGATCAAGGACCATCCTCATCTATCAAGTGCTCATACTAAACCATCCAATCAATAGAATAATGAAATCAGCACCATCCATTACCTATAACCTTACATAATAACACCCAAAAAACTCTTTTTTAAAGAGTGAACCTTCGAAAGAAGAAAATTTCCCATTTCATAGAAATATGAGGTGATGAAGAACCATTATAGTATTCTAGTGAGACTCTCGATCCTTTCCACACTTATCCTATCAAAATATATGTTTGAGTCTCTCATTAAGGACATTAAGACACCCCCTATACTTCATAAATGATGTAGTTGCTTCTAAGTCCAGCCATGAAAAGGATTTCGAGCTGGAAGAATACCAATTTTTCATTTCCTTCACTAAATAAGAAGTGTGAACTATTGTCTAGGCGTAAATACACCTATTATATGTCACAATATTGTTCAATGGAATGAAATTATACCACTCTCTAGTGGATACTAGCTTTGGGAATAATCTTATCCCCACTTGGATGCTCTATATGCTATGGTAAATGGAATTTGATATGAATCCCTCATTACTAGAAATATAGGGGAATAATAAGAGAGAGAGGAAATAGGGTCGCATGATTCAGTTGAATACCCAATTTGGTTTCCTAAGAGAAAGTATTGAGTATTCATTTTCTCATTGGACACCACATAAAATTTCCTATTGTGAAGGTCCTATATCTATCTTCACACAATAGTCTCTTCTACATAGCATAAATGCCTCAAATAATCCTTTAATGGTTGGTTAAGAGTACTCTAGGTTGACTCTTATCCCTTAAACTCTTGTTAAACCCTCTACCTTGATTTTGGGTACTATAAAATGGAGGGGAAACCTCCCTATAATGATGGGGTTTAGCATAGAAATAGTCACAACTATCTTCCAGAAACATTAGTGAATCCCTGGATTGATTTGAATGAAGGATCCATTCTAACAATACATGAGTTAGGGACAATGAAAGAAGATACAAGAAGTTGTTTCATTGTCTTTAGGAATTAGTGCTCATATATTACCTTGTATTTCTATATGGGATATGTTTTTTCCAATTCTAGGAATTACTAATCATATGTAATGTTGAGAGGTTTTCTCAGGGCCAACTGATCCTTGACATGGATTCATGATTCAAAAGTTATGTATGACATAGGAGAGGGTGGATAAACACCATTAATTTGATATTAAATGTGGATTTCATGGATAGAAACACTATGGTATTGTCTCATAAAATTTTTCTCCATAGTCTCCTTTGAGGAGGAATTCCTTGATGAGGATTCCACCCCTACTAGAGTAGATGATAATATCACTCCAGGGTCTCCAACCCTTGTAGAGTTTCCTGCTCCCTAAAATTTCCATGTTTTAGATAATTAAGAGAATATAAAAGATACCCCTCCATTATTTTAAGAGGTTTACTCTACCATAGTCAATAAGATGACCTAGGATATTCTTGATAAAGAAGAATACAAGAGGTTGACATTGATCCGCACATTCTTGTCACTGGAGTAGCATAAAAAATATGTGGATTTTAGAAAAAAATAACTAAAATGTGTTCTACTAGTTTAATAAAGAAATTATAGTAATTTATCCCTAAATTTACATTCATCACATTGACCTACCAGTGAGCCATCATGGGATCAAAAAATCTCTAAAAAAGATGCACACTTCCCATGGTTCCTTAGTTAAGTCCAAAGTTGAAAATATAATCATGGAAAAAATCATCAGTACACCAAGTAGCTATCCAACATTGTCTAAATCAGGAAAAAAACAAAAAATTCATAGTCTACATCAAATTTTAGGACCTTAACATATACATCTTGAAGAATGATTTTCACCTTATACTAACAGAGATTCTAATTAATGTGATAACTGGTTTTCAGGACCCCTCTTTAATGGATGGGTACATTAGTTATAAACAGATTCAGATGGAACAGGAGGATGAATAATCCACTAAATTAAGAGTTACTTAAGGATCATTTCAAATGGAGTGATTAAATTATGTTTTATGAACTATTTAGCTACCTACTTGGGTTTCATTCGCCATATCATAAAAATTCTCATCAAGACATTGGTGGAGAATTATGTGGATGATTTTTTGGTAAACTCCCATGAACATTAATACTATATAAAGGATATTGAGAATGTGTTTCAATTCCTTAGATCCCACCGCTTGAAAGTGAACCCCTTGAAATTTGTGTTTTAGGTTACCTCTAGAAAGTTCCTTGAATTTTTTTTCAGGTACCAAGGCATATAAATATATTTATATAAGATCAAATATCATAACTAGATACCTCCTTTATAAAACCATTGGGAGTTCTGGGGAATCCAACAACACTTGTACTATATCCAAATAGTCATTGGGAATGTGTCTATAAATTTTAAACCCTTCTTAAGGCTTATAAAGAAGTAAATGTCTATTAGTGGGTAGAATACTGTTATATCTCATTTTAGGACATTAAGTAATATCTTCTATATCCTCCAGCATTGATATTGCCAATCCTTTAAAAACCCTACTTCCTTTACATAACCACCCATGAATAGTCCCCTAAAAACTCTTCTATCACAACATAACCACACAGTCCAAGAGAAAAATCCTATATTATCTCAATCACATGATCCATGACATGTAGACCATATATTCACCCATCAAGAAGTGTTTCCTGGACATGGACCATATATTTAAGATGTTGAGACACTATTTAGAGTGCCATGAAGTGTATTTGGTATCCCATGTTCATAATATAAATTGAATCTTAAAACACCACATGTTGATAGGTTTAATCTCACATTGGGTAGTAATTATAAAATAACTTGACATCAGTATTGTCCCCTAGAAAGTTGTTAAGATCCAAGCATTGAAATATTTTTGAACTGCATAGATGACCCCTAAGGAACTTCCCCTAAATAATTACTTACAATATGAGGATATTATCTCCATGGACCAAGATACACTATATTGGAAAATGAATATAAACAGTGTCTCTCATATTTCAACTAGGAGAATACTAATCGACACCAAACTCAACAATGTGGACCTCAGGATTTTTCACATCACTCCCATGGAGGCTATGTATCCATACTCATTAATTTTTTTATAAGGATACACCAAAAATGATATTGGGTACCAAGATCTTATCACTAGTCTCAAGTTATCTCTCAACATTGATGTCCCCCAATTTCATGTGAAGGGGGAATCAGAACTAGTAAAAAATTATGTCAAAGGTGACTATGTCATCAAGAAATAAAATCTTTTACCCATACTAGATAAGAATAATGATTTGATATCCCAGTTCCATTCTCAAATGAATATTAGTCATGTCCCTTGAACATAGAATCACCTAGATGATTATTCTGAAATCCTCATTGGATATATTTCAGATCCCAACCAAGGATACATATTTATTAAAGTGTCACATTAGAGGTTCATCACCCCCACCACTTCTAATGATGAAAACCAACATGTCAATAAACTATCTATTGGATCCTCTATAACAAACATGGAAAAATCAATATGAACTTAAACTACATTAAATTGTATGGAACAGTGGTCAAAGCTATATAACCTTAAAAAAATCAACCACATGTCCTCACTGTATGATGTTAAACTAGGTGTTAAATTTTCTTACTGTAAGACAATAAAATTTCATGGTTTAAATCCCTATCACACAAAATTAAAACATGTGATTCCTTGATCACTCATAAGAGAGATCACCCTCATTTCTGATATTGGTCACCTATCACACTATAGTAAATAACAACATATAGATTTTTTCCCACCTGTTATGATATATGCAGTGATGCAAAAATCTCATATATTGGGCCCATGCTAACCTCCAACCTATTTTAGGGCCTCCCCCTTTGGAACATTCTCAATACTCACCTATCGATTATCCCATTCCATATGTTCAAGATTATGGTGGAATGTATCCCTTTTTATTTAGCCTCATACTGAGAATCCAAACATATCTATATAAAAAATTCATGACTTCCTCTATTTGGAAAAAAATCACCATCCTGGTCTGAGGAGACCCCAATTACAAAAATGTTCCTGACCAAAATCGATAACCACCCATTTGGGGAACACATCTTGAAGGTTCCATGAAGATAGAGGGAAGTTTTCATGTTTTAAATAGGGTTAATAGTCAATAATACATTGTATTTCCTTATCCTTGACTAGTGTGGTTGTGGAACATGTCTTTCAAAAAAGATCATTAGTCTTTACCTACCAATAAATCACCCCATATCTTGATTTGGATATTGAAATTCATGATTTACTGTAGCAACCAGAGATTTTATGAGAATTATTCTTTTTAATTTCATTGATGTATTTTTTTGTACACTAAACCAAAATTATCTTGTTCTATAAGCAACACCGTATTAGCTTGCAGTATACACAACATTATTCTTGGCTCGTGTTACACACAATTTCAAGTTCGTTTTGTAGAAATTATTCTACGCAACATTATGTATAGATTTTGTTTAATGTATAAATGAAATAATTTTTGATTATGTTATATGAAAAATCATTGGGAGCTTTCACTACACTCAACCTTGACTTGGCTTGCATTACAGGCAATCACGACCTTCCTCGATAGCGTGTATAGTACGCAATACCGGGTTACACTAAAAAACGATATATTGTTATAATATTATTATGAACAAGCTGTTACGAATATTCGTATCTTAATTTTTAATTTTATTACATTATAATTCATATTACACATTTTATATAACATGGTATGAGAACAAAATAAATTTTTCGGGTAAAATACGTATTTTTCAAAAAATGCAGTTTTGTCACCTTTTGATGGCGCTCCCACATTAAATTTAATTTTTGACATGTTTATAAGTTGAATTTGAAAAAATAAAATTCTTCTTTGGAATCAAGATATAAAAAATTACATTGGATAAATTTTTCATATTATTCTCATAACTTCCATATTTTAATGAATAGTAAAATCATGCTATATTTTAATTAAAAACATCTTTTTCATCGCAATAATTTATATAGTTAAATTATAATATTTAATGGTTTTAAAGTATAAATATAATATATTTTTACCATTTAATATAATTTATGTCATTACCATTATTTTTACATTGAATTCATAGGTAAAAACATTTCAATCTTTGGCAATGGTTTATCTTTTAAAACCCGTTTTATTAACAACTGGATTAATATTAAATTAATTACAGAAACTTCTGTGTTTTGAATTTTGAAAAATGGATTCCATATTTGAATTCAGTGGGTCTAGATTATGTTAATAGGTTACTTTTATTTTTTTGATGTTATAAATAGTAACTACGGTATTTTTTATTTACTGCAGTTAAAGGTAAATCAGGTAATTAAGGTTAAAAATAAGACTATAAAATTACCCTAACACCTGCCAAAATTATATTGGATGTCTAAAAGTAGACCCATATCACCTATGGGTCGGAATATATTCATTTTATATAAATTATACATTGACAAAAATTTAATTATTATTAAAACCAAAGAAAGTGACAACATGTCACTCTCTTAAATCTTATAAGTATAATAATTTTAATTTAGTGATAAACTTCATGAAACTTAAAAAATGAAGAGTCTCCAGAAATATAATAAAATTATATACATCATGTGAATTTATTTATAATTTTTAGGGATTAAATAATTATCATTAAAGGTTACAAAATAGTGAGGTTGAAATTATTTTATTGATTGAAATATCAAATAAATGGTTTTAAAAATATTATTATAAATATTATATAAACTATTTAATGTTCTATACTAATTTTCTAGATACAAATGACATGTTATGAATCTAATAATTCTTTTATTTTGAACATATCTTCTGTGTGGATTTTATTTAAATTCAAATAAATGAATAGTGTCAAAATTGACACTATTGTTTTTTTAAACAAATTACATAATATAAAATTTTTTAAAAATCACAAAAATATTTACAAATTATAAATTAAAATTTATATGGTCTAAAAGGTCATAAATAGTCCAATTATGGACAATTAACAACATATATGTAATTATTTATTACAATTTAAAATTTAGAATCTTATACCCACAAATAAAATTAAATAGATTAAATAAGGATAAATCAAGTTGATATTGTTTAAAATAAATTACCAACATGTATAAATTTTATTGGTTGATGAAATTAAAACCCTATAACATCTAATTTCTGATTTGAGTCATTTTGGAAGTTTTTATGTGGGGTTTTAATTTATTATAATTTAATATTTTTGAGGATTACAAAGGTGCCCCTCTCCTCCATTATAAAAGGGAACCTCCTCCCTCTTCTCCTTACACAATTTTGAGCCTTCAAGCTTGAAAAAACCCTGCCTATATCCCTTATCAACTTCCCTATAAACATTATAGAGGTTTTGGTCTCCTCAAAAGACCAAATCTAGTGCCTTAAGAGGATGTTAAGAAGAGGCGTGTCAAAGAAGAGGTAATATCCTTTACCAATTCTTTCCAATTTATTTATTCTTCTACTTCTTCTTCTTTATTTTTTTCATCATAAATTAATAACATAAATATCACTAATATACTTATATTTTATTATAAATATGAATCATCCCTATTTCATCTTCTATCCATCCTTCGGAAAATGAAATCACCGCGCGTGCGTAGGTACGAAATACCGTCTCCACGCCGTGGTGTAATCTGTTTTCCAACACCACCTTACTTGGATGGGTATAATGGTGTAAATAAATAACTATATATGATTATTTCAATGTGATATTGATTCTGAAATATTATACATACACTTCAATACAATTCCACGATCATGGGAATGATATCATCGCTCGTGCGTACGTACGGACTACCATCTCCACAAACACGATGAGATTCATTTTCCATGATTCACCATTAAAGTATGATTATAAAGTATATATAATAATTAATAATTAAATATATTACATAATAATGATACTGGATTTATGTAAATATATGTTTCATTTACTTAATTCCATTAAATTCAATAAGGAAATGAAAACAGCGTTCATGCGTACGTACGGCATACCGTCTCCATGAATGGTGTATTTCATTCCATTTATCGATCTATAATATATATTTATATTCTGAATATATATTAAATATAAATCATGTTTTACATTCTGTAATTATTTAAATCAGGATATAAGTAATAATATCAAGAACAACATGTCGAAACACATACGATAAATGAAATGATTTTACCCAAAACGCTACTTTAACATGGAATTTACAAAAGAACGGGTAATATAAAGTCATAAGTAAACCATATATGATATCATAACAATGAATATGATTCTTCAATAAGTCAATGACATTATTTAAATCATTATATTGGAGGTTCGGATACATACGAAGCATATCAGACATAAGGTAAGGGAAAATTTCACAATCTCATTTTTATCCGAGATTGTTTATACTTCAGAATTTACTGAGGCATATTTATCATCCACATTCATGTTTCCTCAATATGTAATATTATTTATATCCTCCTAGAATTTTTTAAATCCAATTTTACCTATTGATGAAATTTTATTAAAATATATGAAAGGAATATTCTGTTCGTTTTCAGTACGAGAGACGTTTTGACTTTTCCAACCAAAGTACGAGAAGAATGTTTTTTTAACTTATACAGCATGAACATATTTTTACAGTTTCATAAAAACTTATTTCAATGAAACTTCCTCTAAAATATTTCATGACTATTTTCAACAAAATCCTTTTCTTTTAAAATTTATTGGAATTTTGTGAAAAGAAAATGATTTTGAAGAAGAAAAGATATTTTCATCAAGAATTCATTTCTAGTGTTTTACCAAAACCATTTTTCATCTAAGATGACATTATTTCATATGTGTATGTTTCAAGTATAATGTCTCTATGATATACATGGCTTCACTTTTCATATGATGAAATGATATCCATTTGTTTTATATGGATTATTTTATGATGAGATGATGTTTATGAAATCCATTTTATTCTTTGGGTTATGATGAATGATTTATGTTTATGTTTTGGAACACGTAAGAATGATTTAATTATGAGATGGGTGGGACCTATATCACCCTCAAATTCATTTGGGAAATGATTTATATCTCATGAGATAAACATGGTTGGAATGGTAAGTTAATCAGGTTCAGTTATACAGGACTGGAACGAGGAGTGAACTCGATTCAGAAAGGGAATTTGTCCACTAAGATGGTCTTGGCAGTAATGCCTTGGATTATATGGAAAATATATCAAGTGCTTAATGGTTTTCCAAAATTACATGTTTTATTCCCATTATATTTTATCATGATTGATGTTACTTTATGATATATGGCTTACATACTTCAAAGATTTATGTCTTCGCTCAATATTTTGATGTTTAGATTTTATATTCAAGTTTTTACATTCAAATGTTTGTGGATTGTTTTATATTCTATATGTCTACCTTTACTGAGCATTTGAGATTACCGTTTTTATTTTTTATTTTCCCCGGGATATAAATAAAGGTTTTAGGTAAGAAAACAAAAGGGGAATATCTTTATGGGAGATGTTTAATATCGTTCACCATGATTAGAAGATTGTGTTCCGAGTTTCCAAAGACACTAAAATATTACGATCCATGAGTTTTGGATTTTGTTATGTATTAAGTATTCTGCAAAAGTAATGTAATTTCCATGTACTTCAGGTTTGGGGTCTCTACAGTTGGTATTAGAGGAAAGGTTTAGATAAAAATTGGAAACTAGGATGCAAAAACATCAGTGAGATCTCTAGAGATATTTCTATGGTATGTCTAGGGATGTTCCTAAGGTTATGTATAAGTGTCGGTTACAGTCCAAGAATAATGATAATGATCGCAAATAACCAATGATTAAACCTAAGATGTTACAGATTTAAAGTAATCCCCTTTATTATGTTGTTTTCCTAGTATGACTTTTTCCTCTCACGCAATTCTTCTTGGGTATTAGAAAATGGCTGGAAATAGGAAGATTCATGATAATGGAGGATATGATGGAAAATGGAATGATATTCTTCATGAGAAACCAAATGAAATAGGATTTGGAAGTCCAAACATAGTTATTATTCCTAATCATCAATCTCATAATATGATCAATAATCTCAACTTTGGTAAGTTTCCTAAATCAGCTAATAAGAGAAAGATGGAGTTTCATGATGATCATAGAGGAAAGAAAGCTCAATTTCCATCATGTAAATCATGTGGTAAGAGGCATCAGGGAGAATGTTTCAGAGGAACTAAAAGATGATTTGGGTGTGGAAAGGAAAGACACAAATCCAGTAATTTTAAAGGAAAAGGTTAAGTTAACACCATGGACAAGGATAATGGTATTGTTAAGACATCAACAACGGTTAAATGTTTTAAATGTGGAATGTACGGGCATTATGAAAACCAATGCTCTAAGGGAAAATTTCATGAAGAGAATCAGAATGGTCGTATGGGAAGTATTTATGTTGATGATGATGATGAAGAGACTACAAATGATATATGAGATGAATGAAATGATGAAGCTCAGTCAGTGGTTTAAGAATTTAGTGGAATGATTGTATGTTTATCAAGAATAATGTATGGTACTATGGAATAAAGAATAATCTAAGGATTGTTACAGTATTGTCTTTCCTTGAGTTTTTGAAAGTATATTATGAATGGTAACGGTATCCATGAAAGTTTATTCAAATAATTTTGGAAGGTAGACGATATGTGCATAATGAAAGGATGAGTAGATAATGAGATGTTTGATAGTATAAATAAGCTCACGACTAGTATAAGGACAATGTGATATCATGGTTTGAGTATACATATTTTTGGGATTTTGGTATGTGGAAAGAGTTAACTTTTGACAACATTCATGTTTTCATTATGGTTCAATGGGTATTCATTTTTCAAGACAATACATGATTAAGGAATTCACATGTTTGGAATGTGACCAACAATATATATATATCTTATGGTATACGAGAGATAAATGATTGTAGTCAATGCTTGGTAGATGACCATTCTAGTAATTGTTTTATTTATTCAATGAGATTGGACAAAAGTAATTTGGATAAACCTAAATATTGGAATAGATTAAGTTTGAAATCAGATAGTATTGTTTAAGGATATAAATTTTTGTTATGTTATAATAGTATAGTTTTAAACAAAGGACAACCCATAAAAGGGGTGACAACCCGTTGCGTGAGACAAGTTTCCGGGAATCAAACCCACAACCGAAGTGTGATAGTCCTTTATCACCAATCATTGGACTACAGGAAGTCCCTGGTTAGTAGAAACTAGTTTTATTTTATTAAGCAGGATGATTGATGAAGTATAAGGCCATTTTGGAACCATATCCGATTAATCTCACCATAGATGGACTTATGTATATAACTTTTTCTAACTTATGTTTGAGATAGATGGAATGACCTATCATTATATCGCATGATCTGCTAAAACTCCGCAAAAGATAAATTCAACTTCATTTATTTATGAGATGAAGTGGAAATTTTTCGAGGCACGAGCAACGTTGAGATTATACCAAAATCATGTATGTATTTATTTTAATTCAAAAATTCTTCAACATTTGGGAAATGACCTTGAAAAAAAAATGTTGTCCTAGTGCTCTAGTATATGATGAATCAGATGGTACCTTAGATCATCACAAATTTATGGCATTGTGAATATTGGATTTTTTTTCATATCCCTATTCTCTACTACTCTCCATCAGAACTTGACGGTTAGATTTCTCTTCCATATCCATATTTTCACCATTGTTCTACTATGTGGGAACACAACTGATGAGTTACTTTGGGTATCCGTTTTGTTTCCAACTTTCATTTTTTAAAATTATGTTTTAGTATTCCTTTTTACGATATGGTTTTCTATGAAAGAAACTTTCAAGTAGTAAACCATTTATAACCGCGATGAATTTCGAGGGCGAAATTCATTTTAAGCGGGGTAGAATGTAATAACCAGAGATTTTAGGAGAATTATTCTTTTTAATTCCATTGATGTCTTTTTTTGTACGCTACACTAAAATTATCTTATGCTACACACAGAACTATATTAGCTTTAAGTATACGCAACACTATTATTGGCTCGTGTTGCACACAATTTCAAGTTCGTTTTGTAGAAATTATTCTAAGCAACATTATGTATTGATTTAGTTTAATGTATAAATGAAATATGTTTTGATTATGTTATACAAAACAACAAAGTGATCTTGCACTACGCGCAACCTTTACTTGGCTTTCATTACATGCAATCACGACCTTCCTCGATAGCATGTGTAGTACATAATACTAGGTTTCCATAAACAATGATATATTGTTATAATATTATTATGAACTAGCCGTTATGAATAATAGTATCTTCATTTTTAATTTTATGAAATTTTAATTCATCTTAAAAATTTTATATAATATTATATGAGAATAAAATAAATTTTTTCGTGTAAAATAAATATTTTTCAAAAAATGCAGTTTTTCCACCTTTTGATGGAGCATCCACATTAAATTTAGTTTTTGACATGTTTATAAGTTCAATTTGACAAAATAAAATTCTTATTTGGAATTAGGATATAAAAATTTACTCTGGATAAATTTTTCATATTATTCTGATAACTTTCATATTTTAATGAATATTAAAAACATGCTATATTTTAATTAAAAACATCTTTTTTCATCACAATAATCTATATGGTTAAATTATAATATTTAATGGTTTTAAAATATAAATAGAATATATGTTTACCATTTAATATAATTTATGTCATTACCATTAATTTTACATTGAATTCATATGTAAAAACATTTCATTCTTTGGAAATGTTTTAACTTTTAAAACTTGTTTTCTTAACAATGGGATTAATTCTAAATTAATTACAGAAACTTCTATGTTTTGAATTATGAAAAATGGATTCCATATTTTAATTAAGTGGGTCCAAATTATTTTAATAGGTTACTTTTATTTTTTTGATATTATGAATAGTAACTATCATAATTTTTATTTAATGTAGTTAAAGGTAAATCAGGTAATTAAGGGTAAAAATAAGATTATAAAATTACCATAACACCTGCCAAAATTCTATTTTATGACTAAAAGTTGACTAATATCACCTATGGGTCGGAATAGATTCATTTTATGTACTTTTTACCATGAAAATAATTTAATTATTATTAAAACCAAAGAAAGTGACAACATGTCACTCTCTTAAATCTTATAAGTATAATAATTTTAATTTAGTGATAAACTTAATGAAACATCTAACATGAATAGTTTACAGAAATCTAATAAAATTATATACATCATGTGAATTTATTTATTCTTTTTTGGAATTAAAAAAATTATCATTAAAGGTGACACAATAGTGAGGTTGAAATTATTTTATTGATTGAAATATCAAATAAATGGTTTTAAAAATATTAAAATTAATATTATATGAAATATTTAATGTCCTACACTAAAATTATAGATAAATATGACATGTTATTAATCTATTAAAGCTTTTAGTTCGAACATATCTTCTTTGAGGATTTTATTTAAATTCAAATTAATGAATAGTGTCAAAATTGACACTATTGTTATTTTATAAAAATAACATAAAATAAAATTGATTAAAAATCACAAAAATATTTAAAAATTATAAATTAAAATTTATATAGTCTAACATGTCATAAATAACCCAATTATGGATAATTCACAACACATAAGTAATTATTTATAACAATTTAGAATTTAGAATCTTATAACCACAAATAAAACTAAATAGATTAAATAAGGATAAATAAAGTTTATAATGTTTAAAATAAATTACCAACATGTATAAATTTTATTTCTTGATGATATTAAAACCCTAGCTCATCTATGTTCGTTATTTGAGTCATTTTGGAAGTTTCTATGTGGGGCTTGAATTTATTATAAATTAATATTTTTGAGGTTTCCAAATGTGCCGCTCTCCTCCCTTATAAAAGGGCACCTCCTCTCTCTTCTCTTTACACAATTTTGAGCCTTCAAGATCAGCTGAAACCTGACCATTTCCATTATAAAATTCTCGAGAAACATTATAGAGGATCTGGTCTCCTCTAAAGACCAACTCTAGTGCCTTAAGAGGAGGTTAAGAAGAGGCGTGTCAAAGAAGAGGTAATATCTTTTACCGATTCATTCCAATTTATTTCTTCTTATACTTATTCTTATTTATTTGTTTCATCATAAATTAATAACAGCAGTATCACCCATATACTGATATGTTATTATAAATATGAAACAACACTATTTCATCTTCTATCCATCCTACGGAAAACGAAATCAACGCATGTGTGTACGTACGGAATACCGTCTCCACGCCGTGGTGTAATCTATTTTCTACCACCACCTTACATGGATTGGTATAATGGTGTAAATAGATAACTATATTTGATTATTTTAAAGTGGTATTGATTCTGAAATATTATACATACAATTCAATACAATTCCTCGATCATGGGAATGATATCATCGCTCGTGCGTACGTACGGACTACAATCTCCATGAACGCGATGAGATTCATTTTCCATGATTAACCATTCAAGTATGGTTATAAAGTATATATAATAAATAATAATGAATGATATTAAATAATAATGATACTGAATTTATTTTTATATATGTTTCATTCACTTAATTTCATTTAATTCAATAAGGAAATGAAAACAGCGTTCATGCGTACCTGTGGCCTACCGTCTCCATGAACGGTGTATTTCATTCCATTTATGATCTGTCATATATATTTATATGATGAATATATATTATATATAAATCAATTTTTACATTCTGGGATTAATTAAATCAGGATATAAGTAATAATATCAAGAACAACATGTTGAAACACGTACGATAAATGAAACGATTTTACCCAAAACGCTGCATTAACATGGAATTTTCAAAAGAACGGGTAATATAAAGTCATAATTGAACCATATATGATATAATAATGATGAATATGATTATTTAATAAGTCAATGACATTATTTAAATCATTATACAAGAGGTTTGGATACATATGAAGCAGATCAGACATAATGTAAGGGAAAATCTCACTATCTCATTTTTATCCGAGTTTGTTTATACTTCAGAATTTACTAGGGCATATTTATCATCCACATAAATGTTTCCTCAATATGTAATATTATTTCTATCCTCATACAATTTTTTAAATACAATTTTACCTATTGTTGAATTTTTAGTAAAATATATGAAAGGAATATTTTTTCGTTTTCAATATGAGAGACTTTTTGACTTTTCTGGGAAAAGTATGAGAAGAATGTTTTTTTAACTTATACAGCATGAATGGATTTTTATAGTTTCATAACAAACTATTTCAATGATGATTCCTCTACAATATTTCATGAATATTTTAAACAAAATCCTTTTCTTTAAATTTTTTGGCATTTTGTGGAAAGAAAATGATTTTGAAAAAGAAAGGATATTTTCATCAAGAATTCATTTCAAGTGTTTTATCAAATCAATTTTCCATCTAAGATGACATTATTTCATATGTGTATGTTTTAAGTATAATATCTATATTATTTAAATGGTTTCACTTTTTTTATGATAAAATTATATCCATTTGTTTTATATGGATTATGTTATGATAGGTTTATGTTTATGAAACCCATTTTATTTTTTGGGTAATGATGAATGATTTATGTTTATGTAGTGGCACACGTAAGAATGATTTAATTATGAGATGGGTGGGACCTATATATCTGTCCTATGAATTGGGTAAAGATTTATATCTCATGATATAGACATGGCTGGAACGGTAAGTTAATCTAGTTCAATGATACAGGACTGGAACGGGGAGTGAACTCAATTCAGAAAGGGACTTTGTCCACTAAGATGGTCTTGGAAGCATTTCCTTGGCTATTATGGAAATCATATCAAGTACATAATGTGTTTCCACAATTACATGTTTTATTCCCATTCTATTTTATCATGATTGATGTTACTTTATGATATATGCCTTATGTACATCCAATATTTATGTATTTGCTCAAGATTTTGATGTTTAGATTTTATGTTCAAGTTTTTTCATTCAAATGTTTATGGATTGTTTTATGTTCACTATTTTTACCCTTTATGAGCATTTGAGCTCACCATTTTTATTTTTTTATTTTCCCCATGATATAAAGAAAGGTTTTAGGTAAGAAAACAAAAGGGGAAGATATTTATGGGAGAAGTTGAATATCTTTCAACATGATTAGAAGATTGTGTTCTCAGTCTCCAAATACACTAAAATATTACGATCCTTGAGTGTTGGTTTTTGTTTTGTATTATGTATTCCGCAAAAGTAATGTAATGTCCAAGTATTTCAGATTTGGAGTCTCTACATTTACCTCTCTATCCACCTCCCTTTTCTATAGTCGAGATTTTACACCCTTGGTTTAACCCCTCATGAATTTGTCCATGATGACCAAGAAATTAAGAATCATTGGAATCTTCCTAAACATGATTCTACAATTCCCATTAATGCTCTCCCTTCTAAATAAGGTAACCCCCTTCCACTCATTGTTTTTCATACCAAGTATGGATCACGTACTATTTAGACCCATGGGGTAATTTCCCCCAAAAAAATGTTGTGGTTCACATGAATTCCAAAACAGAATGTCACCCCACCCATGTTCTAAACTATATAACCATAAACTATGAGCCTTGGCCCAAGAATCATGACCCTAAACTATGTGAAACTCATTCTAGAGATGTTGCTGAAGTGAAATTACTTCTTATAAATATCTTTATGTTTCTCTTGAATTATATGATTCCATAAGTAAACTCCTAGAACAAAAAACCCCATAAGGTCCAAACATCATGACCTTATACTGTTTGTAGCATGTCCTGGATATTATTGTGGCACTGAGACTCCATATCCCTATCTTCATGTAGTGTTACAATTATTATTTTTTCAAACAACCTTCATTGAGACCACTACTATATATGGTCCAAGGATCATTAAATTAATATGTTTTCAAATCCATGTTCAAAGATTTATTATTTTAAACTAGTAGTATCCCTATTGGATCCTAGTGTATGATCATAAACTATAAAACTAGTGTCTTCTTGTACGATGGTTTAAACTACAATGTTGGCTCCTTATCCTCAACTGAGAGGATGACTCCCCCACTTCTGGAATTTTCTCCTACAACTCCACATTATAGAACATCATGTGGCTTGATTCCTAGTTCCTTGGGATAAATAGTGACTCTTATACCCCCAATATTTGTCTCATCCATAAATACACACGTTGTGTGAGACCATTTTCAATGTAATTTTCCCTCCTAGCCCTTTATTTATGAGATTTTTGTCAGCAGATGGATGGAAATCCATCTCACCAACCCCTATATGGACTAAGCATTATGACATTAAACTATGTGAAACATTCCTTCAGATTTTTTTATAGCATCGTGCCTCCTCATATCTTTCCTCGCATCATTTTTATACTCTTTTGTGATACATAAACATCCATAGAAAACATTTTCCCTTGGTCCAAGATCTATGATCTTAAAATGGTAGCAATCTTGGTCCCTGATCTGTGACCATAAACCAGTAGCCTTGGTACAAACATTAAGAAATTAAACTATATGCAACTATCCCCTATATATCATAATACATATTTAGTTTTATTCACCTCTTGTACTTTATAAACCTAATTCCAATTCAGGTTCCTCCTCCTCACTCAAGACGAATTTCACCTTCCATCATTGGTCTCCTACCATGTCATTCTTTGTAATAATGTTTGGCTTGATTCTAGATTTTGTGGGATACCTAGAGATTAATAAATCTCCTATATTGAGCCCCATCCAAAAATACCCTCATCACCCCTACCCTCTTTGGAACCCCTTTTACCATTTCTAATATTAGTTTTATTATGCATATCAATAAAGTATGATGCTCAGATAGAGGTGGTATATTAATTATAACCTTAAACTATGTGAAAACTTGTATGGTATTGGGTATTCTTGGACCTTTATTCACATTGAGTTTATAATTCCTTACTTACAACAGAGGCTTATCCAAATGTCTAATCTCCACTACCTTCAAATAAAGTCCTAGGTCCAAGAATGTTTTCTTTAAATTATGTGTATTCATTTGTACATATTCCAATAAATATATATGTATCTTTTCTGAATGGAATGACCCTACACTACCCTAGTAAAGAGGAACATATGCTTTTCAGGTTGAAAACACATAAGTTAAATATGATAAAAAGTCTAAACTTCACCTGCCATGTTTCCCTTTTGACATTGGAAAACATGATGGGTTGAATGGAGGAGGTACAAATTTTGAAGAACTCTTCACTAAACCTATAAAAATATCTGGCTAAACTTGTAGTACCCACTAGTTCAAGAAAATTCTAGAGCCAATAATTGGATCCACTACTTCATGAGATCCTATATGAGGTACCACCCCGGGTGTTCCTTTTTCATGTATCTCACTACCATGAACAGGTATATTTTCATTCATATCTGTTCACACATCTTATTCACAAGATAGTAAACTACTCTACACATATCCTTATCAGAAGAAGAAAAATTGTGCTACATATATCCTGGTCACAAGATTCTAATCTATGATACAAACATCCTAGTCACATGACATATTTACATATGATGCATTTTCCCCCCTGTATAATGTTAAATATTTTGTCCAACATCCTTACTACAAGATGTTAAACAAATTCCTCTTATCTGTATTGAACTACATAAAACTAAGAAATGTGTTAGGCCCCCACCTAAGAGTAAATTTTCACCCCTTCAATGATGTTTTCATACCTTACTACTCATGTTACATTGAACTTATCTTGGAAACCAAGATTATACCCCCATGGAAGTTGAGTCTGACTATGGAATCCCTCCTTTTTTTCATAACTTTTCATTACATTTTACAGACAGAGGACCTTTAAAATCTAGTGTCATGGAAATTTGGAAAAAAAAATACATGAAAACATAAAAAACTCTTCTAAATCCCTATGAAAATCCTCTTTAAAAGTTCATCCTATGTAAAACTACTACATCTCATAACCTAGATACATACATCAAAGAAAAGGGTGATCAGAAGGCCCTGTAAGGAAAGAAAGGGAATCAGTTTACTTTTGATATCAATAAGAACTTGATGAAAAAAAATATGAGAAGTGGAAGTAGAAACATATCATAATGAAAATAACATGAAACATAACTTGAATATTTGGCTACAACATTTAATCTAGACATTCATGAACATATCACCAAGTATCATCCCCATGGTGTCATAAAAATTACTAAGCTTATTCACTAAAGTATCGTGAAACTTGTCATCTCTACAGATTGAATTATTTACCCAATGCATTCGAGTGCTATCAGGGAACACGCTTAATATATCTTTAATTTCACGTGATCCACATAAATCATAAGCATACATTTCATAAATAACCAAAAGTGAATAAAATAAATGGGTTTCATATCAACATCATGACATTTTAAAAAGTGTTTAAAAACATGATCATTATGTCATTTATAACCCATGGAAGGGAGTGAGGGTTATATTTATGTCAATTATAGAATCAAGAATATAATTTTTATATCTTTATGAACACCCATAGAAATGAAATATATCTTGGTATTCACATAAATAAGATAAGAGAATTTCTTGAGAGAAAGAGAGAGAAAATTTGAGACGAAATTTCTACAGCATTACAGCTATATAACATGGTTTTAGAAAACAACAAAAAAAAGATGGGAAAACGGTCTCCCATTAATAAATGAATCATTTTACAGTATATGGACATAATAAAATAGAAATAAGATCATTTTGTGGATATTTTAATGACATACCACATGAAAAGGAAACTAAAAAGAAAAGTGAAAATGTGATTTCTTTTAAGAAATATTTGGAAACCTAACGATGTCACTTAAAAAACCAGAAAATCAGTTTTTGAGAGTGTAAAAGGTCTCCTATAATTTGAATATAAAATTGGAAAAATTATTATATAGAAAAACATGCCCCCACATAATGAAATGGAAACTAGAAGACATAACATAAAGGAAGTCGTGACTTAAAAGAGGAGGGTGCAAGGTTCCCTTACCTTGAAGAGTGACTTCGAAAGCTCGATGGTTGGGACCTTAGGGGGCTTGAGGGAACCTTTTGGGGACTCTTTGGGAGGTAAAAACACCATAGTTCAATTGAGGTGTATTTTGGAATGAATATAATGAGGTAATGGCTAGATATTTGTAGCAAAAGTGAGGGAATATTTAATTAATTTCCAAGGGACGCCTCATCGGTTGTATTTGAAAATCCATGGGATTTCCCATGGTATTTGACCATGGTATTGGACACTTGGGACACCTAATAACATATATTACTATTAATAATTCGAACATAATTATTACATCATTATTATATATTTCATGATGTCATTAATCACACTGAAACTCAAAACTGTATTTTTACTATTCACCAAAAAACAAAACATTTTAAAAAATTCTCATAAATTCACCCTAACCTAAACATGATTTTATAAATTCAAAAATGAACTCCATTTTATGAAAATAACTTTTTAATTATGAGATATTTAATTTTTAATTAAAAACACAATTTACCCCAAAAATACTATTACTTATATAATAATTTCTAAAATAGTTATTTACTTATACTATAATATCACATCACCATTAAAGATGCCTAAATCATATTTATACATTTATAAGTGAGGTAACTATTCCATTGGTCACATTAATATTCATAAGGTAATATTACTATTCATACTTTACTATTTATTAAAAATTAAGTTGATCTTATTAGACTCTAAATTTCTTACTGTTCAAAACTATAGAAGACCATTTTTGGAAAATAATTTTACATTATTAATTATTAAACGTATATAGAAAATATTTTAAAATAACTTCTTTCCAAAATTCATCAATATTATGGAACATCATCCCACATTTATTCAAACATTTGAAATTACCAAATTTAACATAATAAGAAATAACAATTTTTTTATAGAAAAAGGATTAAAAGATGTTACTAAGATCCCGTTACATTGCCCCATTTAACACCTTCACAGGACCTAAGTGTAAGATGTTCTATGGTGATAGAATCTTGGGGAGGCTCTGACAACATTACCCGAGTGGTGAATTCTATCTGTTTGAACATCTACTGTAGGTGATTCCGTTCAAGCTTCACATATTGGAGTTAGGCTTGGGCTTGTTCCGGAGCAAATCCCAGTGATGCAACCTCCTTCCCAAGCTCTAACAGATGGGATTTGTATAGCCCACATCTACTGGATGAGGACACCAACTCTTCTTTTTGTATTAATTAACCCTGGTCACTTGTATTTATAAACAATAATCATCACATTAAGAATTTAATTTCCAACAGTCATATTGACCAACGGTCGTATAATAGTCAAAACCCAGTGGTATTATTCTAATTATAATCACTTCATTAATTAAATGTTATAGTTTTGTTGAGTATAAAATAAAATAATAAACAAAATTATGAAACAAATTTTATTCAAAAGTTTTGGTCATTACATTTTTCCCCCTTAAGAAATTCTGTCCCCAAAATTTTAACATGTACCCTCAGAAGAGAATAGTTGTGGGTACTTCTTCCTCACAGAGTCCTCTGGTTCCCACGAGGATTCTTCAAATTTGTGGTTCCCCCATAACACCTTAACAAGGTGGGTAGTCTAGTTGCGTAAAACCTTGTCACTATGATCCACGATCTCCACTGGCTGCTCCTCATAAGAGAGGTCATGTTCTAGTTTTACCACCTCTAGATTTAGTGCATGTGAAGGGTCAGGTATGTACTTACTCAAGAGGGATATGTGGAAAACATCATGAACTTATGCTAGATTTAGAGGAAGTGAAATCCAATAGGCCACTTCTCATACACGATCAATGATTTTTTAGGATCTAATATACCAAGGTATGAGCTTCCCTTTCTTCCAAAACCTCGTGACTCTCTTCCAAGGTGAAATTTTAAGAAAGACTTTGTCACCAATATCAAACTCCAAGTCCCTTAGGTGGTTGTCGGCATACCTCTTTTTCCGACTAAGAGTAGCCTTAATGTGTTGCTGGATGGTATATAATTTTTTTGTCATCTATTGCACAAGATAAGGCCCAAGAAGCTTTCTATCACCAGATTCATTCCAACAAGTAGGAGTTATACATGGATTACCATATAGATCTTTATAGGGTGCCATTTGAATGCTTGTGTGGAAGATGTTGTTGTAAGAGAACTCAACTAATGGGATATGTTCATTCCGTCCAAAATTAAATTTCATTGATAAGCTTCTTAGAATATCCTCAAGTGTACGAATAGTCCTTTCAGATTGGACATCAGTTTAGGGGTGATAGGTCGTACTGAAATTCAATTCAGTGCTTAGAGCATATTGAAGACTTCTCCAGAATTTTAATGTTAACCTTGGATCACGATCAGATAAAATAGAAATTAGAACTCCATGTATCCTTACCACATTCTTTACATAAATCATGGCATGTTTATCAAAAGAGAAATCTTCCCGAATGGAGATAAAATGGGCAGTCTTGGTGAGACAGTCCAAAATAAACCATATCACATTTTCTTCCTTGGAAGTTCTCGTGAGACCAGTGACAAATTTCATAGTGATATTATCACACTTCAATGATGGTATATGTAGTGGTTTCAATACCCCTTTAGTAAGTTGTAGATCTACCTTCACATTTTGATATACTAGGCACCAAAAAGTGTAGTCTCCAATCTCCGTTTTCATATTATCCCACCAATAGTGATCACAAAGGTCTCTATACATTTTCATGCTTCCTGGATGTATAGATAATGTAGAGCTATAAGATTCATTGATCAAATCCTTCTTTATTTCCAGAATAGATGGAACACATATTCTTGTATGAAATTTCATTACACCTTCTTGATCAATATTGAACTCAGGAAACATCCCATCCTTCACAACCTCAAACTTATTCTGTAACAAAGGATCTTCTTTCTGAGCATTCTTTATCTTCTCTGGTAATGATGGTTGATAAATAATTTGATATAGGGTTGATGATTTCCTTTCCATTATAATTCCCATTTCCATATTTACTAGGTCATTAATCAAAGGATCACTTTGAATCCACATCAAGGAAAGAACAATTGGGTCTTTCCTTCTTAATAAATCAGTGACGTTGTTTGCTCTTCTAGGATGATAATGAATTGAACAATCATATTCTTTAAGAAGTTCAAACCATCCCCTTTGTCTCATGTTCAATTCTTTTTGTGGGAAAATATACTTCAAACTTTGTTGGTCTGAGTATATGTTACATTTCTCCCCGTTATGATAGTGCCTCCATATCTTCAGAGAAAAAATGACAGCAACCAGCTCCGGATCATGCAAAGAATAGTTCTGCTCATGATTCTTCAACTGTCGAGATGAATAACTAATTACTTTTTAATTTTTCATGAGGATGCACCCAATACCATTCAAAGATACATCTCTAAAAATAAAAAATCCTTCTCCACTTGAGGGTAGAGTTAACACAGGTGCAGTGACCAACCTCTTCTTTAGATCTTGGAAACTTTCCTCACACTCCATTGTCTAGATTAGCTGGACCCCTTTTCGAGTTAACTTGGTTAATGGATTAGAAATTCATGAATTTTTTTTCAAAAACCTCATATAATATCCTACTAATCCAAGGAAACTACGAATCACAATTATTGTTGTAGGCTGAGGCCACTCCTCTAGCACTTTTGTCTCTGTAGGGTCAACTATTATTCCTTCATTGGTAACAATGTGCCTCAAGAAAGCAAATTTTTGTAACCAACATTCACATTTTCTGAACATTCCAAAAATCCTCTCTTTCCATAGATTTTTCAAAATAATCCTTAGATGAACCCCATGCTCCTCACGACTTTTGGAATATATCAGAATATCATCAATAAAAACTACCACAAAGTTATCAATGTAGTCCTTAAAGACTCTATTCATCAAATCCATAAAAATAGAAAGTGAATTAGTTAGTCCTAATGGCATAACAACAAACTCATAATTCACATATCTTGATCAGAAGGCAATTATTAGAATATCTTCTTTCTTCACCCTCAATTGATGATAACCAGATCAAAGATCAATCTTAATGAATAATTGAGCCCCAGGATGTTGGTCAAATAAGTCATCTAATCATGGGATAGGGTATTTTTTCTTCATTTTGATCCCATTTAGTTCTATATAATCAATGCATTGTCACATTGATCCATACTTCTTCTTCACAAATAGAATAGGTGCTTCCCAAGGAGACACAATTGGATGGATAAACCCATTATCCCAAAGATCTTGTAGTTTCTTCTTTAATTCCTCCAGCTCCACATTTTCCATCCTACACGGGGCCTTTGATATTGGATGAGATCCAGGTATGAGTTCAATGGAGAACTCGACTTCTCTTTCTAGGGGAGGTCCGAGTAACACCTCAGGAAATACGTCAACGTATTCTAGGACGATGGGGAAATTTTCTATCCTTAAACTCTTACTTACTTCTTCTTATTCACCAATAAACTATATAAAAAAGGATATATGAGGTTCTTCTAGATTATTATCAGGTTGAGTTATCTCTCCTGGGAAGATAACTATAGGTTTTCCATTCCAGACTACTGTGATTTCCATGCTTCTGCTTTTGATCATAGCATTATACTTTGAGAGTCAGTCCATCTCGAGTATATTGTTGAATTCCAACATGAGAATGACTACAAGATTTGGAATAATATTCTGCTCACGAAATTAAATACTAGAGTTTCTAAACACTGATGATGCTTGCATAATCACACCAGTTTTCTTGACTGATAACTCTATTTTTAGAAATTCAGGGGTTGGTTCTAAATTTTTTGCAAACATGGAGGAATTAAATGAATGCATAGAACCAGAATCAAACAATGTACTTTCTAGATTTGAGTGAACAAAAATATTACCTTCCACCACATAATTTGGATCTTCAACTTCAGCCGTAGTGATTGAAAAAGTACATCCTTATTTCCTTGGCCGATGCTCAGGTTGATGGTGGTTCCCTTCCACTGCCCTCAGATTTGGACACGGATTGGAAAAGTGACAAAGTTGTCCTCACTTATACAATTGGACATCAGGTAGGGCTTGCACCATCTTCCCTTTGTCATTAGTGTTTGGGATTTGAGGCTTTACCTCACTATAACAGTTTCGTACAATATGGCCATCTTTTTCACACTTGTAGCACTTCCCTCTACTGATCAGTTAGTTCCCCAAATTCTTCGTCCAACATTTATTAAATGAGGGACATTACACTTGTTTTCCTCCTCTTCCCTGATCAAAATTCTTCCCTATGCATGGTTCCATCGATCATTTCTTGTCATTGGATTTATGAGACCATTGCATCTCACCAAACTCAAGTTCAACTTTCATCGCACTCTTCACAATCCCATCATAGCTATCATAGTCTCGGTTGGCTATATTATTCCATAGATGAAGTCTCAGTCCACAGAATAATCTATCATCCTTACCATTCGGATCCATGAAAAAGATAGAGGTGTAATGTGAATGCCTTGTGAAGATCTACTCGTTGCATCCCATAGATTCATTCTCCTTCTACATCAGCTCGAGAAACTCCTTCTCCATTCTTGTTCTCATGGAACGAGGTAAATAATTACTGAAGAAGATCCCAATGAACTCTTAACACTCCATATATTCAACCTCTTCTCTTGGCCACTTGTTTTTTATCAGATCTTACTACTGATCAACTTCTCCCTCTAAGTGGTAGTCATCCAGGGTGAACTTCTCTTATTTTGAACAGTAGATCACAGAATAGATCTTCTCAATATTTTTGATCCACTATTCAGAAATCAATGGGTAGGTAGATCCACTTATGGTTGGTGTTTTTTGATTCATAATGGACTCAACATAATGTTTTTCCCTTTGCATTGAGATTAGTCTCTCAGCTTGATTCAAGTTATTTCCCATAACATGGGTCAGTTGGTTCATCATTCTCAGGAAATTTTCCATTCTGACTTCCATCGGAGGTCCGTCTATGAGTAGTCCATTGTGGTCACCATTTTCACAGTTCCTCCTATTTCCCACCAATTTCATAAAGAATAAAACCATAGTTATAATCTTATTTAATTTATGAATATTTTAACTATAAATTAGTTTATGTCTTTAAACTTCTTGTTTAAACAACGAAATTTATCTATAAATCATTCATAATGATTCATAAATAGATTTTTATTGACCAAAAATATCCTCAAGAAGTGTCAACTTGGGAGTGCAGCGAGGCCCATTGTCATGTACTAGGATACCCTGGGTCACACCCGAAATACCTTGTCAGAGTTTTCACTCCTAGGTACATATGTTCCTAAGCCACATCCACTTGTTTGTATCCAGATAGGGATTTATTTTTTCGGAAACCACTTACATAATATTTCACCTAAATACCAAGATGTTTTTTTATATTTAAACTTTCCTATAGGGTTATTCATAATGTTTTCGTATCCAAATTTCAATAAATAACTAAACTATCCTTTGATACCAACTTTGGCATCCTTCATTTTATTTCATAACTTTTCATTACATTTTACAAACTGAGGACCTTTAAAGTCTAGTGTCTTTGAAATCAGGAACAAAATACTTGAAAACGTAAAACACATATTTAAATACCCTTAAAAATCCTCTTGAAAACATAATCCAATTTACAACTACTGAATCTCATAACCTAGAGACATACATCAAATAAAAGGGTGAGCATAAGGCCTAGTAAGGAAAGCAAGGGAATCAATTTACTTGTGATATCAATAATAACTTAATGAATAACATATGAGTAGTGGAAGTAAAAGAATATGACAATGAAAAGAACAGGAACCATAACATTAATATGCGTGTACAACATCTAGTTTATACATTCATGAATATATCACCATGTTTTATCCCGAAGGTTTCATAAAAATTACCAAGGTTATTCACCAAGTTATCGTCAAACTTGTCATCTATAGAGATTAAATTATTTACCCAATGCATTGGAGAGATATCAGGGTGTACCATTAATATGTCTTTATTTTCATTTGATACACATAGATTATAATCATACATTTCATAAATAACCCAAAGAGAATAAAAGAAATGGTTTTCATATCAACATCATGACATTCTAAAAGGTGTTTAAAAACATGATCGTTTTGTCATTTATAACCCATGGAATGGAATGAGGGTTATATGTATGTAAATTATAGAATCAAGAATATAATTTTTATATAATTATGAACACCCATAGAATGTAAATAGGTATGTTTATTTATATAAATAAGGTAAGATAATTTCTTGAGAGAAAGAGAGAGAAACTTTGAGACAAAATTTCTGCATCATAACAGTTATATAACATCATTTTAGAAAACAATAAAAAAAAGAGGGGAAAAGGGTCTCCCATCCATAAATTAATAATTTTTTATTAGAGGGATAGAATAAAATATAAATAAGATCATGGTTTGGATATTTTTATGACATAAAACATGAAACAAAAACATGAAAGAAAAGAGAAAATGTGATTTCTTTTACAAAACATTAGGCAGCCTAACGACATCACTTAAAAATCCATAAAATCATTTTATGAGAGAAAAAAGGGTATATCATCATTTGGACATTAAATGGACATAAATAATGATATAAAATAACATAAAATAACATAATTAAATGGAAACTAGAAGACATAACATAAAGGAAGTGATGACAAAAAAGAGGATGGGAATGGTTCCCTTACCTTGAAAAGTTACTTCGAAATCTGAAAGGTTGGGTCCTTGGGGGGCTTGAGGGAACCTTGGGAGGACTCCATGGGAGGTAAAAGACCATATATTCATTGGGGAGGATTTTGGAAAGAATGTAATTAGGGAATGGCTTGGTATTTATAGCAAAATTGAGGGAATATTTATTTAATTTCCTAGGGACACCTCATCGATGGTATTTGCAAAACCATGGGCTTTCCCATTGTATTTTCCCATGGTATTGGCCACATGGGACACATCATAACTTATATAACTATTAATAATTCACCTGAATTATTCAATAATTATTACATCATTAATGATGTCATAAATCACACTGAAACTAAAAATTGTATTTTTACTATTCACCGAAAAACAAAACATTTTATAAAAATCTCATAAATTAAACCTAACCTAAAATATATTATCTGAATTCAAAAATGAACTACATTTTATGAAAATAATTTTTTAATTATGAGATATTTAATTTTTAATTAGAAACACTATTTACTTAAAAAATATTAATACTTTATTAATAATTTCTGAAATAGTTATTTACTTATGCTACTATATCACTTCACAATTCAAGATGCATAAATCATATTTATAATTTTTTAAGTGAGGTTACTATTCCATTAGTCACATTACTATTTATAAGGGTAATAGTTCTATTAATACTTTACGATTCACTAAAAATTAAGTTGATCTTATTAGACTCTAAATTTCTTACTGGTCACTACTGTAGAAGACCATTTTTTGAAAATCATTTTACATTATTAATTATTTAATTTATAAAAATAGATTTTAAAATACCTTTTTTCCAAAATTCATCAATAATATGAAACTTCATCCAACATTTATCTGAACATTTGAAATTCACAAATTTAACATAATAAGAAATAACAATTTTATTTATACAAAAGGATTACACAATGTAACTAAGGTCTTGTAACATTTCCCCTTATAACACCTGCAAAGGACCTAATTGTAAGATGTTCTATGGTGGTAGAATCTTGGGGCATCTCAGACAACATTGCTCGAGTGGTGATTTCTATCATCTTGAACTTCTTCCGTAGGCGATTCTGTCCAAGCTTCACATGTTGGAGTTCGGCTTGGGATTGGTCCCGAGCAAAGCCCAGTGATGAAACCACCTTCCCAAGCTCTAACAAATGGGCTTTGTATGACCTGAGTCTACTGGATGAGGCCATCGACTCTTCATTCTATAATAATTAACCACGATCACTTGTATTTATAAACAATCATCATAACATTAAGAATTTATTTTCCAAAGGTCATATTGACCAACGATTATATAACAGTCAAAACCCAGTGGTATTATTTTAATTATAATCACTTCATAATTAATGGATATAGTTTTGTTGAGTATAAAATAAAATAATACACAAAATTATGAAACGAATATTATTCAAAAGTTCGGGTCTTTACACTGACTCTTTATTAGGATGATAAACCTACTCAATGTTCTCAGAACCATGGTGGTGTAACCCCAGAGTATTGAAATCTATTTGAACACATCCTTAGTTAACCCCGATGATTCATGTGTTTGTTATCTTGGATCCCCACAATATTCAATGTTCAAATAAGCCCCATAATTTTGATGGTTCCTAGTCACACTGGTTCACCACCTATATTGGGCACACACCATGATGTAATTTGAATAACAATGTAACCAGTCTAGTGTTCCTTCTAATCACCCTCTTCTTCTGATTGGGAAATGCTTATGTAGGCCACATACTCTGGGGAGTTATATAACACCACCTATCCAAATTTTACCATGTATTAAAGGACATTTAAAAGACATAGTCATCCTAGATTTTTTGACACAACCTCCTATGGAATGGGTAGTAGTTAGGATGGTAAGTGAGGTTGACCTCATTGGGCTTCCAAGGATGCTGAATCTTGACAAGGTTATTCTCCATGGCTTCCAAGAAATTACTAGGGACTTATTCACTTTGGAAGTATTATTCTTTATTCATCCATTACTCAAATCATGAGTGACCCTGATTTCTCTATGCTTATATCCAAGGGAGATTTTTTGGTTGTTTTTACTTAACATTAGGTATTGGATGGTTTAGGACCCGACTAGGTGCTTTTATGGGAAATGATTTTGTCCTATGAGTTATAGTTGCAACTTCTTCTTTACCTATCCTTTTACCCTGTGCTGAGGGAATGAGTCTAGATTTAGATCTGGTTTTCTAAATGGTGTTTTCCAATTATTGTTCCATTTATGAAAACTCACCAAATCCACATAGATACTTCATTTGGATCAGATTTTTTTTCAAATCATCCCATATATTTTCACCACAAAGTCATATTAATTCCTCTTATGGGAGAGGGATGTTGAGTGAATAAGAAAAACACTTCCACCTTGTTGTAAAGAAACCCTCTCATTTTCATGTTATTTATAGTTCTTTAGTTCAAAAATTTTCATTTTAATTGGTATAGAGTTCAAATAATAATGTAATTTATGGAAAATTTCTTCTCATCTTACATGCAACCCTACGATCAGACTAATGTACAAAACAAAGGCAGCCACTATCCAAGTCGGTACAAAACACATCATCTTTATTATCTACTTTTTATCTTAAGGTACCATCATCATAAAACATCAAGATATGAAGTGTTTGAGATAATGTTCAGGTTCCAGGTATCTTGAAAGGTGGATAAGGTAGGATTTATGAAATTGTGTGGGGGTAAATTGTTATCTACCCTCTAAAGATATGGATTCCTCTCAGGTTACACAGGTGTGTGTCTCCATTCCATAGATTATAATTGAGTACCTATGGAATAGATTATGTTAAGAATCTCTAGTGGTAATACTGTTTCATCCACCTACCGTATACATAGAGTGGGTGGGGGTCGATGAGGTGCATCATCTTCATATCCCACTGATTCTTTCTTTTTCCTAAGACTGAATGATTTCTCTGGTGTGGGTGTGAATGTTGTTGTAATAGATGGAAGTCACGATCATTGTCAAATTTCTCATTTATGAAGACTATTTTCCTAGATCTAGAGATAATTTGATTCTCAGATTCTAATCTTGTTTTCAGATCATCTTTTTCTATATGTAAAAGAGGAGGAATATTCTCTTCATCACAAAGATGATACCCAAAGGGAATCTTTCCCCTGAGTATATCCACATTGGGTTGTCTAAGAGTTTGTATATCATTCTCATATTATGATAATTGTTCCTCTAGGGAATCAAATTCTATTTTTTGGGAAAATTATTAGGTTATAGCTAGGCATTTCATTTTTTTTTATTTTCCTATGTTCTTCCATAGAGGTCGACAGATGATATTTTATGGTGTGAGGTTTTAGATCCTAGCCTTATTTCAGGTGTCTGAGGCCTCAGTGGTTGCATACAAATAATCCTCCTCTCTAGGATGATTTCCCATTTTCATCCCTCTACATTTCCATCTTGATCAACAATATATTTCATTTTGATTATGATGAAAATTTCATAGGAATATATATTAATGGTGGTTGTTTCATTATATTCAACACAAAATGTTTATTCTTCATGACCTCTATCAGGGTTGTTTCTTGAACCCCTGGCCAAATTGTTTTGTTTTTTCTTATGAACCATATGTGGCTTGATTTCCTTCATGATAATATCCTCCTATCTCAGCCTATGATTAATTTAATTTAGGTTTTTTCTAGCCATGATTGCTGAATGGGACCCAAATAAAAGTTATTATTCTTGTATCAGGTGGAATGGATGGGATGATGACCTTTTATTTTTACCTACAGACCATGAGAAAACAAATTCTCATTAAAGAGATAATGGTGAGGACAATTCAACTATCCTTCTCGGAAGCGAGTTATTTGGGGATACAAATAGAATTGATTGATCCTATTATTGGGGATCTAATGTTATAGTTATGGATTTTATGAATTTTAGGATGGAAATTTAGATATAAATTCCCTATACCAATGAGATGGGGTTGATCTGGAATCACCATTGATTTATCCAGGACCCTCTCAGGGGATGATAAACCCAGTGAGGATGTTTGATACATAAATTCCTCTATCCCAATGGGTTGTTGTTAGTTTGAAACAATTTTTGATATGTCTTGAACCCTCTCAGGAATTGGTGATCTAAGGGATGGATATGGTGGTAGATATTCCCACAACCTGATGAGATAGGATCATTCCTAGAAACTTCAATTACAGATGACACTAGATCCCATTTGACGTGGCCTAACTATGGTCACATAGGACCTAGGTGGAATGGTAGCCCATGATTGTAGACCTTTTTATTGGATTCCATCGGGTTAATTGTAACCTTGGGTTTTGTGTGAGAAATTAATAATCATTAATTTAAGGGGACCTGTTCAAATATATTCTAGCTATCCTATACCACTTTTCTTGATTTATGATCATCATTGAGGTGGGGGTATTCAATTTTAGAGACCACCTAACAAGAGTGTTACCTAGTCCCTTAATTTTTTTAATGTTTATGAAATTACCAAACATGTATATGAAGGGTTCTTCTTTGCGGAGACATACAATGCACATGAATTTTTTATTCCCTTCCACTCATAGGTTTTTGGACTATGTAAAAGGCATCTATATACAGTTTAATATACAGTGTATTTATGATTTATAGGAGATAATTGTAGTATAGATTGGGTAGATGTCTATCCTCAATCAATGATGAGTAGCCCACGTATTTGGGCATAGATAATGCATAGAATCCATTACTATCTCATTTGGGATCTCATAGTCAGAATTGGAAACATATTAGCACATGATGCAGAGGTTGTTTTTGGATAAATATCTCCATATATCAATGTTGTCCTCTAATTCATCACACTTACATTAATCTATCCTATCAAACCATAAAATAATCTTCTAGTGGTTTCCTAATGACTAGAGTAGAGTAATGCGAGAAGATGATGGGGAACTATATGCGGTTCACCCTAATATTTTAACCACCTCTCTATATTAAGGTGTATGATTTTTGGAAACCTATATATATAAAGGTATTTGGTAAAGGGGGGTATTTCCTTGTATATGGGAGATATCACCTTAGTGAGGTTGGTCATTAAATATGTTAGTAGTAGAGTCCATGTAACCCATCTCCACACTATTATGATGAGGAATATTGCAGTATTGATCATCTTCTTCATCTGTTTAAGAGTTTTATGAAACCTGAAGGTGTCAATATTGTGTCTCAAATGACCTATAGGACATAGGCATTAGGAAGATTGAGGATAAGATTCTATTTCTAAATCAGGGATAGAATAATCCAACCTTCCATTTCGAACATTTCATGGATATGATCCTTTTGAAATAATTTTTCAAAACATTTTTATCACTATATGGTGTTGCAGGAGTATGAGACCGCAGATGAGAATCAGTTAGAATATTCCAATGAGCATCCTCATTACTGATAGGAATATGATATTGTCCCAAGTCATGTGAAATTATCACTTGCTGAGAATTGGTCAAAATGGGAGTATGATCCTGATCTTCAGCCTTTAGAATATTCCACTAGTCTTTTGTGGAAGGGATATGATCTTGCACTAAGGAATATTTCACTCTCACTTGAGGATCCATGGTTAGGATAGGAATATGATCCTAGCCTGAATATGAATTCCCAAATAGAATATTTTGATTTACCTATAGAATGGGGGAATGGATATGAGCCTACTCATGCATTTCCTTAGATGGATACTATTGTAATATTTCATTGACAGAATTAGTAATATGATCGTTCCTTCCATGATCTGCTAGAAGATGCTTGGAAGATTCAATAACAAGAATATCATCATGTCCTAAGTCTTATACAATTCTCACTTGGTTATCCATGGCTAGAATGTGGATATGAGCCCAGTCCAGGTCTGTTGGAGTATGCAACTAGTCTTCATAAATTGTAATATGACTTTTTCCCAAGGCGCATACCCCTCTCACTCAGTGATCCACAACCAGAACGACGATATCAACCCAATCCCGAGCCTTTGGAATATGTCGTCAATTTTTTTTGACAGACATGTTCCCCTATCCCAAGGCATGTCCTTCTCTCATAGGTGATCCCCAGTTGGAATTTGAATATAATCATAGTCTAATGACTCTTCCTTTACCATAATATTTCAATAATCCTCATGGTTGGGAGAAATAATCTATGCTTCCTCTAGAGAAACCACTTGTTCATAATGGTCAAAGTGTTGAGATTCCCGGGAAATAGTGATAGGAATATGCTCTATTCCATGTATTAGTAATAGTGTTGTAATATGTCAACAGAGTTCTTCAGATGTTCCTATGATGTAATGGATTTTAATAAAAGTTTTCATAATGACATAAGCCATCACATATTTCATCTCCACTATATACTATAATATATCTTCAATTAAAGTGGGGATATAAGCCCACTTACTTCCTCCTTATGCCACTAGAATGTGCTGATTTACATTATGAATAGGGGGATAGATATGCATCACCCCTATTCCTACTATAGGAATATGCCCAGAAACTAGTTCTGAGTGGGAAGGTATATGAGCCTACTTAATGGTTTCTGATGAAATATTCTGATAGATTGTTTTAGTGGGATTGGGGATATGATCCTAATTATGGTTATCCATAACCTTCCTCACCCAATGTGTCTTCCTTATTTCCTATTCATGGGTATCAAAGGTGGAAGTGTTTCAACTTGTACACTTAGTAGGTGACTGATCAGTATCATTGGGATAGTGCTAGCAATGGTGGTTCATTAGATTCCTCTTCAGCAACCCCTAAACTAGAAGGGGGTTATATTTCACTCTATGGTCCAGCTTTCTCAGATACTGAATGTGGTGACTTTCCTGCTTTAGGGATGACCTCCCAAAGCAGTTAGTTTTGGAAATGATGGACACTACCTTAAATTTATTTTTACTTAGACAATATAGAATCATCTGTTTTAGTACTTATAGAACCTCATAGGAAGATTCATGGATTGAGATTTTACCACATCGATGGTATTCCTAAGCTATTGAGTTTGACACCTGAAGTTGAATGTGTCGGGAACATGAGATAATTTTGTGGCCTTCAGGGGTTATAGGTGTAGCAGATTTTTCATAATGGCCACTAGATGAAGAAATTATATTAGATTAGGATGTTTTTAATGATTGAAGTATCTACAATCATGAAGAAAACAAGGAACAAGGTCACTGATTATTAACACAGAGAGGTGATATTCCATGTTATTATGCTAAAGTCCTCTATCATTCTATGATTCAAAACAATGTTACATTTATATACTATATTCTGATGATTATGATTCATTGATTATTTTTATTATCTCATGTTTCCATACTTATTTTCAAGGATTTATGTTTTTTCATTTTAGATTCTATATCCTAATATCATGACTGATAAAGAAATATTATTCTTTCATGTTATTTTTAATAAGATATTTCTCCCTTTCTCATGTTTTTTCACATGCCTATTATCCATCCCTTGATGACATGTTGATGATTTTTCCATTACTGAGTGTATTTGGTCACCCCTTTCTTATGTTTCCATTCCCATGGTTTTGAAGATGAGTATAACTTATAGTAATTCTATATGGAAGTCTCATCTGGTTAGGTTATGGAGAAATTTTCATAAGTACCGTGAATTGTTTACTTATGTAGCTGACCCTAAATGACACTAAAACTTCAATTATTAGGATTGTGTACTTAATATGATATAGAAAGTTTATTTTTTATAAAAAAATATTAGTATGTTTAGATTAGTAAGTCTAATTGGTATTAAAGTCTATGTAAATTATGTATTTTTATCACCAAAACCAAAATTTTATGTCTAGCGAACCTCACTCGATCTATCAATTTTTAAGCTCCTAATTTTCCCTCTTTATCATATTCTTTAAATATGAATGTCACCAGGAATTAGGTCAACCATTTTTTGAATATATAATATACTCAACTAGTTCTATTCCCACGACCTTATTTAATTCCTCCTCACTTTTCCATACATGGGTTTTCCCATGAACTTTGTCATTTCTTTTTCCCCTCAAATGGGTTTCTCTTGGTAAAATCCATTTCTACCCTTATTTATTCCTTTCATTTTCTTTATCATTTTTTTCTTGGTCCAAAAAAATATTCTAGAGTATTATATCTACCTATATATCTCATAATCCTATCGACTAAAAAATATAAAAATACTTAATTTAAATCTATAGATTTTATTAATTTTCATGGTTATTGATTATTCATAATATAAATAAAGATGATTTTTTTTCTTAGCTTTACTATTAGTAATTTGAAAAAGTTATTGAACTCATTATATCTATCCATCAATTATTATAGTATGATATGTAGCTCTCACAAGAATCATCCCCTTTCTTACTCATCTACCCACATTCTTCTTTCTCACTATTAATTTTTAGACACGTTTTCTTCATATTTATATACATTATGAATCATGAATATTATATTTTGTAATTACAGTCATCGATATAATTAAAATTATGTATATGATTTTCCAGAAATATCTGTTCATCATGTACATCTCAAGAATGAATCCCAATTTGATGTGATATTTATAACAATACAAACCAGCTCTAACATCATCAAAATTAATTAATCTTAATTCCAGAACTTCTAATAAATCAATATTTATTTTAATATTCCAAAATTTCCTCCTATATTTGAAATTTTTAACCAATAATTGATGATCCACTTCAGACACATTAGATTATGATATCAAATTCATGTAGTGATGTTTTAGTTGTCAACAAATTTCCCATGAACCATCATAATTAGATTACATCTTTAGATAATAAATTTGGAAATCTTGTAATTATTTTAGTTCTTTCCCTATATTAATCTCTAGATTCTAAAATATAACCTTTATATGGGTCCTAATTTACCCCTTGGTATCCTTTAGAAAATTCTAGATAACATTAAGTATGAATTAGCTAACATTACATAGTCAAATAATGACCTATAAATAAATCCATTTCATATTTTAGTTAGTCTACTGTCTTTGGAGACATCATTGTACAGTTCAATATAATTTAACGTTACCTTTATGTAGCTCACCTCAATGGATTAACCATGTCTATAAATGTTTGAATTTGAAGAACATAAATCAACTTCATGGTAGTAAGGACTGAACACATGACCAATTAAATGACCATGCCCATTTACTATGAAAATATTGAACAAATGCATGTACAAATTAGTTACCATAGTGATTGACCATGCAATAGTGTATTGAACACATGAGTTAATAGTTCAAATGCATGTCTTAGGATCTAAATGCATGACTTAGAGGATTAAACATTTAAAGTTAAAGTTAATGGATTAGCCATAATCTTCTAGACTTATCCAAATTTCATGATTTCTTCAATCAACTATTGATCTCTTTCATTTAACCTCCATCTACACTCAATAAATTATAAATACATCCTAAAAACATTGTGTTATTATTAAACTGACACATATAAATTACATAGAGCTTTACTCAACCTTGAAAATGATTAAATTTCACTTAACTTTAATATTTATTCATCCCAAGGCTTCATTGGAGTTCTTTTCCACACTGATTATAGAAGTAATATGCAAAAACACACTTATATGGACATTCAATAATTCATATATATTAATAATTTTGTAATAAAACTCCAATTATCTATCCATATCTCACTAATTATAAAAAATCATTAATATATACAATACACCCATCATTTCACTTCTTATGGGACTATTATAGGAAAAATTGTAATCAATCCTTCAGCATGTATCTTGATTCCATGAAGATCATTCCATCCAATCATATGATATGTTGGATACTACTCAAATTTGACAAAATATGACTTTAATTAGTATGGAATAGTTCCATAATTCATTATTGAGATATTAATATACTTTACAATTCAAATGGAATCTACTTCTAGCCTTCTTTACCCATAATGCATGGGTATTATATTTTCCATATATTTGGAGGATAATCTAATACATCACCCTTATCTCCATGAAAAATACTGAAATTGCCATTTAAAACAATTAAAAACAATCCAAATGGAAATTAAATCTCCTAATTTTTATTTATTGACAATAATTTAAACTTTTATACACATAAAATTCTTGTTAATCTCTAATATATGTTCTCTTTTCCTCTCCCCCATAATGATAGTAAATGAAAAAGGATAGATATTTTTCTCCCCATTAATATATATGTGATCTCATCCATATAAGGTTCCAAATTCAACCCCATGTGATCATCTACTATCCTTAGTGAAGGTAAGAACCATATATTACTTAGAAATGAGTTATTAATTAATCACTCTTTGTCTACATAGGAAAACCTGCTGTAGAAAATTGTTTTTCACAATCTCGACATCAAAGTTGTGCGCTAAAATTATAAATGTAGTTCCAAATAAAAATATCATTTATTAGGGGTTGTAAAATATATTTTTTGAAATGTGTATTAACTTTCACTCATCTTCACAAAACACATAATAATGTTCACATATGAGTAAACAGACTGCTCAATTTTGATAGAAAAACATGCCCCCTTGATGAATAAAACTGGTATACAACATAAGTAGTGAAGTATAGTGAATATAATATATAACTCTTAAAATTTTTTTGGGATATAAAAATTTTTTGTTTTTAAAAATTTAAGAAATATTTGGTATCCATCACTTCTTTAGTAGCTCCCACTCATTGATGATTCCTATGCTCCATCACCAGGGTAGTTTTATTCCAGAAAAAATATCCATGAAGTTATGATACTAGTTGAAACTAGAACCAATTAAAAATGAATAAAAATTTAAATTTCAATACATGGTGGTTTTAAATTATTTTGGATTCACAATAAATTCATTATTTAAAAATAATCACCAGAATATAAGAATGAGGTGGACTTAACCACCTCTGTAGTTATAGCACTGGTGTAGAGACATCTTTCTAAAACCAATTTCATTTTTTTATGCTCTGAGATGTATTATTGTTTTCATTTTTTTCATCATATTTAGGTTTCCATATTTTACTACATGAAGAAAATGTTATTATTTTTATTCAAAAGTTGACTTTTAGTTAGAGTAATGTTATTTTCTTGATATAGCATAATAGTTTCAATTTTTTATGCTTTCTATTGCCTCCTATATTCTTCTAGATGATCAATATATATGATAAATATATTGTTATTCTCATAATCTCCCTCTTCTTTAACATGGAATTTTTATTTATAAAAATATATTTAAAACTTGAATCAACTGGTGGGTTTCCTTTGTCATTCTTTATCTAATTTTAAATGAAATCCAAGGAATGAAATTGTTTATAATGTGTCCCACATAATTTAACATTTTATACATTCCTCCATAAACCTTTACCATACCCCATTTTTTATAGATTGTTAATCTCATCATCATTGGTTTCATCCTCCATGCCAATATTTTTTATATATCTATTTGATTGACTTTTTGGGATTCTAGACTGTTCCTTCAAGATTGTATTTCCATAGATTGTTTGTAGAATTCCATTGTGTTCCCTCTATTATGAAAATTGAAGCACCTTCTTCCCATTGGTTTGAAATCCCATTCATCCATATTTAAAAATGTCTTGTGAGTACTATTCTAAGTAGCATTGTGCACTTGATTACTCATAAATCTAGGCTTTCCTCCATTATAGTTTTTCATCTCCATATGTTTTTGTGGATATTTTTCACTTTGGTGAAAGAGTTATAGATGGATGGAAGATACCAAAATTAATCATATCTACATGAAATATATATTGTAAAATTCTTTGAACCACTCAAACATTCCTAATCTCTTCATCAATGAAAATTTATTCTTTTTCTGTGAAACAAATTTCATTGGTACAATTGGTTTCTTATAAATTTTTACATTTATCTCCCTAACGTGTATGCCTTATTTGAATTTCATATGTTGACATGTTATTCCAATAATCTATATACATATTCCCAAACCTATATATTCAAAAAAAATATTCAATAAACCCTTTTCTATTCTCCTTGAAGTCAATTTATCCAAATTTTATTGTATGCTATTTTTTGGTTGTTTTACCTATCTTTTGGGCATGATTTGTGGAATTGTTATTTATAAATCTTTACAAACCTACCCTTGAAGATGAGGTAAGATTTTAATGATGTTTGGACACACACACCCATATATATAATTTACCATATTTTTAGAACTATTTGATTTCCTAGATTCTATACATATAGATGCTTTAGGACAATTGGTAGCCTTCATCCAAAAGCCTGAGGTGGAAGCCTCTTCAAGAGTTCTTAAGAACTATTTTCCACTTGAATGTGTCCCATTATATATAAAAATATTACTTGTAACCCAAGTGGAATCTATCACGACCCGACCTGTACCAGGGCTCGATCCGCAATAACCCCAAGCCCACCTCCATAGGCCAGGGGCTGGAGACCAGTGCTGAAGGTATAACAAACTCAGGGAGGACTTTTCCTGAGTACATGTACACACACACACAGCCAAATCAATGCAAAAGTGTAGATGGAATGGAAAATAAGATACAAATATGCTATATTTTAACCACAAGTATGCATCTAACACTAAACAGTACAAGTATAGAAAAGTAAACTAAAAGGGAAAGGGAAAAAATACACACCAAACTAGAAAAGTGCCACAACACATCAATAGGTGGAAAAGTAAAATAGCTGACAGAGCCCAGCTCTTGGATCCCAAGCTATGACCACCGCACATGGTCCAAGCACCGCATATCCCTATGATCCTCTGATTTCATGATCAACCTTTCTGTCATATACAAGGGCACCTCGAGTGTGGGAAAATCCCAAGTATGGGTGAGTATAAAAATACTTTGTAGGTTACCCTAAAAACTCAACGGAGCAGCAAGTAAGGTACTAAAGAGGGAAGAAGTTGATAGAACAAGGTATAGTAAAAGTGTATTGCTCATCCCAACAAAGAAGTGAAGTAATATCATCCAAATACAAGAAGCATGAAATGGTGAAAAGGTGAAATTCTTGTCCAGCATTCTCTACCTACATTAGGAGAGTAGACTCATCCAACCACAAGAAGATGGACAAAAAAATCATGTGGCATACCCCACGCATCTTCTCCTCTACTGGAAAGAGAGTAACCAAAGCCCAAGGACTGGTTACTGAAATATGAAATATATATATATACATATATTCTCAACCAAAGAAACCCAAATGAGAAAGTAAAGGGATATCCATATCACTAGCTCAGCCAAGGAAAAGAGTCTCCAAAAGTTCTATAATAAAACACCATCAACTCCCAGCATCCCATACATCCACCTTGAACTATAAGTCAAAGGGGCTCAATCACCACATCATGATACTATCCACTTTGGGTGGTATTATCTCGCCCGCACAGTTTTAGGTCGCGTCTCAAGGACGTGTCTTGGTGGGAAAAGATCCCCTATTTCTTAAGATTCCAAAGTCACGTTAATTACATCATGTCGCTATTCCGCACAATTTAGAGATCGTTTCACAAAGTCATGAACCCACTATCAAGCCCTGCTAGAGGATATACTTATAAAAGTTATCAGCGAACCCAGCTGCATAGCCCAACTGGAGGGTAAGCCCTGAAAGAGTAACTGGTGAATTCCACTACCCAGTTGTGCTGGAGGGTAAGCCCTGAAAGAGTAACTGGGGAACACCACTGCCTAGCCTCGCTGGAGGGTAAGCCTAAAAGAGAATAGAAAACACCACTGTCCAGCCCCACTAGAGGGTAAGCCCAAATGATTAACTGGAGAATGCCAATGTCCAACAATAGTGGAGGGTAAGCCCTAAAAGATAACGGCGAACACCACTTCCCAGCCTCGCTGGAGGGTAATATGGGATTTCTCTGGTGATTCTAAAAACATCATTTTCATCACTGTCATCATCAACCATTACCTAAATAGGCATCACACTTGGAACATCTCACATTGTATCTTGAAATCCACTACAGAGGGCACTATGACATCACACATGGAGAAACACTCAGGATAGGCTACTCACAGGCTACAATCTGAGTTCAGAAGAAAGAGATACGGGAGGTATAAGATTTGTAGTGGAACACAGAACATGTGGGGACCACAGCGCATTTTACCCCTCCGCATCATCAGGACGTGTACCTAACCATTTATGGGTCCCAAAAGGGTTAACAAGTACCACGACATATCAAGGTACTCCTAGTGTACATGACACATTAGTCGCAATGCCGACGAGCGCACAATGCTCGTCGCTAAGCTGGAGGGTCAGAATCATAGATTAACTGACATGCCTCCTCCAATGGTCCCAGAACATCGACCATATCTCTTCACACATCCTCTCTGCACTCGTAAGAGTCAGAACTGACCTAAGTTGTGGATTCTCTTCAAAAATGTCAAAAGGATCTTCCACTAATAATCTTTTCAAGTTTCCACATTTAACAAGAGATTATGAATAAGGCTCCACACATCCTAATGGATCACATCGTCACAATCCTTACAGAAAAACATGCAAAGTTGGATATTCATTTTCCTCAAATGGACTTATAAATCATAAGTCATAATAACACAGTACATGTCCGAAAGACTCCTCATGGGGGCCACTCCTCGGCCTCGAATTTTGGTGGTTGGATTGATCCGTTGAAATCCCCTTAGGAAAACACTCAAAAACAAGTTCTCAAACACCCCAAACGATTATCGAGTGAAAAGCTGGCATTTCACCATAAAATGTGTGAACCAAGACTTTTGGGGACCACACCTTGTCTCCAACCTAAACACTTCTGAATGCATCTCAAAAATTCTTCACAAGGACTGGGGTTATTCTACCGCTGATGGTACATCAATTGGGAATCCCAAATAGGAGTTAGGTTTGATGCAATATTAATTAATTATTTAATCACATTAAGAATTTTGTGCCACAGAGCAATGAAACCAGACCAAAATGGTCCCGAACCAACTTTTGAGGGACCGCCACAACTCCAGCGTCACAACGCCTCTGACGACACATCAAATCGACATCATGTTCATTTGATACGTCTGTTGCAAGCTTTAATAATAATTTACTATTATTAATTAAAGCATTCTGGGTCACCAGACTTCAGGAGAAGAACTCAAAAACTCTGAAACCCATTTAAAAAATGACAATCTCAATGATAAGAACATGTGACCATAGACGGAGAATCAAATAGATGCTTCGTTTAGAATTTGTGCCACATTGAATGCAAAGGGGCCCAACAGGGTCGGTCCATCCCGGCTGGCCCGGTCCAGACCATCGGCTTGTGGCCCTTCCACGAGTCTGGCCTGCACTGACGTGGACTGTAGCTGGCAGCCCTCTCCACCTCTACTAGTCCACATGGCTGGGTCCTCTTGAACAGACCGGCCAGGGTGGTCAGTCTCTCTGCATGCACCAAGGACCTGCAGAAGGCGGGTCCTGCTCCTTCCGCCCCCCGAGGTCAGTGCCTCAAGGCTCACTCCTGCCTGATGAGCGCAACAGGATGAATCCATAGCAGGGACTCACCAAAAGTACCTTCCAGCACTGCACCTTCATTTGAAATGTATTCATAAAGAACGCCAATGATAAAAATCACTAAGTGGTAACTTCAAAATGACGATTTTCCCCTGGGTTACTTTTCTCACAGCGGTCCTATGCCGAAAATGTTTGTACCCGTCTTAGGGTAAACAAAATGATCTAAACTCATCCATGGACTCAGATATCCAATATAAGTTACCATTTGAGAGTTATTTTGGTTTGAGCTATTAAATGAATTAATTAATAAATTAATTCATCCATTTACTTGCTGCTAATGAGAGAGGGGTCCGAACATCTTATGCCGACATGCTTTATGTCATGCCTAGGGTAAACACCACATTCTGGACCCAACCGTGTTATCATATTTCTTAGCTGATCAACTATTTAAGAGATATCCCTTTTTTTGTTGCATGAATAGTATAAAAACACTTTTGTATAATTTATTCTAGGCACACTTGGTCTCAGAATTGCATGTGATCTCAGTAGCTAGCTCTGGAAACACATATAGAAATATTCCAAAGTCTTACAAGGAAAAAAATGGGTTTCTAAATCATTCCCTCCTTCAATATTTTCGTCCCCAAAAAGAAAAACTAGGAAAACCAACTTGGGATACTGAGCTCACATTTGGCTCTCCCACCCCCAAGAGGACATGGACAACACCACGCCAACACAACAAGCAAACTAAAGCAATGGTTCATCCTCATAAGGACTTCTAATTTCAATGACGTGTGTAGGAATATGCATGTATCTCATTAGTTGGGATATATGGAAGACATCGTGAGCCCACTCTTACTATTTGGAGGGTAGGGCAAAGGAATAGGAAACCTCACGAAATCTTGTAATATTATGAATGGCCCGAATAAACTCAGGGGAATTCCCTGGACAAACCTCTATATTCCACATCGCGATTTGAATCACAGTTTGTTACTCGAACATGGTATCGTGATTCCCTCCTTTAGAATATCCATCTGCTGAAACACCCAAGGATATCTGCTCATGCATGTTTTCATAGTCGGTGCATCACAACCGAGACTCTCTTACACACTCATTAAGCGAAGGATTAAACACCATTGATTGATGAAAATTTTCATCCTCTTTCTCCAATAGGGTCAAATGTAGGTAAGCTAACTACTACGAAACTTCCCAAACCTAGTGAGCATGGGACTCTCTACTGAGGGAACCTGCTACAACACTTCCACTTTCCAATGCATAGACTAACTCAAAGTTATATTTTTTCATGAATTTAAACTAGAACTATTGTATCAGGTTCACGTACCTCTGGGTGAAGATGCACCTGAGACACTAGTGGTCTGAGAAAACTACAAAACTCTCTCCCATAAGATAGCATCTCCACATTCTCTGGGGGAAGACTACCACTTTCATCACCACATAGAAAGTCACGTAGTTTTGTTTATATGGTGTCCATCACCTCAACCAATACTTGATAACAATATCAATATTGACGTTGAGCACGTAAGGTACCAACGAACAGGGAAGGTGAGAAAACTCATCCCACTGCTAGAGGCTAGACATCGAAAGCATGTGTCATACCCCACATGTCTTTTCCCCTTTTGGAAGGGGTGTAATCCCCAAAACAATAACTCCACCAAACACACTAGTGGAACCTAATGAAATGGGAGTTCAATTAGAAAAGCCCCACTGGAAATGCCAGAACCTGCTCAAACACTCCACTGGACAACCCCACCATGAATGCACATGTTAGAGGGACTCATCCACCACACCTCAATCCTATACTCTTTGGGTGGTACTGAATCTCCCTCATGGTTTCTCTCATGTCACAAAAATTCATCTCAGTGGAAGAAGAACCCCTCTTTCTCATGCGTTCAAAGATATGTCGAAAAACACCGGCACAAGGTTACACCGACGCCCCTCCTCACCCTAAGTAACTCCTTGAAAATGGATTTTAAAGAAAAGAGTACCTAATTTAGTATCTAAAAATAATCTACTAAAAATGGTAGAAAAGACACAGAGCGTAACTCCTATCATCTCATTTGATGCAAGATTATAGACATCCATAGCACTCAGCTACCTACGAGCCCTATCATCAACTCCCTGAGCTTGACGTGGGTTGCCTAGTGGTGGTAGAAGGACATAGAAACATCATCCACCAACCACAGTTTTTCCTGTTCCTCTACCAACAACACAACCCTGGGGACCACCCTTTCCTCATCTAGGAGATCTCTAATCATGACACTGCCTTTGTCATGGTGAGGAATCTACCAACTTCCTAGAAACTCAGCACATCTGGTCGGGTAGTCTTATGCCACGTGACCTCACCCATCACTATCATTACATTAGTCCTCCCTAGGCTGTCTCGGGGCTCTAAATTGTCCCCGACCATGTGCCTAAGTCTTATCAAGAGGAGGCCTCCTACGTTGAGGCTCTACCAACTGAGTTTTTCTATTTGTGGAAGACATCCCAACTCTGTTACACCCACTACAAAAACAAGCCCACTGGAATCCCTCTGAAAAATATTTCTTGATCACCAGTGCCTGATCCAGCACCCTGAGTTGGGTGAGGATGCACAATGGAACTATGCTGGCACGAATCTCCTCTACATAGACCCTTCTCAAACTTCCATGTCCGGAATTTACCATCATGGACCACGCCTAAAGAGTACTATGTAAGGAATGAAAACCTTATCGTGTACTAATCTACTGCCATCACTCACCGCTGAAGCTCCAACAGCTCCTAAAGTCATACAGAGCATAAGTAGGAGGGGTGGTACTCCTAAAAAAACAACAGCTAGAATTCATACCACAAGAGTAACGACTCATCTTGCATCTGATTAACCCTATATCTACCAATTCCAAACAGCTTCGTGGGAAAAATAAAAAAAATACTGGTTGTAAAACCCACCATCTAACATGTCGGTGCCCGAAAAATCCTGAAGAGGTTAACCACCGACTCTTGAAAACCCTTTACTGCTTGAGGGTATGGCTCACAGTGGAACCATAGCGGTGTGTAATTTTGGGACTCATGTAGCATGCTCAGCATGCGCTCGTGATCATCATTCACTGGTGGTACTAACTGCTACTCCACGGGTGGAGGTGTTGCTTCCTATCCTCCTGCATAAATTTTAATCATATTATGGATCCTGAACTGAGGCCTCGTCTCTCACCGAATCGTCTTCATGAACCAAAGCTAGTATCCTAGATGGCTATCATCATGGAGGCATCCTGAATCCAATCATGGAGTATTGTGGTCAAATGAGCATATATATATATACAATGATGGGGAGCTGACTCAAGAAGGATAGTCAAAGACTCAATCCTATATGATGCATGTACCAATGTTTCTAGTAACAAGTGTCTCAGCACGCTGAGTCGACTAGCGGGTAATAAGGGTCCTAGGGAATGGAAACATTGGTCGCCGCACCATCACCAGACTCCCTCTCCTGAGATCTGCTCTCATGAAACGTTGACACTATTTCCATAGAACCCATCCAATTCCTTTTTAGGGATCATCCAAACTACTTCTTAGGGAACGGACAACCTTTGACAACACTTTTTCACGACCTGACCCATACCAAGGCTAGAGCCTTAACTACCTCATGCTCGCATCAATAGGCCAGGGGATGACGTCTAGCACCGATGTCATAACAAACCCGGGGATGCCTTTGACTGAGTACATGTACACACACACTCATCCAACTCAATGAAAAAGTGCAGAGGGAAAGGAAAATAAGATAAAACACTGCTATATATAATCCAAAAGTATGCATCGAACTCTAAATAATACAAGTACATAGAAATAAATTGAATGGGAAATGGAAAAAATATATGCCCAACCAGAAAAGTGCCACAACCTAGCAATAGGTGGAAAAGTAAAATAGCTTCGAGAGCCCCACTCCTGGATCCCATGTTATGACCACTGCACGCGGTCCAAGCACCCCATATCCCTTTAATCCTCTGATTTCATGATCAACGTATCTGTCATCTTCAAGGGCACACCAAGTGTGGAAAAATCCCAAGTAAGGGTGAGTATAAAAATACTCTGTAGGATGCCCCGAAGTCTCAAGGTAGCTGGAAGTATGGTACTGAAGAGGGAAGTAGTAGATAGAACAAGGTATAGTAAAATAGTACAAATCAACCCAATAAGGAAGTGATATAAGCTCATCCAAAAACAAGGAGATTGAAATGGTGATGAGGTGAACATCATGTCAAGTCTTTTCTACCTATAGTAGGTGAGTAGACTTGTCCAACCACAAGAAGCTAGACACGAAAAGCTTGTTGCATACCCCACACGTCTTCGCCTCTCCTGGAAGGAGAGTAATGAAATCCAAAAAAGTGGGTACTGAAATACAATATATATATATATATATATATATATATACTCAACCAAAGAAACCCAAACGAGTGTGTAAAGGGATCTCCATCTCACTAGCTTAGCCCAGGAAAAGAGTATTCAATATTTCTAGAAGGAAACACAATAGATGCCTAGTATCACACATGTCTTCCCTAAACTACAAGTCGAAGGGGCTCAATCACTGCACCATGATACTATCTGCATTGTACAGTTATGTCTCGCCCACACGGTTTTAGTTCACATCACAAGGATGCATCTTGGTGGGAAAAGCGCCCCTCTTTCGTAAGGGTCCAAAGTCACGTCATGTATGTATCGTCGTTATTCTACACAGTCGATAGATCATGTCACAAAGTTGTGAAACCACTATCCCAACTTACTGGAGGACATACTTATAAAATTCATAGGTGAATTCCACTACCCAGCCCAGTTAAAGTGTAATCCCTAAAGGAGTAACTGGTGAATGTGACTACCCAGCTGCGTTGGAGGGAAATCCCTGAAAGAGTAACTGGAAAAAACCACTGCCCAACCACACTAGAGGGTAAATGTAAAAGATAACAGTGAACACCACTGCCTAGCCCTGCTGACGGATAAGGCCGAAAGAGTAACTGGTGAATTCCACTGCCCAGCTGCACTGGAGGGTAAGCCCTAAAAGAGAATGGAGAACATCACATCCCATCCTTTCTAGAGGGTAAGCCGAGATTGAATTAGTGATTCAAAAAAAAAACACTTTCATCACTGTCATCATCAAGCATTTCCTCAATAGGCATCACACTCGGAACATCTCTCATCATTTCTCAAAATCCACTATATAGGGCACCATCGCGTCGCATGCAGAGAAACACTCATGAAAGGCTATTTGCATGCCACAATATGAATTTAGAATAAAGAGATATGAGAGGTAGATGATTTGAAGTGGTACATAGTGTGTGTGGGGCCCACACCACGTGTGACCCCTCCTCATCATCAGGCCATGTACCTAACCCTTTCTATGTCCCAAAAGGGTTAACAAGTACCATTGTGTGTCAAAATACCTCCAGAGTACACGACACATTAGTCACAAAGATGACGAGCACATGACGCTCATCGTTAAGCCGGATGGTCAGAATCATAGATTAGCTAACACTCCTCCTTGAAGGGTCCCAAAACATCAATTGTATCTCTTCACACATCATCTTTTCTCTCACAAGAGTTGAATCCGACCTAAGCTGTGGATTCTATTCAAACACGTCAAAAGGATCATCCACTGATATTCCTTTCATGTTTCCACATGTAACAAGCGATAGAGAACAATGCTCCGCACATCCAAATGGATCTCATCATCACAATCAACGTGGAAAAACATGAAAAGTAGGCTATTAATTTTCACCAAATGGACTTATGAATCATAAATCATAAAAATGCAGCATACATTTGGAAGCAGGTTCGTGGTGCCCATGCCTCGGCCCCGAATTTAGGTGGGCGTATTGCGCCTTTGCAATCCCCTAATAAAAACACTCAGAAAAGATTGATCAAATACCCCAAATGGATGTCGGGTGAAAAGGTAGCATTTCACTATAAAACATGTGAAACAGGCCCTGTGGGGCCAACAACATGTCTCCAACATGAACACTTCTAAAAGCATCTGAAAAATTCTGCACGAGGACTGGGGTCACACTATCATTGATGACGATTAAATCGGGCATCCCTAACTGAAGTTAGGTCCGATACAAGAATAATTATTTATTTATTTGATTATTTATTTATTTATTTATTTGCATTAAGCGTTTCATTACACCAAGTGACTAAACCAATCTTCAAAGGTTATGAACCAACTTTAGAGGTACCACCTCAACTCCAGGGTCACAACACCTCTGATCGCACATCAAACGGACATCCGGTTCGCGAGATATCTCTATTTCAATCTTTAATAATAATTTATTATTATTAACTAAAGTGTTTCGGGTCACCCGCATTTAGGAAAAAAACTCAAAAACTCTAACACACATTTCAAAAATGTTCGTCTTGATGAGATGGACCCATTTCCATAGATGGTGTGTCAACCAAACGCGTCATTTAGATGTTGCGCCCCTTTGAATGCAAAGGGGCTGAACTGGGCCAATCCATCCTGGTCAGCCCCGTCCAGACCACCAGCCCACGGCCCAACCGGGAATCCGGCCTGCTCCACTGCGGCCCACCGCCCGCTGCCTGGTCCACCTCCACTGGGACATGCGGCCCAATCCTCTTGAACAGACTGGCAGGGTGGTCAGTCTCTCTACGTGCACCAAGGACCCATAGGAGGCAGGTCCTGCTCCTTTCGCCCCCAGAGGTCAGCACCTCGAGGCTCCCTCCAGCCTGCTGAGTGTTACAATCTGAAGCCACTACCTAGACTCACCAACAGTGACTACTGTTGATGCACCTCCTGATGCCTCTGTCTGCCTGAGCCGCCGACCTACTCAGCTCCTCCAAGTCCCCTACTACTCTGCAACTGAACCATGCCCCACCTCACCTGAGCACCGCGCTCCTGGACGCTCCAGTTCGCTGCTCCTCCACCTATGAATCCCCGACCTAGCTGCTCCAAAGCCTCAAACTCCACTCTTCTTCATCTTCCAAACACCTGCGCTCCTCCACTAGGCTCCACTGGAACTGTGCCTTTGGAGTTGCTCCATCGCGCGACACACTACAGTCGTCGTTCGTAGCCGTCGGTCGCTACTACCAGTGGGGATCTGGTGGTTCTTTCAACGGACCAGTGTGACTCGATCAGATACTTGATTCCAGATCGGGGGAAATTTTTTCGATCCCTGCGATGCGACCTTCGCAACACCAACCTCTTATCAACAATCTGATGGTGGGTTGGCGCATCCGAAAATTATAGCGGGTATCCGCAAAGAACGGAATGAAGAATGCTCAAATATGGAAATCACAAAGGAGCTCAGATGATGTCCATGTTCATTTTTCCATAGTCCTAATTCTAAAATTATATAATTTAAATGACAAATTTTCTGATTACTCATGAAATCAAGGAATGTGAGAATATCAATAGAAATCCTACATTGATTTCTATTGTTTGTCGTTGGTGGCACGTCCACAACGCTCCTTCTTCGATCCACCAATGTCCTGGCTGAGGTCACTCCTCGATTCGATGCAAAACACAGAAGAACTCCAAAGAATGTTTAAGAGAGGTAGAAAGAGAGAGAGGCGAGAGAATGGAAAACCCCAGCTCCAAAAACCTAATTTTCTATTTACAAAAAAATCTTCTTTGCGTGGAATCCAAAACTGTCTCGCCCTCTCATTTTATATCAGAACTAGGAAAAATGGCCTATTTTAAATCTAATGGAAGACTCAGATTTTTATTTTGAGATTTCATCTAGAAGTTATTCCAAAATAATTCCAGTGATAAAAATCACTATTTGGTCATTTCAAAATAATGATTTTTCCCCTGGGTGACTTTTCTCACAGCGGTCCAGCGTCGACAATGTTTATACCCCTCTTAGGGTAAAAGGCACGCTCTGAACTCAACCATGGGCTTGGATTTCTGATACAAGTTACTATTTGAGAGTTATTTGTGTTTGAGATATTAAATGAATGAATTAATAAATTAATTAATCCATTTACTTACCACTGATGGGTGAGGGGTCCAAACAACCCGTGCCGACATGATTTATGTCATGCCTAGGGTGAACACTGCGTTCAGGACCCAATTGTGGTCTCATATTTCTGATCTGCTCAACAATTTAAGAGATATCCCATTTCCTTTGCATGAATAGAACAAAAACACTTAATATTTTTGTATAATTTATTCTAAGCACACTAGGATTGGAATTCCATGTTGTCTCAGCGCCTGGATCTGGAAACACATATAGAAATATTCCAATTTATTACTGGGAAAAAACTGGGTTTCAAAAGCATCAATCATCTATTCTATTATTTTATAATTCCAAATATGAACTAATTATAGATTTTTTTCATTATCTCATTCTTTAGAAACTTCTTTTTAGGGTGATTTTTCAATTTTCCATCGATCTCAACTAAACATCCTAATCACTCTTCACTTTCTAAATATTTTTATAATGAAACATCCTTACTTCGTCCAATAAACATCATATTATTTCACTCTCATGGATTCCACATCCATCCATTGTTCATTGAAATTCATTGAAAATCTATAAGGATTATCTAATTCATTGAATACCATAGTGATAGAAAAATTCATTACATCCTTATCAACAACTATTCTTAACAATTTTTCATCAATTAAAGTCATGCTATCATTACAAAGTTGGGCTTTTATCCCTTACCTCTTACTATTTTTTATATTTTATTGCATCATCCAACCTATTTATTCAATGAATTATCAAAAAATAAACTTGTTCTTCTATATATAGTATTCATAAAATAGTTTCTTCATAAAACCATGTTTTTATACAACTATCTAATTAGGAGTATTCTTTTAATAACCTTTTCCATGAGAGTAAAATCATTTCCATTTTGTAATCTCATCATTCTTTTTTACATCATGAACTTGAGTTATCAAAAGGATATCAATAATAAAATTAACTAGATGAACACATATCACTTTATTCCCTTTCATGTAGTAGTTTATCCCTTTACTTATTCATAATTTTCCTTACCTTATCAGCATCCCTCTATCTCTTTTTTTCAATATATTGAATGAAATTTAAAATTTTTAGCAACATTAATTAACATTTATACATCAATATAAAGCTCAACATTATACATCACTTTATTTATGATCTTTATCATATTATTATAATATTTATGAGAAAATAAAATCTATATCCAAATCAATGGGAACCAACATTCGAATGATAATAAAAATTATAAACAAAATATGTATAGACACCCGAGAGAGGGTGAATCATGTGTTGAGTACTTTTTACAAAATTTCAAAACATCCTAAACCCCCTATGGAATTTAACCAATTTTTATGGATAGTTCATATATATCTATGTCATATTAAACATATAAATCATCAACTTCATGCAATACATGTAAAAAATAAATAATAACAATATATTTTTCCAAGTATTGGTACTAAGACTTACTCATAACATGATTGACAGTCCACCCCATTCAAATATTATTCACTATAATCAGATATTGATTAAAATGGGTGATGTTTCTCACACCTTCAATACCATATACTCAATGGACTAAAAAATTCTTTTTCATGTAGTACATCATTTAACAACTTGAATTTATGTTCATAGAGTCTCACAGTGGTCTCCATGCATACCTTGTGTCTCACGGGATCTATAGAGTCCTACTATATATATTCAAGAGTTTATTTGATGTTTTCATTTTAAATATATATTTTTCTATGCATTGGATTCTTATAAACCATTAAAATAAATCTCTTTCTTCTTAAAATTGACTTACTTTAAGGCCCCAAGGTTTCCAAACATACTTTATTACTTGATCACTGATTATAGCTCAGCTTTTTAGAAATATACTAAATATGATCACTTAGATATTTCAATAAATAAGCTACAGTGATATTCCAAGACACCATATCCTCACCATTATTTATGTTTTTTTAACCTAATAAAAGAAACCATTCACAACATGACAACCTTAATACGTTTTTTTCTTCTCAAGATTCTACAATAATGGTTGTCGCTTAATTCTATTATTCTTAAGATTTGATACCCAAATGATCTTTATCTTTAAAAAAATTAGACTTTTTATTTTTCATTGATAGTTTTATTATATATATTTAGTAGCACAACACATCATCTATTGGTCTCTAAATCTTCAAACATCCTATTTTATAGCTACATTATATTGTTTAAATATGTTAGTCACCAAGAATTAGGTCAACCATTTTAGGAATATAAAAATATACCAAAATAATTTTATTACCTAAATTTCATCTAATTCCTCCAGAAATTTTAATGCATGGGTGTTCCAATGATATTCATTATTCCATTTTCCCCTCAAAATTTTTTCTCATAAAAAACACTTATAGTTACCTTACTTCATCCTATCCTTTTCTTTCTTATTTTTCTCTCACCCAAAATCATTTATTCAAGAGTATTCTATCTCCCTCATGATCTCTACATAATTAATTCCCAATCTATAAAAAATGTAATTTGTATCATTAATCATTTTTATGGTTTGTACATAAATCATACATCAAATATATATGATACTTTTCCATTTATTCACTTCTTGCAACACAAAATAGTTTTCGAAATCATTATCTTCAGATAGAAAATATTCCCATATGATATGAAGTTGGCCTGAGACACTTTTCATTTATTACTCTTCTACCAATATTATTATTTCACACTATAATTAAGAATGGGATTTTCTATCATATTTATATTCACTATGACGCAATTATATTGTCTCCAGTAATTTTCGTATTCAATAACTCTAAATAAATAATATTATTTCCTAGTAATATTGGTTCATCATCTCCATCCCCATAAAGAATGACAACCCTCTATCATAGTTATAACTATACCAAAAATCTTTAACATATTAATAATTAGTTCTTATTAATTGTGAAACATCAAATAAATTAATATTTATATAATAATTTTATAATTTAAACCATTCATTGATCTTATTCGCCAATGTTTTAAGATCAACTACATCGAAATTATAGGATTTTATAACCTTCATGTAGTTATTTTTTGATAATTAATGAACAACCTGTGAACCATCATAATTAGAATCTATATTCATATAATCAATATGGAAATATCATAATTCTCATAGAAATTGAACAATATGTGGCTCTTTATTATTCAATAAAACCTTTAAACATGTCCTCATTTACCATTATGTATCCCTTGGAAACTCACATCTACCATTACATGAGCTCTAATGACCTTCATGTGGTCCATGAATAACATATACATTGCTCCCTTTTTTACTTTTCATAGGCCTAGTGGCTTTACTGATTCCTTTCCATAACTCAAATCAATGTATTGAACACATGTGTAAATGATTATATATCATGATCATGGATCAACCATTTGATATTAAAGACTGATCACATGACCAACTTAATAGAAATTCCCATTGAAAATGCGGGTGTGGATCAAGAAAATATATATGTTCATACTTTTTTGTTTGACTATGAGATAGTAGATTGACCACATGTGTTAATAGATCAACTTCATGACTTAGTGCAAATCTATGAGGCTTAGTGGATTGACCATATAATGGGACGGTCCATGGATCAACTATAATATTCCTGACATAGCCAAATTTGAAAATATTTTTAAACAAATATATAGATCCTTCAAATAACCTCAGAATACTCTTAATCAATGTCAAATACTTCAAAAAACATCAGGCATTTTGAAACTTCTCAGCCCAATTTCTATGAACATATAGTATGTATACTCAACCTTGAGAGTGAATGATATTTCAAAACACTTTAATCATTAGAAAAATTGAATATTCATCCAAGTGTTATTCCACAATAATGACAATGATCATATGAATCATCACACTAGGATATCCTTTCACTAATTTTTGGTTCTTAAAACATTGATCAATAAACTCCAATCAATAAACTCTAGTCATCCTACAATATCTCGTTGATTATAATTTCCCTTTAATATGAATACAGCAACCAACAATTTACTACTTATGGAGCTATTACAGATAGTATTACAATAAATCCTTCAACTAATGTCTTGATTTTATAAATATTAGTTCATACAATCATATGATATTTTGGATTCTACTCAACTATTTAGAGATATGACCTTATACCATTGTGACTCATTCCATATTCAATTTACAATATATGAACATACTTTTGAATTAAAATGGTATCCAGTTTTAATATTCTTAAACCAAAATGCATGTGAATCCTCATTTACTTTTATTGGGTGAAAATTACAATCTATAACCTTTGTCTACTTTACAACTATTGGAATTCAAATTTACAATAAACACATGTACAATCCAAATGTAACTTCTATCATAAAGATATGTTATAGAAATCATTATCCAAATGGATTTTATCACTGTAAATAGTGAAAATTTATATTCATATAAAATAAAATGAATTTTTATAAGCATTTCCCATCAATAATGATTAATAGTTATACATTATACCACTGATTTCAGTTTTCTTATGGAAAACTCACTTTTATTCTATGGTTACCACCCCTTCATGTGCATACACCAACTTCAAAACATTGTAAGTGTACATAGATCCAATCTTATATTTTATAACATTAATCCACTTCTTGGAATTAGATATATCAATGCCGACTTGGTATATTGTAGGATCATAATATATGAAAAGTTGTTTATATCCACTTTCCCTAAGAAATCCATATCTATTAGGCTTCTAGAAAATCATAAAAGGCATTTTAAGATCTTTTGTATCATGAGTCAGTTCTTCTTCTAAAACTATTTTTGGAACCAACTCTAATTAAACCATAGAAAACATCCTATTTATTATTATTGAAATTATTTAATTTAAATATTACTCACACTAACTCCATGATTTTTATATTCCTTTTTAAGTAATTTATTAGATCTGAAAAAATAATAATTCTTCTTAGTATGAATATAGAAATAAAATCCCTTAGTTTCCTTATGATAACCAACAAATATTAATTTATCTAACATATGTCATAGTTTTTCATAATAAAAACTTATAAAATATTATTTACAACCCCAAATAATTATAAAAGAAACATTGGGATGATTCTTAGTCCATATATCACATGGTATATTTTTGAATTCATTATATAGAACATAGTTATGTATGAAGGATATAGTTTTCAGAGTACATAACAAGAATAAAATAGTAATTTCACACTAACTTATCATTGATTAAATCGTGAAAAAAATGGAAGGGTTACTCCTCTTAGAAACATCATTAAATTGTGGTGTTCTAGGATGGGTGAGTTGTGAAAATATTCCACAATCTATTAGACAATTAATCAATTTCTATCTCATGTATTCACTTCGCTAAAGTGATCGAAGAATCTTAGTAGTTTTTCCTTGTTGATTTTGTACTTTACTTTTGGAACCCTTAAATAATTAATAGGCTTCAAACATGTGTCACATTTGAAACAAATAACCATACCAAATAAATTCATCAAGAATGTTTATAGAGTACCTATATCGACCATGTGCATGTGTACCCATTGGTCCATATACATCTCTATAAGAGATTCGATATTTCAATAAACCTGTAATATTTTCAAAAAAAAGTTTCTTTGGTCATTTTTTCTAATAATAAATATTCCTATGTGTCAAAATATTTCAAGTGAAATGATTTAAACAAACTATATCTACCGAGTATTTCAATGTATTTCTAATTAATATGTCCAAGGTGAAAATGATAGAAATAAGTAGTTCTAGATTCATCCTTAGAAATCTTATTATCAATTTTAAAGACTATATTATCCATATCCAAAATATATAAATCATTTATCACCTTCATAATTCCAAAAAAAAATTCATCCATTTATATAAAAAACACTTGTTCTCATGATTGCAATTTGGACCAATAAGTCCCCTATAGAAATAGTTTTAGTGAAATATTGTTATGGGGTTGTTCTAGATGGTTAATTAAATTTTTTTTATAATCCATTGGAATATATTAACCTATAACAATGGGTTTTTATAATCATTTTTATATGTTCATGGATATACCAACCTGACCAAGACACTTTTTCTTATACAATATCAGTTCCTTGATGGACAATGTCTCACCCTTCATGATTCCCTTCATTCCCCCCTTTAATTATACATCAATTCATCATTTTTAAACTAACCTTTTAGGTGAAATAATTATGTTATGATGGTTATGTTCACCTTTTATCTTATTTTAAAATATTATGTTTTATTTTCATGCCATATATTGTAAATAAACTGAAATAATTGTAAAATTTAAATGTTTATATATGATTTTATGAAATAACATTCCAAGAAGTCCCATCCTAGAGAAATTTGGTTTTGTGTGTTGGATTAGTTCCTTGGTTTTTTTTGATGTTTTCCTCTATTTTATTATCATTTATTGGGATAATTTATTGAATATTATCATGCTGATCTAAAATTTTATAACTCCCATGGTCCCTATAAGTTTATGTGGGGTGTTGTTTCACCACCATAATTGGATTAATTTAAATTGTGGATAAAATTTAAAGTTCCCCAAGATTTTAAAATTTTCCTTATGATTTATTTTTATATTAAAATTTATATTTGAATGAGATTAATATTTATGAGACTCAATAGTTAATTGGAATGATTTTTAAAATTTAAAATTATTTGACTATCCAACCCGTAATGACTTTGAATCAATTTATCCCTTGGATTTAGAATAATAAAATTATATAGAGAAATATATTGGGATATAGAATCATATAATTAGAGACCAACTATCCGAGAACTACCGGATTAAACTACAATAGATATTCCCCTCTACCATATATGGTGAATTCATTACACAATTTTGGGAATGGTATATCCTCAAGAGTTTATGTAATATTTTCTAATTAATCTAATTACATGATAGGTCTAGAGATGTGTTTTTTACAGATAATGTTAATTATTCATTAGTGAAGTTAAGATGATAGTGAATTTTCAAGCATACCATTTTAACTTTTATTAGTTTTTTTTAAATATCCCTCAATCAATCGTATCTTGGGGTTTTGTTCATATTCCAATATATTTTAGGTATATAAGTTTCTAAAAATAAAAAATTATAAATTACGTCACTTCGATTCGATAATGTTTTATATTTATATTAAAATGATAATTATTAACAAATTTAAAAATGAAAAACTTGTACGAAATGAAATTCATATATCACTGTATATTAGATGATGTATTTATATATGGTTCATTGATTTTCTCATGTTTTTAGTATTATTGGAAATGTGATAATGTAATTACATAGTCAAGAAAATATCAAATACATGAGAGAATTTTATCATAATGATACTTCAAAATAATTCATACTCTATGAATTAATAAAAAAATGTTTTGGAAAAAATTATAATTTTATTTGAAGTCACAAGATTATAAAAATAAAATTTTATGCTTCGTTATATCATGTGGTGTAGGCAATACAAATTTTGTATTCTATTTTTTCATATAGTATTAAATAGAGAAGTTAAATAGTAAAATTATCTGAGTTGATTGTGAACCTGAACATATTTTGAGTAATATATAAAAGAAACTAAATGTGTTGTTAGTTCATTCAATTTGGCATGACTTTGATCATTTATAATGGTATTATTCAAAAAAATTATTTTTTATTTCATTTTGTATCTAAAGTTATATTGATGTGTATTTTATAGATGAAGTGGTTCTATTTAGCTAAAGTTAATGGAATTTTAGTAACACAATTAAATGATAAACTATGTTTGATCTTTAGTTAATCACTAAACTATATAATAAATCATGATATCACACTTGTTTTAGAATATTATGTTTATATTTGAGACTGATTTTAATCTATAAAATTATATCTAAACTATAAAATATTGTTACATGTAAACTAAATATGGATTTCAAGTAAACTATAAAAAAGATTACATGTAAACTAATTTAAAAATAGGTCATATGTAAACTATAAAATCAATCTACATGTACTCTAATTTTCTAATTTATTTATAAAATGAATTTAATTTTTACACGTAAAATGTATTCATTTTACATATAAAATTATTTTAAAAATAGTTTACATCTAAACTATAAAATCAATTTACATATAAACTATTCTTAAAAATAGTTTGTATATAATTTTTTTAAATAACATTACATGTAATGTGATTCTAAAAATATTTTACATGTAATATGTAAAATCATATTACATGTAAACTTTTTTTACACTCATCTTACTTGTAAAATGAATATAAATATAGTTTTCATATAATGTGTAAAATCATTTAACATGTAAACTATATTCAATTTAAATGAAATCTAGTTTTAAATACAGATTATTTGTAAACCATTTTTTTTAAATAATCTGATATGTAATTTTATTTTAAAAATAGTTTACATGTTACATATAAAATATTTTAACATTTAAATAATATTTACTTTACATGTAAAATTTAAAATCATTTTAAATGTAAATTAAATATAGTTTTCATGAAAATTATAAATATAGTTCATATCTAAATTGTTTTTAATAACATTTCACTTGTAAATTGATTTTAAAAATAGTTTACATGTAAATAATGCAATAATATTACATGTAAACTTATTTAGACCAAGGAAAATCAACCTAATCCAAACTGAATGAACATAACCCAAACTAAAATGGATTTAATTAAATATAAAATAATAAAACCATATCATACCCTTGTTTAGCATTATAATTAGTATGATTTGATTATGTTATGTCATATCTTTTATGTTTTGATATTCTTTCCCATTAATATGACATGATTATGTTATTTCATCACCTATCCCTTCTTTTGATTGATAATTGGTATTTATTAATTAAGTCATGTTATCTCTAATGTCTTATTTGGAATACCCATTGGTAATGAATTTATAATTATATATATATATATATATTCTAATTTAGGAGATGAAAAATAGTAAAGTGATATGAAGGTATAGAATGGTTGGAAATTATCACCACATGCAAGAGATGGGAATTCATCAAATGGTTCCCATTGTGACTATATTATTATAAACATAAACACACACTTATATGTATATATATATATATCAATTACAAAAAAAAATAATGTCATTTCATTTATTATTATTAAATTTTAGTTAGTTTCCATGGACATACCAGTAAAATTGATGAATAACCTAACAGTTCAAGGGAGTTAAACTAGAGCTACACACAACACCCATCATACCTGATCACACCAATAACATTTTCTAGATATTCAATCTAACAATGCTTCTTATCCAACATATCTATTAATGGAATCAATGATATTCAGATATCCTATACTGTCACAACCATTTTCATTTGGTAAACCTCCTCATATATCATTTCCCAATACAATTATGGTTCTCTATCCCCTATCCCTATTATCCTTTTATATAAACTTATATGTCACCTCAATTTCCCAATTATCCATTCTCTTTGTGATTTTAGGTCTATACACTATTGAATTTTTCTCAAGTACCTTTTGATGATCCTAAGAATACCAATCACCATGAGCATACAATGGATCAAATGATAATACACATGTTACCGATTTATCATAGCCTAAGGATCCATCATATCCTACTAATCATCTTAGGCCATTTATATGTTTATAACCCTAGTATATTTTGTAACCATAATTTATTTTCATAGTAAAATGTATTAATTTAATATTTATACTTTATTATTTCACTGTTATATCTACCACAATGATGTGGAATGGGAGTAATCACTTGAATGAAGTTTGGAACCACCATACATAGGTGAATGTCAAATATAATAAAGATAATCCAATGGCTGGTAAAATTGGGGGTGGATATATGAGATTTATAGAGACTTTCCAAATACTATGAAATCATTCCCATTAAATAAATCTCTTGGAGAAAAAATGAAAGATAAATAAAGGTTAATTCATGGTGTTAGATATGGGTATGAAAATGTATTATATTAAATTTTATATTATTACTGTATTTATATGAATTAATATTTTGGTAGAAACTTCTAAATAATTTTCCTGATTGTGAATCTGAAATGGAATTAGGTGAGTTTTGAAGATCATATAATTATTAACTATATAATGGATGAGTTGGTTGAGTTAGAATAGATTTAGAGATTATACTGGCCCTCAATGAGTGTTCAGTAACATATTACCAAAAAATGATTTCGCATTAGAAGAGTGTTGAGTTTGAGGTATTATTAAAATTTAATGATTTTCTATTAAAAATAATTTTTATTTTTATTATTACATCTTCTTAAATTATTTATTTTTTAGGAATCATCATAAATAAATATAAAGAAACTATAATGCAATGAAATATATCCACATATTGGGGAGAACTAGTATAACGAATCATGAAAGACATCTTCTATTATTCATGTACAATACAGTTTAATTAAGTACCAAAATAGATAAAACAAGACAAATAAAACCTAAAAACATTAAATTAAACTACATGAATAAAAAAATAAATTCAATTGAAGTAAACTATAAATAAATAAACTAAACAAAACTAGAATGAACTGACTATATCAATGAAGAATGAACCCATACCAAATCAGACTAATTCAACCAATCCCAAAGAAAATTAATCTTATATTAAATGATATAAACAGATATAAATTAATGAAAACCCACTTTAAGTTTCTCAAAAAATTAAAATTAATAGAATTCACCTTACTTGATCTAGCTTGAATCAAATAAAAACGAACTAAATTGTTCTATACCAAATTAAGTGAAATATAATTTAACTAAAATGAATTAAATTGATATATAATGATATGAACTTACTAAAAATTAACATTATTGATTAATGTGAAATTAGACTATAAATATATTTATAGGTGATTTGTAAACTATAAACAATTTATATTTTTTAAACTGTTTATAGTTTTAAGTTGTTAATAAAGTACATGTAAATTGTATATATACATTTCACAAATAGTTTACAAAACTTCTTGTAAATATTTTTTAAATTGATTGTATAATTTTTTTGAACTAGTTTTTCATATATAGTTTAGAAATTTTTTACAATTAGTTTGAATTTGTTTTACAAATAGTGCTGAAATATTTTTTTTAAATGTTTCTAAATATTTTTTTAATTTATTTGAAATAGTTTTTAAACAACTTAATTTTTTTGTAATCTATTCTTACACCAATTTTAACACCTTTTTAATGTATTTTTAAATTTTTTTTAATGTTTTTATTTTCTGAAAACTAATTATAAATACATTTTAATATTTTACTAGTTTTTATATTGTTTATAGTTTATATGAATATGATTGATGTAAAACATGGAAATTGTTCTAGTGTCTAACTAAAGGATGAAATTAACAATGGTAAAGGAAACCATGGTTCTAAGACTGATGAAACTCATAATACACATTATGAGGATGGTTTTTTTTAAAAAATAACCTTATTATTATGAAGTTTGTTGGATCACTAAATAAAATCAATATTACATCAAAGAATAAGATCAAATTTTGATAAACCCAATATCTTCTTAAAAAATATAGAAACTATAAAAACTATGAAAATAAAAAATATTAAGAGTACTAATTTGTTATCTAAAGTATTTATTATACTATTTAATTATTATATAGAATTTTAATCATAGATCAAGACCATTAATTATGGATTATTCTGAATTAAAACATTTAAAACATAAAGCTTGTGATGTTTCAACATGAAGAAAAAGCTATTGAAATAAAATTTCTAATAAAGTTCAATTTTATAAAACACTAAATTTGGGTAAAAATAGGTCTTGAAATATATATTGATATTTTTTTCACGTATTTTATGGAATATGTAATGCAATAGGTGTGAATTTTAATTTATAAAAATAAAAAGTACAATTTACCAACACATTATCTTTGAGAATGTTAATTAGAAAACCATTTTTTCTGATATACTAGATAACATTCAGAGTAAGAAACAGGTAAAAACTACCCAATACAAACTTTATATAAAAAAGAAAAGTATAAATATAAAAAATTTATAAATAATTGATTGTAAACTAAATACAATGATTAAAATGACATCAATATTTTATTACATTGATAAAAAAACTTACAGATCCTAAATTAAGTGAGGTTTTCACTTTCCGCTAAAGTTATAAGGATGTTTGTAAACCTAAGTTTATGTATCCCATATTTTTAATCAATTAATAAGGAATATCTTTAAGACCTAAGAATCCCTTGATTTACCTGATCAAAAAAAATTATGTATCCCTATCCCCGGGAGACCTCGATTAATATAATTAGATAAATAAAAATTACTATAGAGAAACATAGAACATTTACAATAAAATCCACCCAAAATATATGATATAATAAAAGATATATAAATATTAAAAATTGAAGTCCACTTAGTAGTTAGATGCTGTAAAAGATCAAAATAAATATTTAGATCACATGTAGTTAGTTATGTTCTCCTCATTGAGGCATCAATACTATTTATATATATCAATGTAAAAATATTTTAATGGATTAATTTTTCACTTATTGGGATCAATTTCAATATATTTGGACAAAAAATCTTTATATCCTTGTGGTTTCGTCTAAACAACACTTTTTCCAAGGGTTATCATGTATAACAACATTAAAATTTAATTTTTTAATCTTATATTTAATAGGAATATTAAATCATTTTATGGTATTATTTGTATATATCCATTTGAAAGACTTAATATATATTATTATGGTAGTCTTCATAAATATCAATTTGGTAGAATATGTATATCTCCATGATATATCCTTTATATATGTCTATTTGATATATATTTATATATCTATGAGATATTCTTTATATATTTTCATCTAATATACTTTATAAATGTATTTATGATATACTTTGTATATGTCTATTTGATAAACAGTGTATATGTCCTTCCAATAAAATGAATATCATATGTTTAGGAAAAATGAAAGCTTTGTATCCCTAAGACTTCTTTCATGAATTTTTACTTGGTATGAAATAATTATTATAATAGAAAAATTATTAAGTGAATTGTGATTTTGAAATGTAAGTTTAGAAAGTGATTTTTTGACTCAATAATCTCTCGCATTTTGAAAATAAAAATACAAATCAAAAATGTAAATTTAAAAAAACATATAGACACTCTCCTCCTGAGATACACATATCTAAATTTCTCTGCCATTATACCCCTTTGTGATTTTAAAAATTAAATTTAAAGGAAATAACTTTTGGAAGAAAGAAATCATGAAATGTAATAAAAACTCTAATTTTTTTTAAATATATAAAAATGTGTTTTTGGAAAATTAATCATTCATATAATCATATAGAATAATTTTTTAGAGAATATTTATAGATGTAAATTGAGAAAGTTTAAATATTATAATATCCATATGTTTAAGAAAAATTTGTCTTTCATGGTATGTTTTTTGAAAATATGCCAAATATTTTTAATGTCCTTTTCATTATGTTTAATCTTATTATCTTTTGAAGCCAAATTTTGGAAGTATTTACTATTTCAAATATATGTTTTTATTATATTTAAAAGTTAAAAATTTTCATTGGATTGAGAATTATTTCAATTTATCAGTGTCACTTGAGCTTTCCCCACACTATAATATGAAATATTAGAAACTGAATTTCTAACCCTTTTAATTACAGTAATATTCTTACAAAAAATATTTATACTATCATTGATTTTATTCATCCACTTGATAATATTTTCATTTTTCTAAACTCCAATATATATTTTCCTTTCAAATTATTTAACTCTTATTTGGTATGAAAAACATACTCTGATAGTTTCTTAATAGAACTTGAGCCTCGAAAATATTTATCTCTTCATTAAAAGTATAGTAACTTGAGTAAAAATACATTAAAATATTCATAGTACATTCTAGTACCTTGATAACTTCATGGAAATAATTCATCTTTCTCTCATTTATTTTATATAATGTACTTGGAGTATAATTTATAGAATCATAAGAAATTTCAAGTAGAATTTCTTCCCTCACCTCTGCTGGTGATGTTTTCAAAATTTTTGAATAATGATAAGTTATTATTATTGTATTATGCACTGAGGAATCCATTTGAGAATGATCCTTTGGTTATAACTATTTCCTTGATGTTTGTGGATCTCCTTCTAATTGTTTGATAATTTTCATTTTATAAAAAAATTCACATTGGTATCTGAAAGTGGATTATTTTTTATTGAATTGATCTATATTTATTGTTTTTTGTTTTAAAAAATGTCAATAAATTCCTTTTAATTATCTTTTTTAATATTATAAAAACATGTTTTCCCTTTTTTTGTAATAGAATTAGAAGCGTCTTTTTTTTTCAAAAACATTAAGATAATTTTCTATTTGTATTATGAATTCTTGAGAAATATTGGTATTATTTTACTTAATATCTTTTGTCTTCCTCTTATGTTCTCTTATGATATTTTCAAAAACTTATTCCTTTAAAACATGAATTTAGAATGATCATGACCAAAAATAGTTTTATCCTCCTTCTTTTCCTTTTTTATATTTAATAATTTCATAAAAATATTCATTATACATGGTGTTAACTTTGTTGTGTGGGAGATTATGATATTTTTTAGAAGATGTGGGAGCCTTTATTTTTTCATGAAAATTATTTTTGGGAGTATCAATTTCTTATATTGAATAAAATTTGGTAACATTGTCTATAAACGTTATCTTTTTTAGGATGTAAACCAATATCATCTTAGTAATAGTTTCATCAATAAAGTATAATTATTTTTGTCTTTCTAGAGTATCCTCATTCCTTATATTTTGTACTTACAAAGATATTAAATGAACTAGGTTCAGAAAATTAAGTTAAAGTAAAATTTTCAACATTATCATCCCTGTATGAATGGATTCAATGTAATACCAAATAAACTTTACAAGGAAAAACATCCTCATATTAAAAATAAAATCAATTACATAGATATCATGAATCATTATAGTATATCTATCCCCTTTTCTTGGATTTAAGAGACTTTTATTCCAAATTAATATAATAATTTAATATAGAGAAGAAAATTTCATCTTTTCAACTCACTCATTGATAAAAAAAATAGTTTCTTCTTCCTTAGACAGTACAAAAGAGCCTACTTAATCAAGTATTTTGTGGGTTCCAAATGTATACTCTACATTATGAGGTAGTCCATTTAAATAATAAATTCTTTCTATATTAATGTAATGAGATTTACCATACAAGATAAAAGAAAAATTATTCATTATTTAATACCCTGATATTTTATGATATATTTATCTGTAAATAAATTTAATTTCTTCAATGTATTGTGATACACACATCCTCGAGTCTAAGTGAAAAGTACTATAGTATAATATTATAACTTAGAAGTTAAGTTTAAAGAGTAAATAGTTACAACCAAATTTTAAAAAAAAATATGTATTACAGTTTTATATAAATCACATATAATGATAAATAAGCACCCAATATTTATCAATGTCAATATATTCCATAAATATAATTCTTTTTCTAAAAATTTCTTTTTATTTGATTTTTAGTGAGAAAATAATATAATTAATTTATGAAACATTTAGATAATTTATTTGAAAAATAAATTTTTTCTTTAATTCATTATGTCAAAATTATCTTAGAGTTATTTTTTGAGAATTTTTTTAAAGGATATATTTTTTTTATTAATAGTGAAAAATAATGGTTTTTATTGAAAAATGTTTGTTCATTAAAAGAATTTAAATTTTAAATATTTTTTTAAAATAGTTTTAAAAGTTATATTAGTTAATTTATATTGTGAAAAATCATATTATGTTTATAATAATTAATTTTATATTGTATTTTTTATAAAACATTTTTATATTTAAGAAATAATTTTTATTGGAAAGTTTCTTTTCATCATGTTTTGTGAGAGAAATTTTAAATAAAATTATTTTAATTATATGAATTAAATTTGATAAAATTAATTTCATATTTATTATTAATGTCGTAAAATTATATAATGAAGAAACATTCATTTTTTTCATAATTAATACTATAATTATTTAAAACAATCACTATAGTTAAGGCTAAAATGAGATTATTGGGAGGGTCAAACCAAGATATAAGGGTATTTTTTACAATTAAACATGTATAAATAATATTTTATGGCTATATATTGAAATAATTAGATCAAAAAATTAAATATATATCCATTTTAAATCATTTTAATTTATTTTTACATTATTATATTTTATTATTTTATGAAATTCAAAGTGTGTCCTCTATATAAAGAAATGGTATTATTTTTTCATTTATAGTTTAATTAAAAGTAAATGTTGAAATTTTAAAATATATATGTTATTTATCTTATAATTATGGATATTTAATAGATAAATAATTTTTATCTTTCATTTCTCAATTCAATTTTTAAATGATAATATCATTCATTAGTACGCACCGCTTACCATCTCCATGAACGATGTAAATAAATATTCTATCTCTACCTTGTATGGATGATTATAAAAATGAATATAATGAATATATATTATATTTATATCATAATTAAAACTCTATAGATGATTAAAACATGGTCAAATCACATGTACCAGAACTTCACAACAAAAACATACAATAAAAACTAAACAGTTTTAACCAGAAATGATGATTATAATAATGAATTAGTAGTAAATGGTTATTGAAATATTATAAGTGTTTCATATATGATATTATATGTATGTAAATTATTATTTTATGTAATTATAATAAATTTATATTTATTATACTGGTGGTTAGAGATCATTCAAAGAAAGTCCAACTTGAGGTAAGGGATTTTGGATTCAATCTTATTTTAATCAGGATTGTTTATACTTGAATTTCCATTGATGAAAATTATATGATCCTTTAAGGATAGAAATTTAATTTTATTCTCATCTATATACAAATGAAATTTTCATTTAATATTTCAATTTCCTATCTTTTTCACTTAAATTTATTTTGTAAATGATTATCTTAAAACATACATTATTTCCTCTTTGTCTGGGAATCTATTTCTAATATGTCCATGTATTATTTAAAAGGTATTCAATATTATTTTAAATATTATAATTTAGTTTTTTATAAAAAAATTTACCCATGTTTTTACTTTTTATAAAAAAAATTAAAATGAATATCCATGAAATTTTATGAATAAGGTTTTTTGACTTTTTACAAAAAAATATGAAAGGAATATTTTATTTAACAAACACAACATGAGCAGAATTTCCCACCATCATGATAACTCAATAATTTGAAGAATCCTTTATAATATTCCAAGGTTATTTTTGATTAATTTTTTTTCAATAACATTTTTTAAATTTTTATATTATAAATTAGTGGTTTCAAGATGAAAAGTGTATTTTACTCATGAAATGTTCTACTGATATTTTAAAGACATTTTTCATATTTGGTAACATATTTTTATGTTACTTATGATTTAATGAGTATATGATCCAATGATACCATAAATACTATTTTTTGTACAGTTTTTGACAAAGATGATGGGATATTTATAAAACCCATTTATTTTTCATGAGTTATGCTATGATGATATAATGAATGTTTGATGATCTTATGTTATACATATGAAAATATTTTTATTATGTGATGGGTGGGACCATAATTATATATTTATTAAATAAATTGTGTAAATATTAATATTATATGATCTCAAAGGGCACACATGATGTTATCTTAAGCTTGAAAGTGGGTATACATGGGGTTATCCAAAGCCCAAAAATAGGGTACAATAGAGGTAATAATAAGCTTGAAGTGGGTACATGGGATGTTTTCCAAATCCTAACTTTTTATGAATTTCTTTGTGAGATGTCTTGACATAATTATTATATGAATATGGTTATTCCAAACCTTATCGATTTTTTTAAATGATCTTATTCCTTTATTATGTTCCCATGAATCATGTTCTTTTATAATTTTGTGAATACCACCTTATGAACTTCCAGTCATTATTTTATGACTCATGGTTATGATATAAGAATTGATGGGTATAATTTTCAAATGTTATTATCATGTTCTCATAATCTTTATCTCATTTTGTTATTTAAATTATCATTGTTTACTCCTTTTTATAATTACTGAGAATCTAAGATCACCCTTTATAATTTTTTAATATCTATAGAATATGAAGGAAGGTTTTAATTATGATTTGTCTAAGAATAGTTATAGTTATGATGTTATAATTGGGATATGACTTAGATCACCAATGTACGAGTTGTTTCTGTATCCCTGTTTCTAAAGAAAAAAACCTTTATGGTTTTTGGAATGGATTATAATTTTATATGATTAAAATGCATTTCAAAAGATCTAATATTCATGTCACAAATGTTTCGGTTTCTATAATGGGTATCTAAGTTTGGTTTAGCTATTTTTGGATATTAGGAATAAAAAAATTAGTGAGAAACCTTATAAAATGCCTAGGAATATGTGAACATCCTATGTTATGGTCAACAAATAAGTGTGTTCTTACGTGAAAATACACCCCTCTATAGATACTAGAAAGTAGATATGTATGTTGTACATATGGACCTAAGTGTACAAACTCTTAATAGATAGGATTATTTATTAACATGTTCTTCACCAATGCATGATGAGTGGTCTTATGAATGAATACATAACTCAACACTTCTATATATATTCTTAGGACAATTTACATTTTCTTTATGAATCATTATTAGAGACTTTAATTTATTATGACCATGGATGACTTTATTTAAATATTATGTATCATAGATTGAAGAGATAGTGTCGTGATTTAGAAATACTATAAATGATTTTTCATGATAATATGGTGTCCTCTATGATTATTTTTTCATACACTTTTTTTTAGTTTTAGTCATTGGATGGAAACCTATGTAACCATGTTAGCAATGAATATGATGAGAAATGCATTGATTTTCATCCCGTGTAAACAAATATTATGGGATATAGAATATAAAATATTATTTCCATGCATAGATAACTTTATCTAGCCATAAATCATGATGAGACTCTAATTAAAAAAATTCTGGGACAAAATTCTATTATGTCTTTCATTAGGTAACATCTTTATTATTTTAGTGGACTTTCTAATCCACTAGTTGAAGATAAATGGATTAGTACCACTGAAAATGTATTTTTGATTCTATATTTTTTTAGTATCCAAAAATCATTTTGATGTCTAGAATTTGGAAGGTGAAACATATCAATGAAGGACTCTTATCAATAACATGAGGTAATAGGATTAAATTAACTCTATGGAGTGGGATTTGTTTTGAAGTTTATTTTCCAAAAAAGTACATTCCTTGTATTCATCATGAAAAAATAGATATTTAATCACATAATTCACAATAAAATGATCATGAATCCAATATTACCTATGTGGATAATTTTACAATACTTTTAAGGTAAAATTAATTTATTAACATTGAACCAGAACGTAACAACTGATCAATTATTCAGTTTCTTAAAACTATGCCATTGAAGGGTGCCAACCATAAGTGATTTTAGTCAATATAAAAAATCATTTTATGTTCTACAATTTTATAAACAGATATTATAGTTACTCATTAATCCCATGATTTAGATAATAAAAGGAATATGAAATGAAATGAAATTGTGATAATAAAAATCACAGATAGAAGGTGACAAGACATAAATTATGCTTTATGTGAGGTTGGATACATGGATTAAATTTTATTATGGTTACCATTAAATGATTTATTTTTGGAATGTAAGGTCATCGGGAAATTTAATTCTAAAGTGATGGGAAAAAATTATCTAATTATTAAAATAGAGAGAAATATACACAAAATAAACCACCAAAACTCAAGTGTTTCAAATTCAAGGAGTTTGTCTATTATGATACCTTGTGCTAAAATAAAAACGTTAATGATGACGATCCAAATTAGAAACCTATTTATCCAAAAGGTAGAAGGAAATATCATACAATAATTATTTCCAAAATGGGGTATGATAAAATAGTTGTGATCGGTACACATATCATCCACTCTATAACTCAAATGTCTTATTTGATTCTAGATATACTGACTCTCTTATATATGAATAATTTTCTAAGGGTATCACAATAACACCTAAATTATTAGTTATTTAATTAGTAGTGAAAAATCTTAGTAGTATTATGATCACATATCATGTCTATAATTCTTCCTAAAAAATACTTGTGGGAATTTTATTCCTAAAAATCTTATTACTTTCCCTTTAGTGAAATTTAATTTAAATTTAGGCATATATTGGATATATTTATAAAAAACCCCATATCAATTTCCAAGGAAGGGAAGTCACATTTGACATTATAAACCAACCTATGATCATATATCTAGGTGATGTTAAATATGATCTTTTTATGGAAATTAAATCCATTATATGAGTTTTAATTTCTTATTCAACTAGGGTGTTTATCTTAGATTTTTGGGGAGAAAATCAACATGAAATATAGACCTATTTTACATTAATTTTTTGATGTCTTTCCAGAAAAATTTCATATTCATACATTGAATCATGAAGTTGAGTTTTAAATAGAACTAATACTTTTTGCTATGACTATTTCAATGAACCCATATACAATGGCCTTGAATGAGTTACTGGAATTAAAAAAATAGCTCTAGGAGAATCTTGATAAGGGATTCTTCCATCTAAGTGCATCAAGTTGGGGTTCACAGGTTTTTTAAGAAAAATGATGCATAAATATGACTTGACATAGATTACTGGGAACTTAACAAGATCACAATGAAAAAAAAATTATCATATTCCCCATATTGATGATTTGTTAAATTAATTACAAGGAGATGAAGAAATATCAAAGAGTAATATTCAATACTGATATTACTAATTAATGTTCAAAATTGAAGATATAACAAATACATCCTTTCAAAAAAGGTATGAACGCCATAAATTTATAGTGATACAATTTGTTCTTTTTAATTACACTTTATTTTCAAGTATTTAATTGATAGTCTTTATAGATTACCTTGATCAATGTTAGGTAGTCTTTATGGATCGTATTATTATATAATATAAAATTGAGGAATAGTATGAAGATCATTTGATACATGCACTGAAGACCTACTAAATAGTGATTTTTTTTGCAAAATTTACTAATTACAAATTTACATTATTGGGTTATATTGTCTCATATAGTATAATAGAATATATATTAATGATTGAGGGTATTAAACATTTCCCCAGAAAAACCACTATTATTGAGATCCATAGTTTTCTTGGTTTGGTTGGATATTATCGACACTTTGTGGATAATTTCGCATGAAAATATAATCCACTGGCTTTGTTAACTTTAAAGGGAGTCATGTTCCATGGGACAGATGGATGTGAGGAAAATTTCAAGGAACTGGAGAGAAGTTTAGTCACACAACCATTCTTACACTACCCTTAAATGAAGATGGGTTTGTGAAATTTTTTGATTCATCAAATAAGTTATTGATATGATTCCTCATATTTAATGATGTGGTTAAAGAATATTCCCCATGAAAACTGATATTTCATGAGAAATTTTACCAAAATCGTGATTTGGAGTTACCTACATAATTTTTTGAATTAAATATATGTTGGCATTATATTTATGGAGAAATGTATGACATATATAGAGATGATATAGGTTTAAAGTATATATTCATTCAGAAATAGTTGAATATGATCCATAGAAGATGGTTGGAGTTGATTAATGATTATTAATGATGAATAAATTACCATATTGAGAACGAGAACAAGGTAAAAGATGATCTAATTCAAACGGTTCATGAATGATTATCTCTATTGGGGATTAAAAGGGTCAAATATTTCAAGACTATAATGGATGGTTCGAGAAATATTGAAGGAAGGTGATAAATCTTATCATTTTCAATCGAGTACTCAACCATCTGTCCAGGTTAAGATTAAATAGCTGAAAAGAGAAGATGTAGGGGTGAAAATAAGTTAAGAGATGTTTCTGATTTTAAACTTGATTGTGATAGAATGATAAAGTTCATGAACTGAGTATAGTCTCATCAAAACTGTATATGAAGAAGGATTTTTTTTATGAATATCATAGTTTATCATTCATTATTCATCCTAGAAGTATGAAGAATTATATTGTTCTAAAGTAGTATTTTTCATTAGATATCATAAAAAGAGATATTATAGAGTATGTATATTGGTTATAAGTATGTTAGTGTGTTAAGGATGAGAGATAAAAGTCTAAGGAAATGTTACAACCATTATCTATACCAAAATTTAAATAGGAAAACATCACTATATTTTTTTTTCATCAAACTACCCAAAACATCTAATGGATATAATTCTATTTGGGTTTTATTTGATTGACGTATGAATTCATAAAACATTATTTATGTTAGATAATATTTCTCTAATGACTAGATTTCCATAATATACGTCAAGGAAGTGGTATGGCTTCATAGAATAACAATATCTATCCAATTAGATCAGGATCTGAGTTTAGTCAAAAGTATTTGAGAATTCATGATAAATCTATAGATTTAGAGTTTTGTTTGAGTTATACATATCTTATTTAGATAGATGGTTTTTAATATAATCCAATTAAAACCATGGAGGATATGTATTGGTCTTATTCAATGAATTTAAGCGTGGTTCTGATTGAAAAATTCCACTAGTAATGTTTTCTTACAATAATATCTTCCACTATAGCATTAAAATCGATCCTTATGAAACTCTCTATGGAATGAAGTGTATAACTCAAATGATCTATGATTATGTTTTAGCATGAAATCTATTGGGACCATTTATAGTTAAGTAAATGACAAAGAAATCTAGATCCATTTAGAAGAAATTCAAGGTAGTCCAAAGCTGATAGGAATATTATGAATACAATCATGGATGAAATTTGGAATTAGAATTTGGTGAGGAGGTATTCCTTTAAAATTATACATGGATTGATGTTATGATATTTAGAAAGGAGGTAATGATAAAAACAAGGTATATTTCCCCTTCAAGATTCCTGATTGAGAAGGTACGGTAGCTTATCGATTAGTGTTTCCACCAAACCTCTATCAGGTTTACGATGTGTTCGATGTATCTATCATGGGCGAGTACATACATGATCCATTGTGTGTACTAAACTCTAAGTCTATACCAATGGAGCATGATCAATCTTATGAAGAAAACCCAGTTGAAATTTTAGACGGTAGAGATAAAGTTCAATGTTACATGATAACTAATATGGTAGAAGTTCTCTTGAGGGATAAGAAATTAAAATAATATATATATGAAACTAAGGATGTGTTGAGACAATGTTTTCCTAATTTTTTATTATAGTAATAGAATTTTTATGGTGACACTCATTTTAATGGGGTTGGAATGTAACACCCTGAAATATTATGATATTTTTCTCTTCAAATGTTACACCACAAATATTCTAAAAGAGTAACTTATATTTGATAGAGTGTATTACTTGTGAAACCAAGAGAATAAGGGAATATAAGAACCCAATTATTTATGATATATTTAGTACTTCAAATAAATCAAATATATTTTATATATTTCAATTCATGTGATGCTGAGTTAGCATGTGACAAGCACAAAAATGAGTTTCTTCAATGGCATCTGTTACACACAAGACCAAGTCTTTCCAAACACTGATATATTAATAAAAAATTATTATTTAATATAATGACTCATAAAATACCCTTTAAATTATATATTATGCATAGTATTAACTAAATTATGATAATACGTGGTTTACAAAAATATATAATTAATTCATTGGCTACAAATTCATTGGAAATGGATATAAGAACTAATTGAATATAAAGGGAATATTTTTATAGAAATATATTTGTATTCTAAAAAAGGTATTTTATCCTAAAATATTAAATTAATTAACATTAGTGAGTAATTTTAATTATATATATATATATATTATATATTCAATTAAATATTTTTGAATTTCATCCAATAGATTTTGTAAGCATAAGATAAGAACAAACCCAATACTACACATAAAATACTATATTTTAATTAAGTCATTTTTACCACCTCTTAATAGAAATCCACTTTTAAATCCAATTTTTTGAAATTTTTTAGATTGTATATTTAAAAATAAAGTTCAATATTTAAATTGAAACATAATAATTATGTTAGGGTTATTTTTTGGTGTTTTTCTGTAAAGTTTCATTTTTTTAATGAATAGTGAAAATACTGAATTTTAGTTAAAAATTGGTTTTTCATCTAATTTAATTATTTTTAAATTGGGTTTAATGTATAATTATTTCTTATTTTTATACATTAATCCAATTTAGATCATTAGAATCAATTTAACTTTAAAATTGACAATCATTGTGTCTACAAGATTAAATTTAAATTAATCTCTACCACTTCTGTGATTGGAATTTGAAAAAATGGATTAATTATTTGGAATACTAATATTATATAATATATAATAAGGTCAAATTATTTTTTGACCAAAATTATTATTGAAATTAATTATAATTAATGAAACGATAAAGGTAAAATTAAGCTTAATAAGGGACTAAACTTTAATCTTAGGGGTATAAATAACCTAGACACTAGTCCAAAATCCATTTTATGGAAATATTTAGAACCTACCCACACTTTTATACAGATTTGATCATTATGGGATCCAAATTCAATGTGAAAAACGTGTTTGTAATTACTTTTTCAAAATACTAAGTTCTACTCCTCCTCCACTATAAAAAGGACTTGTCTCCTACCACTTCCTGACAAATCTCATACCCATTTGGCTCAACCAAGATCTACCAAAATAGATCCTCTATATACCTCCCCTAACCTTATAATTCTCAAATTTGGTAGAAATAAATATAAGGATTCCCTTTGGTTTAAAACAGAATGAGTTAAACAATTAATAGGTAACATCTTTCCTTAAGCTCTCTAGTTTTATTTCCATTCTCTATCTCCTAAATTCTTATTATTCCATTATAAAATAAAAAAAAGTAACCTATATATACTAAGAAGTTTTTTTGTAATGTTTATAAACTATACTTACATTTAATCCCATCTAATGGGTAACAATCATATTATTCATGTGAATAACAAACTACCACTTCACAAAATGATGATTGTTCGTTCTTCTTTTACAGCATCTCATAGTGGAAATTATGATGGAAATTCTTTTTATATATGTTATATATGATAATTATTATTTATTTAAGAATATTGAATTATTTTACATCACATATCTGTATACTTTTTATTTTATGTAAAACTGATAACATCATCTGTGGAAGTGTGGACTACTGCCCCCTCAAAGCGATGTGATTCGTTCACACGATACATGGAATTTATAAAGGATGACTATAATTAAAAATATGAGTCAAAAAAAACATATATATGTTAGTAATGACATTATTTCTTTTATGTAAGTAATATAGATATGTATATCATTTTCTTCATTAACCTTTCACACACTTAAAAACTGATAATATCATTTGTGAAAGTGTGCACCACCAGCTCCTCGACATCATGATATTACTTTTACATCACAAAAATAATATATATAAATATATATTATTAAATAACATGGTATTTTTTAAATAATGATCATTATGTAATGATATAGTGTTACCTGCCTTCTTTCTTTGATGATCATTGAAAAATAAGAACGTTACCCACACATACATACGGTCTTCTGTCTCCATTATTATAACACTGATTCATTTTTCCAAATTATATTTAATTATTTATTTGAAAAGTATAATTGATATATAAATATTATAATTATTTAATTATTTTTATTCTATATATGTTATATAATTACCCCATCACCATATTAGACCTACCAAAGTTGTTTTTGACACATAAATTGAATTCTTTCAAAACAACCGATGTAAACCTAATTGATTACGTAGTTGTATAAACAAATAGTGATAAGTGTAATAAAAGTAATAAAAACATTAAAAATTTTATATATTATGTAAATAATTAACATAATTTTGTTATCCATGAATATAAATTCACACAAGATAAATTAGACACAAGGAAAGGGATTTTGTTTCAATTTACATTCCATTGAGACATATTTATTGTAATACACTGACCCACTTTTATATAGTTTATATACATCCCTTTGAGACATAATATCATGAATCTAATTTTTATCTTGATATCAGGAGTTTCATTTAATGATATAACTTAATTGGTAATATGATTTAAATGTCTCATAGTGGTACACGACACTTTGGAATGTTTAAGTATTATTCTCCTCAAGAATGTTCTTAATGATTATCTTTACAATCTCACTTCCTTTTGTTATTGTTAAATTTATCATGAAAAAATATATTTATTGTAATAATTTTTCAATGGATATTTACTTGAATATCCGAATTCACATATAATAGATATTAGTTTCCAAAACTGTATACCATTTTACATATGGTGTCTACTTTGACAGTTGCTTGATTATTTAGTGAAATATTGATAATTATGTATTATTTATTCAATAAGGATATTTGATATTTAATATTATTTATTTCAACTATTATATATGAGGAATTATTTGGATTGGAAATGAATGGTTGGGCCCAGACTTTATATAGCCCCTCGATGCATCGATAGGTTCTCATCAGAAAAATAAGTTGCGTAAATTAAACTAGTTTCTATCTATAGCTTTAACCCATATTGTGAAAGATATTAAAGTTATAGGTTTTCATGTGTCTTAGAAATGAAATCCCATAATTAATAATTTCGCTCATTTATTTTTAGTTATTATTCATTAATAATATTTTCCATCCATATATCTATGGATACATTTCATTTTCAGATCATTTATTAAATGGAATGTGTTCCAGTTTCTTACATTGCACTATTTATTTTTCCTTATCTAGTTATTTGAATAGAATGAGTTTTCATTTACCTTACATTATTGTTTTTTAAATTACTTTTTATCCTATTGGATACTTGGTATGTGTGTTCAGTAAATTACCATGCCATAATTATTATTATCATTGATTCATTATTGTTTCCACTGTATTTTTCCTTATTGAGAATTTGATCTCACCATTATTATGTTTACTTTCCCTAGGAATATAATAAGTGTACTATGAAAGATATACATGGATATACTAGATAGAATAATGTTATCCTTGAATTTATTTAGAAAAAAATTATGTTGAAATTGGTGCATTAATTTTTAATACAAGACATATATATATATATATATCGGATTTACCAAGACTGCTAATGTGATTAGTCCTTCAGGGATTGATTCTTTGTAATCATGCCAATGTAATTGATAGTAGAAATGGGTTTCAGGCTATTTAGGGTTAGGTGACTATAGTTGGTATTAGATCAAGTTTAGTTGTAACCATGGGAACTAGATTTAGGAAAATGTAGGTTATATGACATAACCCTAAGATAGATTTTAGGGATATATATAGAAGAATATCCTAGAATATCGGTTAGATAGAGATTTTGTCTGTTTTCTAGAAATACATCCCTATCTAGATACTAAAAGTGGACATGATTCTAGGACAAATGTACCTAGTATTAAAAATTCTGAAAAGGTGTATCGTACCTGGGACAGCATACCATGTTACAAGACAACAGGCTTATTATGCACCGAGTTTGGCACTTTAGGGATATGTGCTTAGGATAATTATTATTTTCATTACAACTAATTATGAATTATTTTGAAAATGAATAACCTTGACTAATCCTAATGGGTTTTATATTGAAGATAAGATGTCATGATTTAGAATTCCAATGAATGATATTATGGATAAACCCTATACCAAGGATGGATCTATGTGAAAATAAATGGATGAAGTATTTTTGCATTAGGGGTGTATTGAAAACATTAGTTAAAATCATATTTATTGATTAACCTTATTACAAGTATTTCCATCATATTTGTTATGGAAATTATATTAATATGGTCTTATAAAAGGAAAACTTGTATGTTAGGTGGAAACCAATCAAATTCGGCAAGGCCACGGGACTTAAACCCATGACCAAAGGATGATAAGGGTTAGATTCCAACCACTGACCTATGAAATATTCTTATTAGTAATTCATTTTTAGTTGTAAAATTTGATTAATATATACTAATGATAATATAGTAGTGTTACTTTTTAGGTTTAGAGACTAATTTCCTTGTCATAATAGTTTTAGAGAATAAGTACAGATAACTAGTTGGACTTTTCACTCTTTTATGGGCATTATGATCTATTAAATTATTATTTTAATGCTTTAGACACAAAAATTAATTTTTGGATGAATTATGAAATTGATCGTAGAAAAAACAAAGGATGAAATTGTTTTTACATAAATATATCATATAAGTAAATTTCTTTATATCCTTAGGCCATAAATGAATAATCCAATATTAGGAAAATAATCATGAAAATAAAGTTGTCCCAATACCTTAATTTTTCTTGAAATGATGGATTTATGTATTTGAGGCTCTCAAAATTTCATTGATCATTCACTTATTTGTGATTTCCAACCTCAATCACTCCATATAAATATTTATGTTTTTCCTCAAATCATGTATTTCTACTTTCCACTAATTTTCTCCAACTTAGAGGCCTAGTTAAATTTCATCCCATGAGACCTTTGTAATTTTCATTCCCTTTTTCATAGAGGATATTTTATAAACCCTTCTCATGATGTGTGATTTTAAACATCAAAAATATCAAACCACCTATATCGAATTTAAATTGTGAACACATGATTTATTTAAGGTGGGGAGACTGTAACACCCAGAAAATTCAAAAATAGTAACATGTATTTGATAGCGTGTATGACACACAACACCAAGAACGTAATGCAATATAATATCCCATGGATTTATAATATATTTAGTAATTTAAATAAATTAAATATATTTTATAGCTTTTAATGAACGTGATACCTAGTTAGTGTGAAACATACAAAACAATGAGTTTCTACAATGGCTTGCATTAAATGCAAGACTAAGTCATTCCAAACAACTAAATATTAATAAAACATTATTATTTAAAATAAAAAAACATAACCTAGTCATTAAATTAGAGGTTATGATTAATATTAACTAAATTATGAAAATATGTGGCTTACATAAATATAAAACTAATTGATTGGTTACAAATTAATTTGAAATGGATATAATAATCAATTGAATATAAAAAGAATTTTTTTGTAGAAAACAATTTTTATTCTCAAAAAGGTGTTTTGTCCAAATAAATTAAATTAATTGCAATTAGTGAGTGATTTTAATTAAATATATATACTATATATTCAATCAAATATTTTTTATATTCATTAAACATATTTTATAAGAATAATATAAGATAAAACCAAATATTACACATAAAATATTATATTTTTATTAAGGCATTTTTTCTTCCTTATAATGGTTATCCTATTTTAAAATCATTTTGTGTAAATTTTAAAAATTATATATGTAAAAATAAAATTCCTTATTTAAATATAATCATAATTATTATGTTAGGGATAACTTTTTTTATTTTCTTGGGTAGTTTTATTTTTTTAATGAATAGTGAAAAATACTGACATTTAGTTCAAAACTGATATTCTGTCTGATTTATTTATAAGGATAAATTATATTTGAAATTGGATTTAATATTTTATTTACATGTAAGTCATATAGATTCTAAGATTATGAATATTTATTAAAAATAAAATAAAATGTACAATGGATATAGGAACATCAAACAAAGGGACTAGGTTATACTAACATACCAAACTTTTGATCATTTTTACTTTAAAACCCTGCATTGTCTTCACATATATGGGATTAAATTTAAATTAATTTCTTCCACATATCTTATTTGAATTTAGAAAAATTGATTCCGTATTAGTAAATATCATAATTTATAATGACTAATATGGTCAACATATTTTTTTACCAAAACAATTAGTGAAGGTAATTAAAATTAATGACAATGATTAAGGTAAAATTAAGCTTAATAAGGGACCAAACCTTCATCTTAAGGTTCAAAATTACCTAGATACTTTTCCAAAATCCAATTAATGGAAATATTTTGACCCTATACCCAATTTTCCATAAAATTCACTATTATGTGATCTACATTCAATGTTAAAAACATGTATGCAATTCTATTGTCAAAATATTATGGGAGTGCCACTCCTCCCCCACTATAAAATGACCTCTTCAACTCCCACTACATTGAACATCTCAAGACACCGCGGATTGACCAATATATGTCGAAATATATCCTCAAAATAAATCCTATCACCCTGGAATCCTCACCTTGGTCATAAATCAATCCATGGAATCCATTTGGTGCAAAACAAAAGGAGTTACCCAATAAAGAGGTAACATCATTCCATAAGATGTTTATATTTATTTTCATTATGCACCCCCTAAAATCTTCTTATTACATTATTATATAATATAAAAAGTATCATAAATTTAATGAGATTTTTTTACTTAATTTTCTAACCTAAAACTACACACACTCTCTTCTATTGGTTAAGAAACATACTGTTTATGTGAACGATGAACTACCACCTCCCAAAATGATGATTGTTCATTCTTCCTTGAGCACCTCTCATGGTGGTCATTATAATGGAAAATCAATTTATATATGTTATATATATTTTTTGTCTTTAATATTTTTTAATTTTGTTACAACACATATCATTATACATTTCATTGTGTGTAAAAATGTTGCATCATTTGTGGAAGTGTGGACTACCGCCCCCTCAAAGTGAGGGGATTCATTCACACGATACGTGGAATTTATAAAGGATGATAATAATTAAACATATGATACATAAAAAAATTTATATGATATTCATTACATAATTAACTTTCCATAAACAATATATATATATCATTTTATTTATTACCCTTTCACACGCATAAAAATTGATAATGTCTTTCATGGATGTGTGGACTACCGCCTCCTCGACAAGATGTGATTCCTTTTAACTAAAAATAATTCAATATTTAAATATATTTCATTAAATAACATGGTATTTATGATATAATTATCACTATGTAACTCTATATTATTTCCTATATTCTTTCCATAACAATCATTTAAAAATGGTAACGTTAATCATGCATACATACAACCTACTGTCTCGAAGATTATAAGGTTGATTCAATTTTTATAACCATATTTAATGATTGGTTTTAAAATATTAATTTTTATATAAATATGATAATTATTTCATTATTATTATTTTAGATATTCTATATAATAACCCATTTTCACTAGTTTTCCAACCAATGTTCTTGTTGACACATAAACTAAATTTTGTCAAAACGTCTGATTTAAATATAATTGACTAAATAGTTGTATAAAACCTAGTAATAAGTGAAATAAAATTAATAATAAACTTTAAAAATGTTATCAAGAATATAAATAATTAACATATTTTTTTTATTCAAGAATATAATGTCATTTGAGACAAATCAGATATATGTTAATGGATTTCTTCTCAATTTACATTCCCTTGAGACTTATTTTTAGTTATACACCATCTCACTTTTATATGGTATATATAATTCCCTTTGACACATAATATCAGGAATATCCTTATTATCCGGATACTATAATATTCATTTAATGTCATACCTTCATGGGTATTTTGATTTAAATGTTTCAGAGTGGTACGAGACACTTTGGAATGTTTAATGATTATTCTCATCAAGAATGTTCTTATTGACTATCATTAAAATCTCACTTACTTTTGTCCTTTTTTACTTCCTATTAAAACAAACATGTTATTGTAATCATTTTTGATTGGATACTTACTTGAATATCGATATTCTCAAAAAATGGATATTAGTTACCTAAACCATATACCATTTTTCATATCGTGTCTACTTTGATAGTTATTTTATTATTTGTGGAAATATTGATAATTATGTATTCATTATTCAATAAAAGTATTTTATAAGCCATATTATTTATTTATCATATTAAATATGATGAATTATTTTGATATGAAATGAAGTTTAGGGCCCAAAATTTAAATATCCCCTCGATGCATCGATAGGTTCTCATGAGGAAAATAAGTTGTGAAAATTAAATGTGTTTTTATCCATATTTTTAAACCAACTTGTGAAAAGTATTTATGGTATAGGTTTTCATGTTCCATATAAATTAAGTCCAACAATTTATAATTTCAATAATTTCATTTTAGTTATTATTCAACCATGATATTTTGTGTCGACATATCTATGGGTATAATTTATTTTTTGTTCATTGATTAAATGGAATGGGTTTTAGCTTCTTATCTTTCCATATATAATTTTTCCTTATCTATTTATTTGAATCGAAAGAATTTTCATTTACCTTTCCTTATTTTTTATTTACTTCATTTTTAGATAATTGGTTACTTGGCATGATATTTTAGTAAATTACCATTCCATAATTATTTTTCTCATTGATTCATTATTGTTTCCGTTATACTTTTACCTTTATGAGAATTGGAGATAACCCTTATTATGATTCCATTTCTTTGGGAATCCAAGAAGAATACTATGAAATATTTTTGGTATATACTAGATGGAATAAATTTATCATCAATGTTGTTTAAAAAAACAATAATGTTGTAATTAGTGTATCTATTTGTAATACAAGAATCATGTATGTATTTGGTCTACCAAGACTACTAAAATGATTGGTCCTTCATGATTGTATCCCTTATAATCATTCCAATGTAATTGATATCATACACTAGATTTGGGTTATCTTGGTTCGGGTCTCCACTTAAAATAATTTTAACTTCTTTTATTTCTAATGATACATAGAACCCCAAGAATAATTGAAATGTAATATTTTATATTGTTATAACCTAGCTTTTAAGTTGGTGGAGTGAATAGGAATAACCAAATTTTGAAATAAATGTGTATAATGGTTTTATATGAAGAAAATATATTCATAAATATGTAAATTATTATTAAATCCATTATATGATTTAAAAATACATTTTTTCTTCAAAAATGGGTTCAGTTTAAACTTTTTGAAAAATAATAAAATTAATTATTTCCACTTTTAGAAAATATATTTGAAAAAATAAATTAATTTTTAAAATAATCAAGTCAAATTTATATTTGAGTGAATTTCCTAAAATTATTGATTTTTCAATGAATAGTTAAAATACTATTTTTTATTGAAAATTGTATTTTCATTTAATTTATTTAAAGTGATTTATTTTGTTTTAATGTGGGTTTAAAAGTAAAATTAGTTCTTGTATATTATTAATAATATAATTTAGGTCATTATATTTTATTTTAGGTTATATTTTGTGATAAAAACTTTTTATTGTTATGACAACTTATTTTATGGAAACCATATTTTAATCGCATTTTTTCGGATTAATTTTAAATTAAATCTGGCCACTTATATGAATTGAATTTTACCAAAATTTTCACATATCTGAAATAATAATTTATAAATTTTTTAGTGAGGAAACTTTCAATTTTTATCATAATGAAATGTAAAAACAGTAAAAAAATATCACTATTAAGGATTAAATGGGTTTACTAGGAGGGTTAAACCAAGAGATATGTGAATGTTGGAAAGTAAATCATTTCCAAATCATGTTGTATAGAAATATTTATAACTAAAACTATAAAAAATTCAAATATCTATCAATGTGGAATAATTTATAAAAATTATGATATTATTATATTTTAATCTTTTAATAAATTCCATGTGTGTCCACTATCCCACATATAAAAGGACACCCATCCTTTGTATCCTTTACATTACATTGATCATCTAAATTAACCAAAACCCAAAAAGTTATTTTATAAAATTACCTATAAATTAATTATAGATATTGTTATTATTATAAGACCATTCCAATTTTCCTTAATGAAATAATTAAAGGAGGTCATCCAATGGTTATATAATCATCATAAATTACCTATTTTAAATTATTTATCCTTATACCTAGTCTAAATATAGGGTATTAATCATAAAATAATAACTTTAGTATCCTAAATATACTGAAATGTTACTATTATTATGATACCACCATTATTCACACTCTTTTCTATTAAATGGAAAGTTAAAGTATCACATGTGCATATGTGTGTACTACCACAACCACCTAGTGATACAATTGATTTTCTATGCTCAATGGAGTACGCAATACGCAACAATGAGTTTCTTTTAAATCTTAAGTTACACTCTAATAATAAAATAATATTATTTTAAATGGTAGTTAACACCTAGCTGTTGTAATGGAGGGAATGAAAAAAATAACAAAAAAATGATTATATATGTTTGTCTAATATTTTTAGTTTTATCCAATAAATGTTAGTGGCTTAAAATGCAAATGAATCCAATTTTAATCATAAATCTTCTAATATTCTTTAAAAGGTCGATTATCCTCCTTTTGATGGAGAACCATTTTTAAATATACTTTTCACAATTTTACATGTTGTATTTGACAAAATAAAATCCTTCTTTATAATCTGGACATCAATATTTACTTTTTGTAAATTTTTGTTTTTTTTCGATAAAGATCATTTTTAGTGAAAATGTTGCATTTTAATTCAAAACCTCCTTTTAACCTGATTTATTTATATCGATAGATTATATTTTTAATTTATATTAAAGTTTATTTAGAATATATTTTTACCATTTAATCCAATGGTGGTCATTGGAATTAATTTCACTTTGAAATTGGACTTAAACTAGTGCCAATCTTTTAATAGATATTGTTTCTTAAAAACACGCTATTTGTTTTGACAGTAGGAATTAATTATTAAATTAATTAATTCAACTTATATGTTTTGAATTTTTTAAAATATACATCATTTTTGAATTCAGAATATCAAATATAGCTTAGGGTGAATTTTTGGTATTTTTCTGAAAAACTTCAATTTTTGATGAATAGTGAAACCACCAAGTGGTAGTTAAAAAACAGATTTTTTGTTTAAATGATATTTTACCACCTCTGTGACTTGAATTTCAAAAATCCTACATACATGGTTTTCATTAGGAATTAAAATGTGGTTCGATGGGATTAAAATAATTTTTTGGTGAATAGTAACTTTTAAGTTTTTAATCGCAATTAGAGGTAATTAGTGTAGTTTAAGGTAAAAAATAATGTTTTAATAATATGACATGACCTTGACACATGTCATACCCTTATTGGATGTGTCATGTCCGACCAAGAAAATCCATGGGTCAACTTGGGGACCACATGGATCCACTTTGGCAGGAAAATGACATTAACAACTTTTTATTTAAAGTTAAAATAAAAATATCACAAACAAGAGTTGTTTTACTAAAAAAAATTAAATGGGGTTATACAAGTCATATTTTTTACTATAAATATTCATTATAAATCTAAAAATATTTCCAACATCATGATATTTTTTATAATTTTTAGACATTTAATAAATTAAATTATTTATGACACCATGATGATGCAGCGATTACCTCATTATTTAACGATTTAAATAAGATGAAAAGATAATGTAAAATATAAGACCTAAACTTGTAAAAAACATATTTTCTGGGTGTATTTAGAACTCTTATCACCTTATCCTCGAAATATATAATTTTGGGACCTATAAAATCCGAAAAGAATTTTATAATAATGTAACCTTTTATAACTTTCCAAGAGTGCCCCTCCTCTCCTCTTATAAAAGGCCCCCACCTCTACCACCTTACCCACACCTCTCAAACCTTTTTCTAGGACAAACCATGCCCATTTTACCTCTCCACATCCCTATATTACTCCTAGAAGCCTCACATTGGGCATAAGTCTTCCCAAGGAAGCCTTTGAGCTCAAATCAAAAAGAGTTACCCGTTTTAAAGGTAGTGTCTTCTCTTGTGTTCTTATGTTTTATTTTGCTTCTCAAGACCTCTAAACTCTTTTTATTCCTTTATTTTGTAACAACAACAGTATCTTAAATATACTATAATGTTTTTATGTGAAGGATTCTAGCTACACTTACACACACCTTCGCCTAATGGTTAAAGAACATACTGTTTCTGTGGATGGCGAATTTCTACCTCACGAAGCGATGATTGTTCAATATTCTCTTAAAACTTTTCATGGTGTCCATTATGATGTCACTATATTTGATATATGATATATATGGTATTTATGTTACTATATGATTCTGATTTTTATATTTAAATCATGCCTTTATGCTTTTCATGTTGTGCAAATGCGATAATTTCATACAAGGAATTGTGGACTATCGCCCCCTCAAGTGATGTGACTCATTCATGCAATACATGGAATGTATAAAGAATAAAATTAATGAACATATGTGAACTATATAACATATATATTATACTGGAATTATAATATATATATCTCACAATTATTTTTAATGCCATTAATATGACAAAGAAATGAAAGTAGCGTTAATGCGTATGTACGGCCTACCGTCTCCATGAACGGTGCATTTCATTTCTTTTTATCTCCAAATGTTATGGAGTAGTATAAAATTAATATGTAATGGATATATATGATATTTAAATCATTAATACTATTCTGGAGATGATTTACTTATAACTACATGGACAATCATTTTCAAACAAGTTCATTTTTGATTCATGTACCAAACATCGACAAAAACGTCTGATATGAACTCACATTATTAACAAATTATTATAACATTATAATATGTGATATTAACTGAATAATAATTTTTAAAAGAGTTCCTTAAGAAATTATAAATTGACCAAAGTTTATTATTCAGGAATATTAAGAAACGAACAAGACAATTCAGACTTGAGGTAAGGGATCCTACCCCTCTCTTTCTTTTTAAGTACACTCTTTTATGTCATTCCTTTTAAGCTCATCTTTCTTATGATTGGGATGTTATTTTATATTACTCTTAATGTAATTTTTATGTTCATATGATTAGAGACCCTATTTTCTCTCATCAATACATTTTGGAAGTTTTTATTGGCACCCTTAGGCTGCCAAATATTCGTAAGAGATCCAACCTCTCTCTTTCTTTTTAAGTACGCCCCTTTATGTCACTTATTTTAAGATCCTCTTTGTTATGTTGTGGGATGTTCTTTTATATTCCACTTGCTGTAAATTTTATTTTAATATGATGAGATACCTTATTTGATCTCATCAATCCATTTTTGAAAGTTTTAAGTGGCGTCGTTAGGCTACCGAGTTTTCAAAATGGATTTTTCTTCTCACTTTTATTCCTGTGAGATTTATGCTACATTTTTAACCATTTTCCTTTGATTGGTGTATTTAATTCCCAATATTATACTCTTGGTGTAATATAATTTCGTTTATGGGTATTTACATCAATGTTGTATAGTCCTTCTTTCATGGGGTGTATGTTTCGGAAGTTACCCAATTCGGTAAGGGAACCTTTCACCCTCCTCATTTTAAAAGACATCTTTTTTTAGGTATTTTAATCTTATTATGATGGGATATGTTCTTATATAACATTATTGCTATAAATGTTATGTCCAAGTGATGAGATACCCCTTTTTATCTCTCATCAACTCATTTTCTGAATTTTGAAGTGATGGCGTTAGGCTGTCAATGTTTTTTGCAAGGGAACTTCTTAACCCAATTTTGATTCTTTGGGATAAACTTGTACTCCTTGAATATGTCGTTCTATGAATATGTGTGAGTAACCTATGATGGTTTTACACTTAATATCCACTTATATTAGGTTTATTCGTTTGTCACACATAATTATGTAATTGATTTATCCTTAATCCAAGGACACCGTCTTTGTAAGGGAATTCGTCTCGATCTCCTTTCATTAAGGAATATTTTTGTTCCAATACAAGGATTTAATTTATACGGTGTATAAAACCCTTTTCCTTATACTTTTATTTGAAAGGAATCCTTTCTATACGAAGCGTTTTACTAAACGACAAAAAGTATGTTTCTTTTTAACGTACGCGGGGACAATGACCTTTTCGTCGCCGTGAGTATTATTTGATCTTTGACTTCCACAACAAGCCGTTATATTTTTAAAAGAAAATAAATACCATATACTCTTTTTTGGTATTGAAAATGGTTTTGTTAATGAATTTTTATGTCAATATACTTAAGTGATATATTGTGCTTGGACTGTGGAAATGTTTTCTTTCCTTTATAATTGTTTTATGTGTTATGATTTTATAATGGTACTTGGACATTTGACGGGTGGTTACGTGATAAACCATATGACGGGTGGTGTCTTGAATACCAGGATGGGTGGTTATGTTATAACCTCCAATGCATTGGGTATGGAAGTCGGCCGTATGGCTATTCCATTAAGTATGTGTGGAAGTTGACCGTATGGTTATTCCATTTAAGTATATTTATGTCACAAGTTACCTTTATATGTTATGTGTTCTTTATATGGGTTTTATGGTAATATTTTGGTTACAAAAGGGTAAGTAATGGTCTTTTATTCATTGAAGAGTATTTACTACTTCATAAAGGTGAAAATTATTACTTTGGTAATGTACTCATGGTTTACTTGTTGTTTTTGAAAAAATAACAGTTTTACTTCTTTGTGTATTCTTTACTGAGCTTTTTATGCTCATCCGATGTTTTTGAAATGTTTTCCACAGGACATAAACATGAATGAGGTCAAGGATGGGATCATGGAAAGACATTCTATCTAAAACATGGAACTAGACATGTTTCTTTTTATGTGTTTTTTTTATTTTATGGAAACTTAATAGAAATTTCTACTATATAATCTTTTAAGATGTAATAGTTATGACCTAATTCTCTAAACCTCTAAACCTGAAAATATCCTCTATGTGAATTATTCATTTAATTCATGGTTAAGTAATTTATAAGGGCGAGGCCTTATAGTTGGTATCAGAGGTCGGTTTAGATAACTTTAGAGGTTAGGGTATTCTTTAAGCATAAGTGACATTACCATAATGGATAGGATTTCAGAAAGAGTCATAGTTTTTAAATAAAGTGAATGAGTAAGTATATCTTAGTGTTTATCTTCCTCATTAGAATATGATGATTTTGTTGATATACTCACAATGACATTTTTGGTTTTAGTAAATGGATGGATCTAGTAGGCACCAAAGTGACAATGGGTTTGAAGGAAATTGTGGTGGTTCTCTGATTAAGAGACTGGATGAAATGGGGGATTCAATGAGAAATCTCGTGGTTATTCTAACCAACTATCAGGAGTCATGACCAAACACTTGAACCATGGTGAGTTCTCTAATGCATCATGTACGAGAGAACCAACACGACGTGGGAGTTCAGTTAATAATTATAAAGATAACCATTAGGGTTTATATGATCCTTATTTTTTAGGTAATTATGGGTTACTATATGTTATGATGGAATATGAACGACATGAGATAAACTTGAGGTTAAATTATGTTATGGTTATTTTTGAAGATTTTATCACTTTTTGGGGAATGTAATAAGAATTATGTAGATTTGGAAAAAGGAAAACACGTAGACCGTGTGACAACCTGTCGCGTCTTATGAAGCTATGAGAATCGAACCCACAACCATAGTGCGGTTGGTATTTATCGCATACCACTGGACTACGTGAAGTCCCTGGTTAGTTTGACTAATTCTTTTTAGTTATTTTATCTTATGAATCTAGAATAAGTTTATTTTGGGTTTTCTATGGAAATTATTAACCTATCAGGGAGGATATGTGATTAGGTTAATTACTTTTCAGTATGAGACTTTAAGAGTAACTGATGTTATTTAGAGATAAATGTTAAGGGTTATCTTGGAAGACTATGTGATTAAATCCTTCAAAGATTTGGGTTTCAGTATTAGTTTTGATTAATTTGAAGAATTTTATGGATAGATGTTAATTGAATGGTTGTTGCTGAACTTTGGGTATTGTTTGACAAATTTTGGAGATAATGAATAGATTTTTTTATAAAGGATTATCGTTTTTTGGTATTATCTGATATCATAATAAAATTTTTGGTTTTAGTTTTGGTTAAGGTCGAAATACATGGGAAGTATATAGTTCTATTTTTTGGATTAGGTGATTCTCTAGAAGATGATTATAGCTCTCTTAATGTGAACAAGTCATCCTAAATACTCGTCGTTTGGAGAAAATATGAGTTCGTGTAAGAAATCTAATAAAATTTGAAAGTCAACATGACAAGTAAGTATGTCTCTTTATGTTTTAGTTAAGCTCATAAATAAATAACTCAATGAAAAGTAACATAAAACAAAAATGTTGTCTGTTAATGTTTCCTACTGGGGAATCAAATACTTTTTAACCCATCACAATTTTGTGATTTTATTATGGTTAACTTTCTCCTAAACATGTTTTCTATCACTCTCGATCAGAACATGGACCTTTTTTTTTCTTCCATGTACATTTTTTCCTACATTGAACCCTAGTATGGGTTAACTCGGGTGACCTTTGTACTTCTCTTTCTTTATTTTAAAGTGATAGTTTTTATGACTCTTGTTCGGATTTGGGACTTTCAATGAAGTTTCCAAGCCCAATTTTTAAAATTGTGAGGACGCAATTCCAAAAAGGGGGGAAGGATGTATCACCCCAGGTAAATAAAGAATATAAAATTTTCATATTTATCAATATTTTTGAATAAAATATTAATATGACTTTAAAGGGAACGCTATGCTCGATGGCGTACCCAATACGCAACAACGTGTTTCTTTTAAATCTTACGTCGCACTCTAATAATAAAATAATATTATTTTAAATGGTAGTTAACTCTTACCCGTTGTAATGGTGGGAATGAACGGAACTAAAAAAATTATTATATATGTTCTTCATATATTTTTACTTTTATCCAATAAATGTTAGAGGCTTAAAATGCAAATGAATCCAATTTTAAGCAGAAATCTTCTAATATTTTCTAAAAGGTCTATTAACTGCCTTTTGATGGAGAACCCTTTTTAAATATACGTTTGAAAATTTTATGTGTTTTATTTGACAAAATAAAATCCTTCTTTAGAATCTGGACAGCAAAATTTACTTTGTGTAAATTTTTGTTTTTTTCCGATAGAGATCATTTTTAGTGAAAATGTTGCATTTTAATTCAAAACCTCATTTTAATCTGATTTATTTATATCGATAGATTATATTTTTAATTTATATTAAAGTGTATTTATAATATATTTTTTACCATTTAATCCAATGGTGGTCATTGGAATTAATTTCACTTTGAAATTACACTTAAACTAGTGTGAATCTTTTAATAGATATTGTTTCCTAAAAACACGCTATTTGTTTTGACAGCGGGAATTAATTATTAAATTAATTAATGCAACTTAACTGTTTTGAATTTTGTAAAATAGGCATCATTTTTTAATTTGGAATATCAAATATATCTTAGGGTGAATTTTTTGTTTTATTCTGAAAAACATCAATTTTTGATGAATAATGAAACCACTAAGTGGTGCTTAAAAAACTGATTTTTTGTTTAAAAGAAATTTTACCACCTATATGTCTTGAATTTCAAAATTCCGACATACATGGTTGTCATTGGGAAGTAAAATGTGGTTCAATGGGAGTAAAATAATTTTTTGGTGAATAGTAACTTTTATGTTTTTAATCGCGATTAGAGGTAGTTAGTGTAGTTTAAGGTAAAAATATTATTTTAATAATATGAAATGACCTCGACACATGTCCAACCCTTATGGGATGTGTCATGTCTGACCAATAAAATCCATGGGTCAACTTGGGGACCCCATGGAGCCACATTGGTAGGAAAATGACATTAATAACTTTTTATTTAAAGTTAAAATAAAAATATCACAAACATGCGTTGTTTTACTAAAACAATTTTTAAATGGGGTTATACAAGTCATATTTTTGACTATAAATATTAATTAGAAAGATAAAAATATTTCCTACATCATGATTTTTTTATAATTTTTATACATTATATAAATTAAATTATTTATGACACAATGATGATGCAGTGATTACCTCATTATTTAACGATTTAAATAAAATGAAAAGATAATGTAAATATGAGACCTAAAATTGTCAGAAACTTATTGTATGTGTGGATTTAGAACACTTATAAACTTATCCTCTAAATATATAATGTTGGTACCTTTAAAATCCTAAAATAAATTTGTAATAAAATAACCTTTTATAACTTTCCAAGAGTGCCCCTCCTCTCCTCTTATAAAAGGCCCCCACCTCTACCACCTTACCCACACCTCTCAAGCCTTTTTCTCCGCCAAAACCTGACCATTTTATCTCTCCACATCTCTATAGTACTCCTAGAAGCCTCACTTTGGAATGAAGTCTTCCCAAGGAAGCCTTTGAGCTCAAATCAAAAAGAGTTACCCATTTTAAAGGTAGTGTCTTCTCTTATGCACCTATGTTTTATTTTGCTTATCCAACCCTATAAACTCTTTTTATTCCTATATTTTGTATCAAAACCAGTATATAAAATATACTAGGATGTTTTTATGTGAAGGATTCGAGCAACACTTACACACACCTTCGTCTAATGGTTAAAGAACATATTGTTTCTGTGGATGGCGAATTTCTGCCTCACGAAGCGATGATTGTTCAATCTTCTCTTAACACCTTTCACGTTTTCCATTATTATGGAACTATATTTTATATATGATATATATGGTATTTATGATTTCTATATTCTTCTTAATTTTATATTTAAAACATTCCATTATGCTTTTCATGTTGTGCAAATATGATAATTTCATACGAGGAAGTGTGGACTACCACCCCCTCATGTGATGTGACTCGTTCATGCAATACATGGAACGTATAAAGAATGAAATTAATGAACATATGTGACCTATATAACATATATATTATACTGTAATTATAATATATATATATCTCAATTATTTTTAATTCCATTAATATGACAAAGAAACGAAAGTAGCGTTCATGCGTACGTACGACCTACCCTCTCCATGAATGGTGCATTTCATTTCATTTTATCTCCAAATGTTAAGGAGTAGTATGAAATGAATATTTACTGGAAATATATGATATTTAAATAATTAATACTATTATGGAGATTATTTACTTATAACAACATGGACAATCATTTTCAAACAAGTTCTTTTTTTACTCATGTACCAAACATCGACAAAAACGTCTCATATGAACTCGCATTATTAACCAATTATTATAACATTATAATATGTGATATGAACTGAATAATAATCTTTAAAAGAGGTCTTTAAGCAATTATAAATTGACCAAAGTTTATTATTCAGGAATATAAAGAAACAAACAAGACAAATCAGACATGAGGTAAGGGATCCTACCCCTCTCTTTCTTTTTAAGTACACTCTTTTATGTCATTCCTTTTAAGCTCATCTTTCTTATGATTGGGATGTTATTTTATATTACTCTTAATGTACCTTTTATGTGCATATGATGAGAGACCCTATTTTCTCTCATCAATACATTTTGGATATTTTGATTGGCGTCGTTAGGTTGTTGAATTTTCCTAAGAGATCCAACCTCTCTCTTTCTTTTTAAGTACTCTTTTTTATGTCACTTATTTTAAGATCCTATTTGTTATGTTGGGGGGATGTTCTTTTATATTTCTCTTTCTTTAAATTTTATGTTAATATGATGAGATACCCTATTTGATCTCATTAATCCATTTTTGGATGTTTTAAGTGGTGTCGTTAGGCTACCGTGTTTTCATAGGGGATTTTTCATCTCACTTTTATTCATGTGAGATTTATGCTACATTCTCCACCATTTTCCTTTGAGTGCTGTATGTATAGCCCAATATTCTAATCTTGGTTTAATATAATTTCGTTTATGGGTATTTACATCAATGTTTTATAGTTATTCTTTCATGGGGTTTGCGTTTTGGAAGTTACCCAATTCAGTAAGGGAACCTTTCACCCTCCTCATTTTAAAAGACAACTTTTTTAGGTCTTTTAATCTTATTATGATGGGATATTTATTATATATCCTTATTGCTATAACTGTTATGTCCAAGTGATGAGATACCCCTTTTTATCTCTCATCAACTCATTTTATGAATTTTGAAGTGACGTCGTTAGGCTGTCAAATTTTTTTCAAGGGAACTTCTTAACGCAATTTTTATTCTTTGGGATAAACTTGTACTCCTTGAATATGTCGTTCTATGAATATGTTTGAATAAACTCTGATTATTTTACACTTAATATCCAATTATATTTGGTGTATTCATTTTTCACACATAATTTTGTAATTGATTTATCCTTAATCCAAGGATACCATCTTCACAATGGACATCGTCTCGATCTCCATTCATTAAGGTATATTTTTGTTCCAATACATGGATTTCTTTTATATGGTGTATAAACACCTTTGACTTATATATTTATTCTAAAAGAATATTTTCTATACAAAGAGTTTTACTAAATGACAAAAAGTATGTTTCTTTTTAACGTACGCGGTGACAATGACCTTTCCGCCGCCGCGAGTATTATTTGATCTTTGGCTTCCTCAACAAGAAGTTATATTTTTAAAAGTAAATAAATAACATGTACTCTTTTTTGGTATTGAAAATGGTTCTGATAATGGATTTGTTATGTCAATATATTTAAGTGGTATATTGTGCTTGAACTGTGGAAATGTTTTCTTTCCTTTATAATTGTTTTATGTGTTATTATTTTATAATGGTACTTGGACATTTGACGAGTGGTTACGGGATAAACCATATGACGGGTGGTGTCGTGAATACCAGGATGGGTGGTTACGTTATAACCTCCAATGCATTGGGTATGGAAGTCGACTGTATGGCTATTCTATTAAGTATGTGTGGAAGTTAACTGTATGGTTATTCCATTTAAGTATGTTTATGTCCCAAGATTCCTTTATATGTTATGTGTTCTTTATATGGGTTTTATGGTAATATTTTGGTTACAAAAGGGTAAGTAATGGTATTTTATTCAGTGAAGATTTTTTACTACTTCATAAAGGTGAAAAGAATTACTTTGGTAATGTACTCATGGTTTACTTGTTGTTTTTGAAAAACTAGCTGTTTTCCTTCTTTGTGTATCCTTTACGGGGCTTTTTATGCTCATCCCAAGCTTTTGAAATGTTTTACACAGGATATAAAGATGAATAGGGTCATCTATTAGATCAAGGAAAGACATTCTATCTAAAACATGTAACTAGACATGTTTCTTTTTAAGTGTTTCTTTTATTTTATGGAAACTTAATAGAAGTGTCTACTATGTAATCTTTTGAGATGTAATAGTTATGACCTAATTCTCTAAAACACTAAACCTAAAAAGATCCTCTATGTGAATTATTAATTTAATTCATGATTAAGTAATGTATAAGGTTGGGGCCTTATAGTAACCATGATAAATTTCCAAGGATTATAACTGTAGAATGAAAACTTAAATTAAAAATGAAATAGTCAACACCCCAAAAAGATGATTTTAATAATGAATTATTCATAAATGGGCATTGAAATATTAAAATTTGATCATATATGATATTATAATTATATAAATTATTATATAATATAATTAGAAAAAATAGTTTATTATAAATAAGTTTAGGTAACCTTTAAAGAAATTCAATCATGAGGTATGAGATATATTTCTCAATCACATTTTTATTCGGGATTATTTATTCTTGAATTTACATTCAACGAAATTCTATGATCCATTTCTATTAAACCTATTTAATTTTTATCTCCAATGTTTATCTACAAAATTATCAAGTAATTGTACTATTTTTCAATTTCTATAACTGAGGGGGGATAAATTAGTGTCACTCTTTTTTTCAATTTCTTATTCCAAATTAACATCTGTGACTTACTAAAGTCTTGATCCACTAATTTAAAACCCTCAAAGTAATTTTTTATAAATTTAGGTAATGAAATAAAAGGAAACATGTTATATTCATAAGGTTATCCCCCCAATGTGGGTAATAACTCCATGATATATTAGAGTAAAGTGATAGACCCAAATATAATCACTAGTGTTAATAATGAATATAATAGATATATCCCAAAAACTTAGTCTCAGGTATATTCTATATTCTATTGATTATATCTTTATAATGTCTCCCACAAGTTCATAACAAGGAAGATGAATAATAATGATGAATATCCCAAACAAGATCTAGGATTTCTCAACATCAATGATAGAACTTATTCAAGACATTATAATGTTTAACACCATACAAACATCCTATTTATTAAGATTTTTACATCTAGACAATTTATTTTGATGCAAAAAATAACTATTCTTGAAATCAATCTCATCCTTATTATTCCTTTGATATTTCTCACATAGAATATATAATAAAATTTTCACCATATAACCCATCTCAAATTTTTTTATATTTTTAGTAAACCACAAAAATTACTCAAAAATCTTGATTTATATATAATATTTAAAAATAAGACATGAATAATATTAGTGAATTATGTCAATTGATTTTCTCAAATTTTTTCCCCATGATTATCAAGAAGTTACAAACAACATGGATTTGTCCCAAAAAATTGACTTATCTTCCCTAAAAAAGATTGAACATATTTTTTTGAATAAATACCCTTGAAGGAAATATTTTTTTATTAACAGGGTATTTATATAGTTAACTACTTTTATCAGAGAGTTTAATATTATAAATCAAGCACAATTTCAATTTCTTCAAAGATTGCATGATTATATAGTGACATCATATACTGTGGTACAATCTGATTAATCATAATAAAATATTATTAAAGTTACCTCTCAAGATGTCTCATTTTAGAAAAACACTACCCCATAAACCTTTCTTTATATCTGGCTACAATGTGGTCTTATTAATAGGGTTCCATTGTGCTCAAATTTACCAAGATAGTGTTGTCTTGTTATTCATACCCAACATTATTTTCTAAATAATTCCCTCAGTCATAATTAAATTATTTTTCTAAAAAATTATCTTGTTTCAAAATTTCTCGCAATGATTTTTATTCCCTAAAAAATGAAAAATAGTCAACTTCTTTCTTCATTGATATTTTTATTCCTAAATATCCTCATTAATAATAATAATAATAATAGTCTGAAAATAATCATATAATTAATCAACAAATAAAATTTAATCGTCAATAGATTTATGTTAATTCAGATGTAGCATTCAAAACAAATAGATTAACCCGACTTGAGCTCTGATCATTCATACGCAACCTCCAAAATATCAGGTTTTTCTAATTCATAATAAACATACTCTGAGGCATCTCTATGAATAATTGAATTAATATTTCATCTACCTTGGTTATTTAGAAAAAAATGTCTATTTAATCTCATGTGAGTTTTTTTATTCATAAATGGAATACTTCTGCTCTATTTAATTAAACACATGACTAGATTTATTATCTCAAAGTGTTAGTGTTAATCACACATAGACTTGACTCTACTCTTATTCTACTGCTTCACCATTACATTATTCATATATAGTTCCAACATAATATGTCATACCCATTTTCCACCCCATTTAATCTTAGGTAGAATCATAATTCAACATGAATCCCATAGAATTGAATGTTCCATGGTTTAATAATATGTAAGAAGGATTTAATCCTATATAAAAATTACTTCTCCAAGTTTTCATAAATATATAAATTAAAGCAAAATTATAACCACTTGTAGTCAACTCCAAAAAACCTCATAAATATTAATTCATCTAAAAACAATACAATCACTTCAAAAACCTTCTCAAAAAACATTATGCTCTTCAATCATGGTTGAAAGAATAAAACACTTTTTTAATAATTACATGGGTTCTTTACAATGGAATTCAAATATAAAAGTTTCCAATTCCGTCATACATAAAATAATTTAGTGTAAGTTACCCTTTTTACATACCCTTTACATTCTAAAACTTCTCTGAGTTATGATCCATGATCATATTTTACTCTTCATAATTTTCTTCATCATCTTTAGATACACTAGTGGTATCATTATCATATTAAATTATTATTTTTTTCATAAATTTTAATTTTATATCTTCCTTAATGTTCTTATAAAACAAAAGGGGTTTCCTCATCTCATAGTTAAGAAGTGTATTATGCCACTTGTGACATGATAATTTATCCATTATTTCCAAATGATATACATTTTCGTCAAATATATCATGAAAATTTATCATAAGTTTTATTATAATGATAAATCCTTCTAGTTTATTTCAAAAAACCCAGATATTAATGAAAATATGACTAGACATTTTGAATTAATAATAAAAAATCTCATCATAAATCATTTTAATATGTTATAATTTTTTCTTTAAATTTTGTTGTTTTTATTCTTTTACATTGAAATTCACTAAAAAATTCTCAATATTTTCCTATATTAATTTGACAATTTTAAATCCCATTTCTTTTGTAAAAACACTATCATATATCGAGATAAAAATATAATCAACTTCCTTTACATCAATATCCAAATTCCTTTTATCTAAAAATGTTATAAGAGATTCCCTCTCCACTAGTCTAAAACCCATTATTACAACATCCTCAACTTCTTAAAAAAAGAACAATGATTAAAAATCACTCTATTTTTTCAAATTTGATAATTATTTCCATTAAATATGGAAAAAATACTATTAATATAATTTATATTATCCCTATATTATTTAGTCAAAATTTTATTTTTCAGAGGGATCTGGGTTTTTTTCTGATATCACTTGAATAAATTAGTTAATTACTGATGTATAACTAAGAGGTGGAGGGGATGAATCATTGTTACACTCTATATTATTTATTATTTTGATATTAACCTCAATGATAGTATTATTTTTTAATAAACTCACTCTGAATTCTTAATCCCACTCATATATATTTTAAATGAATAAAATAAAAGGTACACATTAGTTTTACAAGGATTTACCTCAATAGGGTGACTCCTCTCTATTGTGTTCAGGTTGATTTTGAGATATATATTTTTTTTCATGAGTGTATAAAAGTGATTAAAATAGGTGGGAAGGTATCAACCATAACCCAACAAAATTACTTATTAATTTTTTTCAAAAGAGGAAGTCCTTAGGTCGGGGTCGACATATAACAACACAGAATTTTAACAATGAAATTTCCCTTCTTATAATTATGTCATGTTTTAAAAAGAACATAAATCACATATAGAAACCAGTAAAAAAAAATCTAATAAATTAATGATGATAATTTATTGAGTTAAAACAAATAATAATTCCAAATATTAAAGTGGGAAAATAAATAGAAAATCAGATAATAAGTATAGAAAAATTTGGATATTCTCGATCCACTAGAATGAATAAAATCTAGAAAAAGTTGTATAAAGAAAACATAATATTAATAATAAAATATTAATTTAAAATATGAAAGTATACATAACTTTGGTAGAAAATATAAGTTATTTATTAATGGAATAAGTGGTATTTATAGGAAGTAGTAAACTCTTATAACTCATTGAATTCCAATCCTTAGAATAGTAACCCATCCATTGGAATAGTAATGTGACCGTTAGGAATAGTAATTTGAACATTACAATAGTAACCTCACCCATAAAAGTATAAATAAAATTTAGGTATCTTATAATTGAAAATATGATATATTTATATCATATAATAAGGAAATAAATTTTTAAAAAGTGATAATTTAAGTGTTGGTATTTTTGTAAATCATAATTGACTGTTTATAATTTTATAAATAATATAATGATTAAAAATAAAATTTATTTTCATAAAATGTATTCAGAAATTACTTTTTTGTTTATTTATAATTATATGATAAATTTAGAAGACCATATGTAATTTTTCAAAGGGTTATTAAATCGATTATAATATTTAAATCGGTATTTTTGGAATAAATGATGATTTTAATTAAAAAATAAATTTATTATATATAGAAAATAATTTTCATAAAATGAAGTCCATTTTTTATGTGTTCATGTCAAAAAATAATAATGGATAATTTTTGGATTTTTCTAAAATAGTTGAAATCTTTATGAATAGTGAAATATGATAATTTATGGTATTTAACATTTTATGAAAAATACAAGGATTTTTTAGTCATGATTGATGTAACAACCCATTAATTAGAACTCAAATTCACTAATTATTTTATATAGTCACAATAATCAACCCTATTGATATTCTTAAGCCAAAATAATAAAATGATGAATATAATAATAAAAAACACCCCTCCCCTCTCCTTATAAATACCACCCATCACAACCCTTTCTCCTCACATCTTCGAATCTTTGGATCTTTCTAGTATTATATAAAATTACCTTCCCAATCCTCTTCCACATTTCTATGATATTCTCATGTCAAAATAAAATCAAACCCAACTTTCTTAAGAAGGTGCTCATGGAGACAACATTGATGAGGTAAAATCCACATTTATCTTTTAAATTCATTCTTTCTTATACCTTATCATCACCTCCCCAATCCAAAACATCATGATTAATCTTTTATCATATATATAATATATATATATTATCCATCATAAAATATCTTATCTTCTCTTTTTTATCTTAAAAACAAAAACCCAATCCGTGATATGTCAATTCACCAGCTTCGTGGATGAAGATTTTTTGTTTTTCTTTACCATCATCAAGGATGGTCAGAAAACCAATATTATGGTTAAATAATCTTATAATATGTAAATAATAACTAGTTTCATGTTAGCTAAACTAATATATATATACATAATATTTAATAATAAAACAAAACTAGTTCATGATGATCGAAACCCCACCAAAAATAATATAAACATTTATCAATAACGTTTGATCAAATGAATCATCCTCAAGTTAAAAAAGAAAATTATATATGGGAAAATCTAAATTTATGAAAGTAAAGAAATATCATATAATTTCACTTCTATATAGAATATCAAATTTTACAAGAACTTCTATAATTATACACAAGAGAACCAACCATAAAACCATCAAAGCAAGAAACGAATATTCCTAGAATGATGAAATTAAACTCTATAACTCATTGAAATGAAAATAAATTATATTTATAAAATTATATTAAATAAAAAATATGTTTAATATTTTATTAATAAATTATTAATGAATCGAATTTCACTATCTACTACATTATGTGAAAGTACAAAATGCATTAATACACATGGTATGGGATCTATATAAACCTCCATTTTTCCACTGGGTTGTGGTCTCTATCTCTATCTCTACCCTAATTTATTTATTCTTTATTGTTATTTTATTATCCTAAATTATTTTCATATATTCTAAAGATATGTATCAAGTTAATTTCATCCTTCATTTATGGGGAATAAAATGTTTTAAAAGGCTCCCTTATCAATTCTTCCTAATAAGAAAACTCGGTTAATGGGAACCTCTCAATTACTTCTCCATTTTAATGTACACTCCATAAAATATTTTAATCCTCCATTATTTGTCAAAAATCATCCATTTCATCATGATAAACTATCTTAGTTAATTTCTAGATTTATATTAACAATAATTCACCTTTCCTCGTTAAGTGCTCAAAAATAATTTCCCCTAAACACCCCAAAGTGTCTCATTTATAATGTTTCATAATCACTCTTTTTAAATGTTTTCCCCTCAGTTGGACATAATTTATCAAGATATATTCCTATTTTCCCTTATAAATATCCATGTATGATTTAAATCTATTCTATCTAGTACAACATTATGATACACTCATTGGTTATTCCATATAACGTGATTATGATACCCATTTCCTTCCATCGGTAACCCTTATTTTTATTCTTTATTTTTGATTCATTATGTTGAATGAATATGCATGAAGATGATATAATGGGTGTAGATAGATATTTATCCAATGCATTGGGCAATTTTTAGTCTTGTGATACATTATATATGATATTAGGGAGTAAACCTAATCCATTATTGGACTTTTCACCCTTGTGATAAAGTATTGGTAGTTTGCATTGACTCATGTTTATTTCTTATTATACATTATTTTAAAATTCCTTTATTTCCATGATTATAAGATCCTATGTTCTCTATATTATTATTCTACATGTTTATTCAAGATCCATGCCTTTTATGTTATCATGTTATGTATTCTAACTCATGTGTTATGCTTATTTATAATGCTTATTCCCTTAATGGGATTTTTATCTCATCCATTTTTCAAATGTATCCCCTAGGTTATCCTATGTAAATTTAAGAGCTCAAATAAAGGATATCTTCATGTAATATTAATTTATATTTTTTATTTTCATGTTTGTAATTTTATTTACCTATTATTCAAAATAAACTATAATTTTTGATCCTTGGTTTTTATTTTATGGTTAATTATGCTTAAAATCATGTTGTAATATGAGTAAAAGGATATGGTCACTATAGTTGGTATCATAATATGTTCTAGTTATTTTTAGATATTGGGACTAGAAACCTTTATTAATAAACCTAGTGATAATTCTATCATCATGGATAACCTATATTGAAACATAGAGAATGAAAAGTTAGGATATACTTTTCATTTATAAGTTTATCCATATATATTAAATGTTTCATATTTATATGATTATTAGAAAAGTATTCAAACCCCCTGATTTTATTTTTATTTTTCTTAGTTATTTATGAGAATTAAGAGAACTCATTCCAATAATCAATGTGATAGGAAATGTGAATATTTCCCTAACGAAATGCCAAATTTGATGGGAATGGGAGATAAAAACATCATAATAGTACCAGCACAATTGGATAAAGTTAGGAATAACAACTTTAATCATTTGGAATTCCCTCTTTCTCATAAGAAATAGATATTTTTTATTGAATCCTTTATCCAAAAATGACTCCTCAATTTAGTGGATCTAATTGTCCACTCATTGAGTAACTATGGATTAACTCTATTTAGTACATATTCTCTGTTCTACAATTCTCAGAAGAATGGAATGTTGCGCTGAAGTTATATATTTTTTATGGGGAAGCTGATCAGTGGAGGAAACTGATCAAAAACACAATGTATAAGGAGGAAATTGACTTAATGGAATTTGAATGATTCAATAAAATATTTTTCAATAAATTTTTCCCAAACCTCCATGTCTTTTGTTGGATAGGGAGTTACTTAGTATAAAGAAAAAGGAAGATTCAACTATCAAGTTGTATATAGAATATTTTAAAAGGCTTAAAAGATACACCTCATGCTTCTTTATTAACACTAAAAGTAAATTGAATCACTTATTTATAGGATTAAATCTTTATCTATTAAAATTATTGTCAATTGTATACTTTTATAGTTATGAGAAAATTGTATATTGTTCCCTTGAGGTTAAAATAGATATTGGAGACTCTCATTGGTCTCATAGAATAGAAGATAAATAAAGTTATATGGATTTTAATTTAATAGAATCAATTGATAAATCCCATGATGGAAGGAAACCCCACCATCCCACCAATCAAAATTGTTGGATGAAGCATATTGGGAGCTATCTAAAGGGAACCAATAGATGCTTCAAATGTGGAAGTGAGTGGAAACATGCTAATTATTTTTAAAGGGATGTGAAGAGGCCCAAAAATTTATTATAATAAATTAAGTTTTAGATCAAAACTCATCATGTAATATAGTGTTTTAACTACAAGTAACTTGGTTATTATGTGAGGAAATTCCTGTAGCCAAGGGTTGTTGGAGGAAATCAACAACAACTACCACCAAGGCATCATGGAAGGTCATATTCAATAACAACTACTAAGGTGGAGCCCGAAAATGATGTGGTGATGGGTATGATTTTTATTCATTCAATAATAGATAACATACTATTTTATTTATGTTATATTCATTCCTTCATATCATAAAACTTTAGAAAAACTATTCAAACACCACCTCAAAACATGAAGGTTGAGTTATCTGGAGAATAAAGAATGGGTCAATTACTAAATCTAATGTGTATAACTACTCTCTCATTAATGCTTGGACTTATCCTCTCACAAAATATTTTCTTACATCCTTCAGTGGAGTTTTATGCTATAATGGGAATGTATTGGCTATCTTTATATAAATCCAATATCAAATTTTGAGATAGTTAGATAACTCTTCACATCCCCAGGAATCCTCCAATTTTGTACAAGTGTAAGGAGGAGGATGATTCTCCTTAAAAATCATCATCTAAATTTTGGATAATATTTCCTTATGAGCAATAATATCAAGCTCAAAATATTGAAAAAAATGAGAGGATCATTCATGAATACAAGCCCATTACGAGGTACTACATGGATGTGTTCCCTGAAAAATTTCTGGTCTTCCACCTAAATGATAGGTTGAGTCCCCAATTAAAATTATACCAATATCTCTACCCATATCAAAGACTCTTTTTAGAATGGATACCCTTGAGTTGGAATTACTGATGAACTATTTACAATAGAATCTAGAAAAGGGTTTCATATACCTGAGTGATTCACCATGGGGTATGCCAGTCCTCTTTATTTAGAATAATAATTGATCAATGCACCTCTACATTTATTATTATGAGCTTAAAAAATCTAATTAAAGAAAAATTATCCCCTATAATGGATTGATGACTTGTTTGAACAAATACAGAGGGACACTTATTTTTATATAGTCTAAATTCATTTAAGATGTCACTAATTAATGGATATGGTGAAATATATTACTATGAATTCCTTTCAAATGATGTATGGAGACTATGAGTTCATAGGGGTTCCCTTAAAACTCACTAAATCTCCAACAATTTTTAGGTACTTAATTAATATAGTCTTTATAGATTACCTCAACCAGTTTCTGGTAGTATTTATAAATGATGTTTTAACATACTCCCAATGAAAGGAGGATCATGAGGAGCATTTTAATACTATGATAAAAACATTGTGAATATAGAAAATATAGTCAGAGTACCTCAAATGTGACTTTTGGATAGATTAAGTATCATTATTAGGGCATGTTATCACTAATAAATGGATATCTATAGGCCCTTCTAAAATAATAGAAATTGAGTAGTGGATCATACCAACATCTGTAATGGAGATCCTTAGATTCCTTAGTCTAGTTGGGTATTTCCGATTATTTTTTAGGAACTTATCATAATTTTTAAATACACAAACATAGAAGTCTTAGAGGGGAGTAATTTTTTTTGGACTAGTGGATGTATAAACTGCTTCAAACAGATAAAAAGTGTCTTATCACTACACCATAACTCACACAGCTGATAAGTGGGGAACTCTTTTTTGTATACATTGATTATTAAAAGAAGTTATTAGGTTTTTTACTTATGAAAAAAGATAATGTGATATAATTTTCTTCAAGGAAGTTTAAAGTTCATGAACAAAACTATCTCATATGTGATTTGGAGTTGGTGGTTGTGATGTTCGCATTGAAAATATAGTGTAGTTATCTTTATGGGGAGAAGTGCGAGATATATATTGATCACATGAGTCTCAAAAACATATTCACATAGAAGATGTATAATATGAACCAATGAAGATGTTTGTTGCTCATTAAATTTTATGACTTCTCTATCCGCTACAATCTTCATAAATAGAATGAAGTGGAAATGCTCTAAGTAGAAAGTACAATGAAACATTATCAACATTGAGAATTGATATAGATCCAATATTATTATACATTAAAAGGATGGACATGGGAATCATAAAAAAAGGTACATCTTCATTCCTTTCACAAATGATTTCTCATCCATCCCTCGTGAAGTAAATAAAGGATTCTCAGAGAAATAATGTGTAAATTCAGAAAAAGGTGGAAGCTATAAGAAATGGGGAATCCTCAGAGTTCAAAATTTATGTGGAAGGGTTAGTAATATCTAGGTTATGAAAATTTGTAACATAAAATCATGAGATAAATAGTGATATTTTGAATTATTCACAAATCTCAACCTCCTCCATCCACCTCGATAGCACAAAGATGTATCAAGATCTCTTAGATCCCTACTGGTGGGACAATATGAAGAAGGAGATCACTAAATATACATTAAAGTTACCGGTATGTTAACAAGTGAAGGTTTAAAGAAAATATTATGAGGGAATGACATAACTATTACCCATAACAACATGGAAGTTGGAAAACAACACCATGGACTTTTTCACTAGACATCCGAATTCCTCCAAAAGATATAATGCTATATGGGTTGTCGTGGGTGGTCTTACAAAGACATATCACTTTATCCAAATTCAATAGGACTTCTCACTTGATCATCTTATATGGATATAGATCAGAGATGTTTTTAGGCTGCCTATAGTACCATCATTGATTTTATCTGATTGAGATACAAGATTTACCTCCATGTTCTGGAAATGCATCCAACATGCTCTAAACACTGATATGAATTTTTGTATGACTTATCATCTTCAAACTGAGGGTCAATCTAAGTGGACTATCATGACACTAGAATAAATGTATATATGATGTTTTATAGGCCTCAAAGGATGATGTTATCATAATGTACATAAGGATAAGTTATCTAACAACAATAGTTTCCTATCAAGCATCCAAATGGCTCCACATGAATCCCTTTATAGGAAAAAAATGAAAAACACTTACATTCAAGGATTAAGTTAGTGAATGTAAGCTTCTAGGATGTGAAATGTTTAAATAAATGGTATAAAAGGAGAAAACTATTCTGCATCACATCAAGGTATCCCAAATTTGATAGAAGAGCTATTAAGATAATCATTGACGTGAATCAAGGATTGAGGTTGTTGATAAGGTATTCTTTAGAATACCTCCATTAAAGGGAGTCATTAAATTTTTGAAGAAAGGAAAGCTAAGTCATAGGTACATCATCCCCTTCAAAATTAATGATCGTGTCATAGTTGTGGCATATCTAATAGCACTTCCAAAAACAGTGTCTCAAGTATATGACATATTCCATAAATAACTCTTGAGGAAGTAAATACTAGATACCTCAAATGTAAAGAATTAAGAGGTCGTACTATTGGAAAATTATCTCTATTATGAGGAGTAGCTAGTGAAGATCTTGGACCATATATATAATTTTCTACGTAACAATACTACTCACCAAGAAAAAGTAATATGGATGAACCATAAATATGAAGAATTTACTCGTGAACTAAAGGAAGAAATTAAGGATAAGTACCACCACTTATTTCACCTCAGAATTGTAGAATGAAATTTTAAGGGTGAAATTTCATAAGGGGAAAAGAATGTAATAACCCATAATTTTATTAATAATATTTCCCTTCTTATAATTATGTCATGTAGTATAAAGAAGAAACATCACATATGGAACCCAATAAACACATTTTTCTTATAAATGGGGAATGATAATTTTGCTAGAAAACAAATGAATAATAATTAGAAATATTATAATGGGATAATAAATTGAATATAAGATAATAATAATTGGAAAATTATGATATTCCTCATCCACTAGAATGATTATACTCATGAGCAAAGTCAAAGAAATAAAAAATACTATTAATAATAAAATATTCATTTAAAATATGAAATCATATATATACTTAGGGGAAAATATAAATGAATGAAGAACAAAATAAGACATATTTATTCAAATTACTTAACCCTTACGACTGTTAGAAATCTGGTCATTAGAACAGTATCCTGACCATTAGAATAGTAATGTGACTATTAGGAATAGTAATCTGGCCATTAGAACAGTAACCTCACCTATAAAATTTTAAATAAAATTAAGTTATCTTATGGTAGAAAATAATATATACTTATACCATGGAATAAGTAAATAAATGTTTTAAAAATGATAAATTAAGTGTTTCTATTTTTGTGAAATGTAAATGTTTATATGAAATTTTATATTATTTTAATGATTTAAATAATATATATTTTGATAAAATTGATTCATAAATTAATACATATTTTTTATAATATACTTAATATATAAGATTATGAGTCCATAATTAATTTTTCAATGTATCCTAAAATCGATTATAATATTAAAATATGTATTTTATAAATAAATGACGATTTTATTTAAAAATAAAATTTCTCATATTTACAAAATTGTATTCATAAATAGATTCCATTTTTAAAATATAAACCTTAAAAATGGTTAAGCATAATTTTTGTTAATTTCCTAAAATACATTAAATTTTGGGGAATAATGAAATACTATAATTTACGATATATAGTATTTTAAGCCAAATAAAAGAATTTGTGAGCAAAGGATAATGTAAGAATCCATTAATTCGAACTCACATGATCTAGTAACTATATATAGTCATAAAAATAAAAAATATTTATAGTCTTGAGGAAAAATAATAAACTAATGATTATAATAATAATAAACACCCCTCTCCCCCTTATAAATACGACCCCTCAGCACCCTTTATCATCACAACTTATAAAATTTTCCATTTTAATAGTATGACCAATTAACTTTCTAATCCCTTAACCCACATCCAATATCTACTGGTTTCAATAAAATTCTAAAACTAATTGCCTTAAGGTGGTTCTAATGGAGACAACATTCAAGAGGTAAAATCCTCCTTCTTTCTCTTTAAAATTCATTTTTCTTCCTACTTATCCTCACTTACCCAATCCAAAATAGGATAATATCTTTATATTCATATATATATTGGAATTTTTATTTTGTTAATGTAATTTCCATCATAAAATCTATTTTCTTATCTTTTTATCATAAAAAAACATCATACATGATTGGTCAATTCACCACCTTCCTGGATGATGAATTTTCATTTTTACATTACCACCATCAAGGCTGGCCATAAAACCATTATTATGGTTAAATAATATTAAAATTTTTAAATTAAAATTTGTTTCATGTTATGGAACTTATATATAAACTTAATATTAAAAAATAAAAATAAAACTCCTATATGATGATCGAAAAAATCACCAAAAACAATATAAACATTTATCAATAACGTTTGATCAAATGAATCATCCTCATGTAAAAAAGAAAATGATATATATTACCATTTAAATTTAAAATATTTAACTAGTAAAATATAATTTCACTTCCATATAATTATAACAATTCAATATGAACTTCTACAATTATACACATGCGAAACCATGAAACGAATGCTCCCAGAATTAAGAAATTAAACATTATAACTCATCAAAATGCCTATAAATAAACCTAATAAATTTATAATAACTAAAATGTATATTGAATAGGTTAGTAATTAAATTATTAATTAATATAATTGTATTCTCCATGTCATTATGTTCATCTATAGAACACATTTATTCATAAGTTAAGGGATCTCTCTCAACCTCTATATTTTTTTTTGGGTTAGGACTTCTCTCTCTACCACTATGTATTTATTCTTTATAATTAAATTATTCTTATAATTTATGTTTATATGTTATTAAAAATTTTATCAATTTCATTCAACCATTCATTTATGGTTAATTACATTTTTTAAAAGGTACCGTTCTCAATTCCACTTAATAAGCAAAGCCGATTAAAGGGAACTTCTCAATTTCTTAACCATTTTTAAGTACACCCCATAATATTTTTTAATCCAAATTTATTTTTCTAAAATTTATAATTTAATCATTAAAAACAATCTTAGTTCATTTAATATTTTATATAAACAATTATTCCATTTTCCCCTCTAAACACTTTAACATTTTCCCTTAAAACGCACTAAAGTGGATCATTTATAAAGTTTTTTAATAACTCTTTTTACAAGTTTCCACTTCAGTTGGGAATAATTTATCATGATATATTCCAATATTTTCTTATTAATATCCAATTATGAATTAAATATATTATTTCTTTTACACCATTATGATACAATCATTGGTTGTTCCATATGACATAATATGATACCCATTTATTTCCATGGGTAACTGTTATGTTTATTCTATATTTTTAAGTCTTTATGTGGAAAATAGATGCATTAACATGTTGTTATTGGTGTTCCCAATGAATTGGGTAATGTTTAGTATCATTAGACGTTATGGATGGAGTTGGGGAGTAAACCCAATCTATTATGGGACTTTGTCCACCAGGTGATATAGTCTTGGATGTTAGCCTTAACTTGTGTTTATTTCTTGTTATATGTTGTTTCTACATACCACTATTTTCATGCTCATAAGATCTCATGTTTTATATGTTATTATTCCACATTTTTATTCATAATACATGCCTTTTATGTTTTCATGTTATTCCTTCAAACTCTTTTGTTATGCTTTGTTTCTATAATTATTCTCTTTTGAGGTTTTTTAGCTCATCCTTTTTTTCTATGTTTTCCCTAGATTATACTATGAAGATGTAAGAGCTCAAAGTAAGTGAGGGTCTCATCCTGGAAGATTAATATAGTTATGATTTATTCAATTTCCATTTTAAAATTTTTTTAGACCAAGTCTTAAAAAGACACTTGACTTTATTATCCTCGGTTTGTCTTTTAAGTCTAATTATTCTTAAAATCATGTAATACCATTAGTAAAAGGCTAGGGTCACTATACAACATCCAAATCCATAGAAGAATCAATATCTATGAATAGTATTAATTTGGATCCGATTATACAATATACATAAATTCATCCACAATCCTCCTTCCATACTGATGAATAATATCTTTAGTGTTATCTTTCATGTATTTTCTTCATAATTTATGAACTTTCTCCTCAACATTATTTTTTTAAATTACATTGAATTAATAGTACCACAATATTAATTTTATCCTTATTATTCCTAAAATTTTATAATGTTAAATATATATATGAGATAATGAAAACATAAATTTTCTTCCTCCTCGTCAATAAAAATACTTATATTAATCAATGTGTTAAACTACTTTTCCTCAACGCAGATGAAAATAAATATTTGAAAGTGATCATTGGTCTCTCTCATAGTATCTCTCTTATTTATTTTATTCTTACTTTTTTTATTCAGTGAGATCATGTGAATAATATTTCCATAATATGAATATTAAAAATTCCCTTAAATTGTGAAATATTAGTCTCTATTAAAAATTGGTCAAAATATCTTTGGATAAAACGTCCAATTTTAATATTTTGTAATAATTTAAAATATTCTATTTGAAATCAGGAATTATCATTCCATAATAATCGTAGTTTATTCTCATTGGATTATCCTTCAATATTTAATTCTAATCATGGATTAATCGATTATCATTATGATTTTTATAACTTAAATATTAGTAAATAATCACCTCTCTTATTTCTTCTATATATCTTCTAACATTTCCATCTTATTTATCTATAAAAATTCATAAAATATTAAATTCATGTATTTTTTGATATATTCTTCACACTCCTTTGAATCTATTGATATTTTTTTTATGTTTCACCCTTATGTATTATTTAATTCCGTCATGTCACCCAATCATATTATTTAACTCCTTAGGTTTCCCTTATCATTAATTATATATCTAATGTCTCTATTATGTAGGAGCTGATGAATTTTAAATATTTTATATTGACCATAGAGTATTCTCTAACAACCCTTACATATTCTTGAATATATTTTGGAACACATAAATACTCTTTGGATAACCATATTAATCTTTACATATCATGGTTATTTTTTGGTCAACTCTTATGTATCATAGTTAGGATATGGTACTTTCTCATATTTTACTCTATATGTTTAAGACAACACAAATGTATTTCCATTCCTATAGATATATATTCATTTAAATTTATTTACATGGTGAAATTATAGAGTAAATCTTATGTACTTATTTAATATTAAAGAGAACCTTTATGTATAAAGTACATTGTAAATTTCATCAATAATCTATAACTCTAAATATCTCAAAAACTCTTCTATATCCACCTTAATCCAACTTAAATCTCTTCAAGATATCTAAAATCAAATGAAAACCATTCTTAACAACTTCTAGTTATTCTCACACTTGATTGAAAAAAACCCCCATAAAACCCTCAATGATTCTATAGGTTCTTCATACATTAACCAATAGAATCAACATATATTAAGTGAGGACCCCTTAGACTCTATAGGTGTGATAAATACTCTCCATGAATGAAAAATATAGAACATGGAAGAAGGTATCATTATCTTATCCAGATAGAATCACCACCCCCCCCCCCTAATAAGAGGATCCAATCCTTTATATAGGATCCATTCATTTATTTGGGGAATTATAGTGTTGGTTGAAAACATTTTGTAGTATTTATAATTTAACCTTAATGTAAACCCATTGGAGGGTTATAATCATTAAATTTTTCAATGACTATAACTTGTTATTTCATTCCATAAATAAAATATATCTATTATTCATTACTACTGATAATTCATTTAGATGATGTGAAAGTTGACCATGCACCAAAAATAATATATCTTATGTCATCACATATGACACCAACATCCTCATTTCATTAATGATATATCCATGTTTTTTTATATGATATGAATCATATGCATATTGTGTGTTATGAAATTAAATCATCATACAATATAGTTCATAACATTTTTTCACATATCTTTCAAAATAATAAATACTTATATCAATGTTTAATATTAAATAGAAGGTGTTTCTCTATGGAGATACCAATATTATCCCCATAGACCCTACTAATTTGTTTAGAGAACCCAAAGTATTCCCATATTTATTGTTTTTCATTTTTATATAGGGGAGTTTAAGGTGATAAAATTAGGGAGATTTCTATAATTATGAGTTCTATTACTTTTATATATGTATAGTAAAGTATCAATCATGGAGTAATACAAATTAAGTTATAAAAAATCTAGAATATGAATTATAAAATTAAATATTAAAATTTATTTGAAATCGATATCATACTTGATGAAGAAAATATTGTTTGTTAAGTTTGAGGGATAGATAAATTGCATAAGCTTTAAGAAATCATTATTTTATTGAATCATAAAATTTTATAAATTGGTTGATATTTTCATTATTGAGGTATTCTTACCAAATATTCCCATACTTTTTTGAAACAATAAATTAAAAAAATAAATTATATAACCCAAATACAATAATGATGAGAAATTATTGAGGTAGGCATGGATACGAAAAATAGTAATTTTAAGTTAAAGGTTCACTCTTGTTCTCTATACTTTTAATTTATCAAGTAAACATAAATTATATTAATTTTAAAATAATATATGGAATTATCCTTTGTATATTGTCAATAATGGGTAAGAGAGAATAAAATGGTTTCGGATATATTGATGTGTATTTAATAAATGGGTATTGACAAAAAATCCATAGGGGATATTGTTAGTCTCATGGATGATGATGTTTTTTATTTTTTTTTCTATAAGAAATGATGTCAAATTTCTTTTAGATTATATGTTTTGATAAAGTATGAAGTATTCAAGAAAGGAGGATAATATGATTTAAAGTTATAAGTACCCACTAGATTGATATATTCTTAAGAAAGACTTCTAATGAAAGGAAAATATGAGTTTTTTTCAGTATTCATATGGAAAATAAAATTTAGTTAGATAATAAAAAATGACTACAATAGATATTTTTATCTTGATGAGTTTGAGGTTGGGAGTTACTTCAAATGATTATGGCTAAGAAAAGGTTAATAATCTAGTAAATGTTGGAAGAATTGATAAAGTATTCAGATGTTATTAGAGAATATAGATATTATATTGATTGATTTATAGAATCATATTATTATGTTGTTGAATCTATTAGTGTTTATATTTTGGTTAGATCAGATAAGTTCAATGGAGTATAAATATTATTAAACATTATATCTCTATGGGGAATATTATGAGGTGACTAAAATGGAATAATAAGGAATATAGGTTGATCTTTTTCTTATAAATCATGAATTCTAATGAAATATATCGAAAATACTATTAGAGGACGATGTTTTTAGAATAAATGGATAATTTTAGCTAGTGTAAGATCATTAAAATACTCAAAATAGTTCATATTCCTTGAAAAATATTTTGGAATCATTTTGAAAATTTTGATGATAATTTAATGATTTATGAATTTTTTGAGCTGATTTAAAAAAGTTTAGAGTTGTATAGAGAAATTTTGAGTTAATTTAAGAAGGATAGAGATAAAATTTTATATTTATAAGATATCTAGAAAATATGGAAAATATATATTTCAGGAATTTGGAAACGTAATAGATAGTTAATACTTGGAAATGAAACATATATTTGATTATACATAATATCTCACATAGAATATGTAGGAGATGAATGAAGAAGAATTGGAAAATAATGGTGATATATAAGACTAACACTTAGTTTAAACTGTGACATGTATGAATAACTCAAAGAATATGAAATATTGTCTTCTAAGTTCCACATCTTATTAAGGATTAGTTTTGAGAATACATAGGAGTAATTCATAGATTCTAAAGAATACATAAGGATAAAGTTAGATCACATAAGATTAACATTGATGATGTGTAAGAGTAACATGTGGATTTTATTGGATACCTAAGATCCTTATATTGGTTGCATAATATTAAAATTACTCTCAAGTGAAACATTAGATTAAATATGGTGATGCTATTATATTTTTTATTGAATTAATATCATGATCTTGAGGATTAATCCATGATTCAATACACTATTAGTGATAATATTTGAAGAAGGATATTGTGATGTGATGTGAATTATTTCACCATAATTCTAACTACATGTTATCATGGATATGTGAAAGAATAAAATTTATTTATCAAAGCTAGAGAAAAAAAATAAGGCGAGATTTAAATAAAATTAAATGAGGAAGATTGTAGATATATGAAAAAAATATCCAAATTATATTCGAGGATATTTAAATAAAAGGAATGTTTTGATATCATAAAGATTAATATTTCCTTATTCTCAAAATATATTTAACCTAAATAAAAGAGTTATTGAATAAATATCATGATATTATATTTTAGGTGTGATTCCCTATTCAAAATCTGTATTTTTGTCCCCATTATCTTGCTAAAAATATAAATATACAGATGAGGTAATAAAGAAAATTTGGAGAGAAAAAAGATAGAAGATATCAAATTACTACTCTAGAATATTATAAAGGTCAAACAAAAAGAAGAAGAGGGAGATTTTGAATTAGAACAATGTAAAAATTACTCAATATGATTTGGTTATGGATGTATCAAAGGGGAGATAAATAATGGAAAGTTGATGCTAATGATATTAAATTTTTCAAGTGTTAATTTTCATGATTAGTGGTATCCCTAATGAGATTACTATAGTTGAAGAAGAAAATACTAAAAACTTACTCCTATAGAGACTCATGCTTAGACTATTAATATTTCTTTATGTAGTTCTGTCTAAATGTGGTAGTGAATATGAGACCTGGTTGGTGCCGGTTTCTATTTGAAATTCAGTGCATTATAAGAATATTGGTGTCATTCATTATAATATCATTGGAGGTTAATTAAAGGGTTTTAATTTATTCCATTTTTCAATGTTGTTCTGCATAATAAAATATTATATATGTGTGGGTGGGATAACAACCATCATACACTGATCACTAAGTCGCACATTATGAGTGAACCTCAAAAATATATATGTATTATGATATTTATTGTTTTTTATTTTCATTCCTACAGACCAAGTGTGAGATGAGATTTTGATATCAATTCATTCCAATAGGTTTAAATGTAAAAAGGAAAATATTTTTTATTTAGTGAATAACTTGATACACAGATTCATCCAGCCCTCAAAGTGTGGCCACACCGATTCTATAGAAGAAAACTTCCTAATTCCATAAAAAACGTATTTCATTTACATAGAATAAATATTTTTATTAATCTTTCACAAAAATAATTTAATTTTTAAAACAATATAGAAAGAAATTATAGGTGAAAATAAAATAATTTTCCAATTTCAGAACAAATACAATAGAAATATTTGGATGATATATTCTTAATTACAATACAAAAACTCTTCCCCAATTTCTGATACATATATATAACACTCTTTTGATCAATTATCTACTATTTATGAGTCTTTTCACATTATCAAAAATGTGAGATGCACACATGATATCAAATACCCTTGTCTTTTAATTAGAGACATTAATTTTAATAAAATTCACATCTTTAATCCTAAAATAGAAAAAATTTCAAAAATGGATTCTATTATAATAATATATATGACCAATATATAAATAATCTCAAAAATTATGTGAATGATACAAACTGTTTTATAAAAAATAAATATTAACTAGGTAAGAAAATTGATTTATATTAATTCAATAAGTCATTTTATTTAAGGGACTCCCACAAAAATGGGGAGTTATATTAAATATTAATTAGGGGCCCAAAATTCATATTTCAGAAATTTTTCAGTCCGGCTTGGTGTTTATATCAAAATATATCTATTTAGGTAAACAGTCATGTAAATTATATCATATATGACTCTGGGGTAGTTAAATTTTATCACCCCTGATTTTAGGTAAATAACCTTTTATTCATTTATTTTGAGTGCTTTTAATGTCAGGGTTAATTTTTAGGAGTTTATGAGGGGTTTTGACGTCTTTTGGAGGATTTTCTAATGGTTCACAATTTTTACATGATTATAAAAACTAGTGTATAATCTCTAATAAACTATTTAATTTAAGAAAGTGGGAACAGGGAGGGTTCATGTTTGTAGATTATTTTTGGATAAAAAGTGTGAGTTCCCTAGAAAAACCATTCATCTTGAAAAATAGGGAAAATCATGGATGAATCACAATTTTCCTTACCAAGTGAGCCTACTGTGAGAGGTATAGACTTACGACAATAAGACCACATGGTTGGAGAATGGTTTTTCAAAATGTATGGCCTAACCATGTGGCATGCATTTGGTCCTACTTAAATTTTGGGTCAATTCCATTTTATTCCCTTTAACCCTTGTTCTTTTCCTAATTAGTCCACAACTCAAAATCTATTTTCTCCTTGGAGTTTAGAAATTAACCCATTGATATGGAAATGATCCTTAGGAGAATCAATGTGGGGTAGAAGATTGAATTCATTGGTAAATACACATTCCTTCTCATTTTTCTTAGATACTAGTTTATTATCCCTCTTAAGGAAACATATATATAGTCTATTATGGGTTGATCTATTTGTTTTGAATGGTTCTATGATGAAATATTGTTGGATCTAGTGAACTAATCATGGGTTGTGAAAAAATATTTATGTTTCATTATGCCATTATTAGTTTTAACCAACCATTGTGTGGTAGGTGTCTTTTCTACAACATCCAATTTATTTTGAAATTATAGGGTTAGTTTTAATTAAATTATTTTTTAGAATGGTTTTGAAATTCTACTGTAATTGTTGATGGAAATATTTTTTTTTTGGATTGAAAATCATGGAATGTCGATTAGTTTTTGAAAAACCCCCTTTGTATATAATTTCAAAATTATGGTTTTAAAATTGTGGTTTGGTTTTGATGAATGTAAAGTATTTATTGAAATGATTTAAAGATTGAAATTCTTTTATTTTAATGAATTGGAATGATGTAGGAATAACTGGTTGAGTGTGTGTTTATTGGGGTGGATAATGGTCATGAAGTGCCACCCTCAAAGTGGTAAATAGTATGGATGTGAAGTTTCAACATAAATGGTAACACTAATCTTGATTGTGGGTGGATTAATGTTTGAGTGGGAGGTTTTGTGTGTGAACATGGAATGATAATGAGAAATAAAAATGAGAATATTATATAAATGATTTTATTATTCTTCTTGGTAAATTGTTATGGATTTGAAATAAACTATTTTTACTTATAAAAACTATTTTATATAAAATGTTCTAAAAAAATTTCATAGTGATGTGAGTTGGGAAGTCAATTGGGAAATACTTCTAGGTTTTATTATAATCCCTTGTTGTGAATTTTGGTGTGTTTTTTGGTATCATCTATTGGTACATGGGAAAATTTAAGGTATCATATTTTTCCAATGGTGTGTCTTGATACCTTGTTCATAGCAGGTGGGGTTGGAGCATGGTACTTGGGATGGGTGTTTCTTGGGTTTATGTCATTTGGTTGTATTTTGGTGGTTGTAGTCTATGGTATTCCATGGATATTGTCTTGGGTTTTCCTCTATTACTCTTATATGGTTTTATATTTAAGTTATTTCTAATATATATTCTATTTTATTCCATAATATATATGATTATATGATTATTGTATATTTGTTTATTTGTTTTATATTTAAAAGATAAAATGATACCCACTTGTTCTTGAAGCCCTTGGATTTTTTTTTAAATATTTGGTGTCTTGGGGATGTCGCCTAAGTCCTAGTAGCACACTCATCACTTCTCAATACAATGTAGAGGGGTAGGATGTTACTAATGGTTTTAACTAGTTTGTCCATTGACATAGAAAATGGTATCACTTTTGGTGAGTCCAAATATCATTATTAAAAAATGGGGTCAATTTTGTTTGGTCTTTCAGTTGGTAATAGTATCGGTCTATCTCTTGGGATGGTATTATGTAGATAGGATTATTAGAACATGAAAGGTATATAATCAAAAGGAATAGTTATCCTATTTATGTTGGACTTCATGTTACTAGGGTTTTGGGTATAATTGTGATTTAAGAAACTTCATTATGTGTTTTCACCTCATAGTCATGGGTTTTGCGGATGAGAGTTGTATGTGATGCCTTGATAGTAAGACTTCCCAATAGGATTTCATTATTCATTATGATTTTATTGGATTATGAAATGGGAAAAATGTGTTAATTTTCAAAAATAGTGAAAATGGTTTTTTAAAACAAGGGTGAAGTTTTTTCAAAATTGGTTAAAATGTTGATGATGATTGAATTATAGAAAAAATGTAGAGATATGAGTTAATATGGTGAATTATAATTTCTAAGACTTTGGTTTCTAATGAGTGAAACTGAATAGAATTTTGTTTTGGCTAGACTGAATTGCACTGGGTAGGATTTGTAGGAATCAACTGAAAGTGGCTATAGAGAATATGGTTGTACCTAAGCCACAAGTGAAACAAATCATATTCCAAATAATTATCTAGGATTCTTATTTCATGGATAAGGGTAATAGGAATAAATGAAAATGGGAAGTGTACTGCTCGGTTAAATTAAAAAATAGGATCCACTCATTTTTTGAGGGTATTTAGAGATAGAGAAATAATAAGTCTAGTTTAATAGGATGAATCAAATCATTAATTTTCGTAGGACACTGTTAGTGTTGAAAGAAATGTTTGAAAATTATATGCTCTAGGATTTGGCATGATAATTGTGGGAGTTAATAGTTAAAGATATACTAGACTAAGACATGACATGAAAGGATTTTGAATAATTATTTAACAACAAATTATATCCTTACACCTTTTAGATTTCTAGAACAATGAACCATTTCAATTTATAGAAAGATAATCTCTTAATAACAAAGTACGTAGCTAAATTGATGAATTTAGTCCATTTTTTCATGGATGTTAATCTATGTTCATCCATAAAGGCTTGATTTTTTGTGTAGATATTAGGACTAGATGGTATTGCATCTTGATTTTGTAACGTATGTTTTTTGAATTAATTTAATCTTATTGATATTTTTCATTTCACACAATATTGAATAGAGATTTTTTATAAGAAAACACTATATATGGATTGAGTTATATGAAATACCTATTAAATATTATGTTACATGAAACAATTGTATTATATTATGGTATAAGAAACACTATACCTAGCTTTTTTCACACACAACACCGAGTTTTTTTGATAGCATGCATTACACGCAAGATCGAGTTTTACCGAACATAAGTATATTATTAAAATATTGTAATTTAATATTGTAAGATATAAACATGCTTTTAAATTATAATTTATGAATAATATTTACTAACTTATGAAAATATACGTTTTAAAATATTAATTCATTGGTTAATAAATAATTATAAATGAAAATACATACCAATTGATCATAATGAAAAAATATTTTTATCCAATAGTTATTTTGTCTATATAAAATAAATAATTTTAAATTAGTGAATGATATTAACAATATATATATGATACTTATTCAATAAAATATTTTTTATATTCATCCAACATATTTTATAGGCATAAGATAAGAACAACCCCACTTTTATGCATAAAAATCAATATTTGTCATCCTTTTAATGGAGAACCCATTTTAAATCCAATTGTGAAACTTTTTTATATTATATTTGAAAAAAAAAATTATTATTTTAAACTAGAATATAATAATTTACTTCAGTTGAATTTTTGTTATTTTTCTTATAAATTTCATGTTTTTAAGAATATTAAAAAATACAAAATTTTAATTGGAAAAATCATTTTTCATTGAAATAATTTATTGTGTTAAATTATAATTTTTATTGATTTTAATGAATAATTAGATCAAATATTTTTATATTAATCTAGTTTATTTCATCGGAATTAATTTTATATTGATCATATATGTATAATAGTTTCAATATTTTGCATGTTTTAACTTTAATAAACCGTTTTATCACCCCATCAATGGGATAAATTTTAAATTATTTACTACAACTTATTTGTTTTGAGTTTTGTGAAATAGATTCAATATTTTCTATTAAGTAGGTCTAAATTATTTAAATATTTTTCATTTATTTTTTTGAATCATTAATAGTAAATTCAATAGAATTTATTAACGTGGTAAAAGATAAATTAGGTAATTATGTGTAAAAAATATTTTTATAAATAATATAAAATTACCATAAAACTTGTCCAAATTTCATTGGATGAGTTTTTTTCCACCAAAATAATTCATGGGAAGAAATTATAGCCTTTTTAATCGACTTGGAAGAGACTATGACATTTATTATATTTTATTTAAAAGAAAGTTAAAGATGTCATACTCATATTTTCAATAACTATATAAATTTTAATACAAGGTTATATAGAATATAAATTCAAATATAAATATTAATTTGAAATCTAAAATTATTTTCTTTATCATGATAATTTATTTTATACTTTTAGGAAATAAAAAAATTCTTAATGTCCTCTAAAATGATGATGCACTAATTGTTTTATTAATGGAAATAAAAAATAAACAATACTAAAAACAATAAAATTAATATAATTAATGTAATTAATGTAATGCATGAATTTTCAAGAAGTGTTTTACATGTTAGTGTTAGTTAATATTAGTTTATAAAATAAATCTGGTTTTTATGATATTTTTAAAAGCAAAATAATGGATAGTGTCATAATATACACTAATGATATTATATGAGAGTAATATTTTATTAAATTATTTAAAAATAATAAAATATTAAACAAGTAAAAGGGTATTAAATCTGGTATAAAACATCTTAAATATTCTATTTGTATTCAAATTGACAATTTATATGTAAAAATTAAAAACTCATAATATTCAAACCTTTGTTAGTATAGTTAAAATTAAAATAGGTTAACTAAGGGTTAATCAAAAAATAAGATTAAAAATTACCTCAAAACCAATATTAATTTTATTTTTGGATGATATTACAACCTTATAATATATTTTATTCCAATAGATTGAATTTTTGAGGTATTTTTATTAAGAATTATATTATTATAAATTAATATTTTGAGAAATTCCAAAAGTGCCCCTCCCATCTCTTATAAAAGGGAACTTATCCTCCTCTTATCTACACACAACAAATCCTATTTATTTTGGACAAAATATATCTAAATATACTCCCAACATCCATAACTTAATCCCATAAGCCTGAATATTGTCATAACACTAATAGATTTATGATCTATACCAACGGTTTTGGGAAAACCATTAGTATAGTTCACTAATCTAGACCTATACCAATGGTTTGGCCAAAACTGTTGGTATAGGTCACTTATATGGACCTATACCAACGGTTTTCCCAAAACCATTGGGATATGTCACAAATTTGTAGCTACACCAATGGTTTTGGGAAAACCGTTGGTATAGTTCACTAATTTGGACCTATACCAACGGTGTTGGGAAAACTGTTGGCATATGTCCATTATAGAGACCATGTACCAACGGTTTTGCCCAAACCGTTGGTATATGTCCTTCCTATACCAACGGTTTGTCCAAAACAGCTGGTATAGGTCCCAAAATCAAAGAACCTATACCAACGGTTTTGGGAAAACAGTTGGTATAGGTCTATTATAGAGACCCTATACCAACAGTTTTGGCCAAACCATTGGTATACGTCCCCCCTATACCAACGGTTTTCCAAAACCGTTGGTATATGTCCCAAAATCAAAGAACATATACCAATGGTTTTGGGAAAACTGTTGGTATAGGTCCATTATAGAGACCTTATTCCAATGGTTTTCGCCAAAACTTTGTTATAGGTCCCCCATATACCAACAGTTTGTCCGAAACCATTAGTATAGGTCCCAAAATCAAAGAACCTATACCAATGGTTCTCAAAACCATTGGTATAGGTACATGTATTTTTAATGGAATCTTCATATAGGGGACATTAAATAAATCAAAATTTAAAATATTTATGATAATACATATATATATATTTGTGAAATTATATTCACAAAATTGAGTTAGGTTAGTGGTTAGGTCGTTCAATCACAAACAGTAGGTACTGGGATCAAAACCAACTGAATCATTGTTTTTTGAATTACATACAGCAACAGTTTTATGGAACCGTTGGTATAGGTCTATACTAATAGTTTTCCCAAAACCGTTGGTATATACCTATCCCCACGGCTTATAGAAACATGTTTCTCCAAACCGTTGGTATAGGGTATTTTTTTAGTACTGTAAAATCAACTAAAGTTGCCATTTTGTGAAAATAAAAGGAGAAGCCCAAAGAAGAGGTAACGTCCATCAACAAATATTTTTTTTATTTCTTAAACATCTTATGCTATTTTTATTTAATATTTATATAATAATATTACTATAATAATTACAATGGTATTTTTTATATTAAGGTTTAGACCTAAAATCACACACACGTCCATCTAATGGGTAAAGAACTTACCGTTCTTGTGTACGATGAACTACCACCTCAAGAAATGATGTTGTTTATTTTTCCTTTACCACCTCTATTAATTGGAATTGTGATGGAAAATATATTTTTATATGATATATATAATACTTATGATGTATCTAGTCTTCTTTAATTATAATATAAAACATACCTTCATGCTTTCCATTTTGTGTAAATATGATAACATTGTTTTTGGATTTGTGCACTACTACCTCCTCAAAGTGATGTGATTCATTCACACATTACATGGAAAGTATTAAGGATTGGTTTTATAAAATTATATGAAATAATAATTATAATGGAATAATATATATATATATATATGTCATTTAACTTATTCCTTTCAATATGATAAGAAAACAGAAACAACGTTCAGGCATACGTATAGCCTACCATCTCCATGAACTATGTATTCCATTTCATATATCTATATTTAACTGATATTTTTTTGATTAATATAATTTATATATAAATAATATTTTATATTATGAAAATATTTAAATCACGACTTAAGTAATATTATCAATAGTAACAAGTCAAAAACCTACGATAGACAAAGCTGTTATTACCTGAAACATTACATTAACATGGAATTGTTGATAAGAGGGTAATAGAAGGCCATAAATAAATCATATATGGTATGGTATAATTTAATATTGTTATTTAATATATTTATAATAATTATATATGTATTATACAATATGTTTTTATAAGTACGATGGGATTGATGAAATAAGGTAATGGAATTTCATCTCAATTTTTATTTCGGTGAGAAACATGCCATATTCACCACTCGCTTCTTTTTCATGATGTATATAATTACCTATGACATGTTATATCAATAATTTTATTTATTTAATTATATTAAAATCCATAATTATTGTTACACTTTTATGGGGTTCATGATTCTAAAGTTACTCAACTAGTAATATATTTTCGTCCCTTCATTTTTTGTGAGATACAAGCCATGATTACCACCTATTTTTTATATGTGGAGTATGTAAAAACCATGAATGTATTATATGATTATTATAAATAATTTTATGGGGATTAAGATATCCATTTTATGATATCTCTTTTACAGGGTTTATGTCATGACCCGTCCCCCGAAGCCTGTGCTGTGACTACCCCAAGCCCACCTTCCATAGGCCAGGGGCTGGCGACTAGCACTGAAAGGAATTTTCCCTAAAACTCAGAAGGCATTGCCTCTATAACCTGAAAACTCACGTAACCAAGAACAGAACAAGATATGAACACAAGAAAACTATATAACCAAAATAGTTCTGAAAGTAAAGGGGTCGGAATACAAGCCCAACAGTAAAGGTACAAGTACAACTGAAATAAAATACAACTAAAGAAAGTGAAAAAGGTAGCTATTGGGTCATCTTTCGAGGTTCCTACCTAAATGGAAGGTACAAATCTCCTCCTCAGTACTCCATGTCCACCTGTATCCTCTATGAACCGACATGCGGTATGGTCCACCTCTAGGCACCATCCAGTCCTGGTACTCCCAACCTCAGTCAGTGCTCTCAGTCGTCTGCATCCAACACAACAAGGTGCAAGAATATCCCATTTAGGGGTGAGTATAACGATACTCACTAGGGAACCTGAGACCCCCAGGGTCTCACAAATACAACAACGATAAACCACAAAGTATGAAATCAATAGATAACCCTACTTAGGTATATGCCCATACATATACCTAAGTCAACAAGTAATCTATCTCAATCCTGAGGAAAACATAGAGATACTAACTCAGATCACACCAATATTTATTCTAGGGGTAGTAACAAGTAACATCTCTAGTCACATCATAGAACACCTCTACTACAAGAGAACCCCTCCTCTATCGAGTATAGTGGGCCTATCGCGTCACACATAGGTGCTTCCCACTAATATTGGACTCCTGAGGTACTCCTCCGGTCGAGTATTGTGGGTCTACCACATCACATAGAGGTTCTCCCCACCGTTGCTCTGCCACATCACACAGAGTCGCTCTCCCTCATTACTTACATAGGTACTCCTCTTGTCGCGTACCATGGGTCTGTAGTGTCACACAGAGGCGCTCCCCACCGTGGCCTGCTGAGGTACCCCTCTTGTTGAGTATTGTGGGTCTTTCGCATCACACAGCGGAACTCTTCACCATGGGTCTATCGTGTCACATAGAGGCAATACCCATTGGGACTTTCAAGTCACTCTAAGTCGAAAAGGTCAGTAGTCGTCAAGTCTCAGCAAGCTACTGGGTTCCCACACTATGCATGCTCGTCTCCGGGAGTATCTTCTCCAAAAGAAACTGGTCGATACTAAAACATCCACGAAGTCCAAAAAATAAGTATCTTAGAGTTCCACCACATCATAAGGGTCTCAATGTAACAGACGGTGCATCAATCGGACTCCTGAACTGTGAGTTATTAGCCATTTAGTTCTAGGGGCCCGGTTGAATTCGTGCTCGATCCAACCGGACTGTTCTCCATCACAATCCAAAACATAGTGGGGTATCACTCAAAGGGACAGACTCACTCCGGGTTTCCCAACGCCATTGACGGTTCTTCAAACGAACGTCCGGTGCCAAAGTTATGGCCAAAAGAATGTAAATGGTTCTTAGTGGGCCCGGGTCCGGTCCGACACGGTCAGACCGACCCGGCTCGACCCAGCCTGATCCAACCTAGTTTGGGTTGCCCGACAAAAGCCGTTGGGTCCGGCCTGGCTCGCGCTGGTCGGCCAGGCCCGCTGGGTCTGGCCCGGCCCGTGAGGGCCGCGAGGGTGCCGCGAGGATGGCACGACCGAGGGGTACCGCGAGGGCATAGGGCGGCTCGGACGAGGGGTACCACGAGGGCGTGGGTCGGCATGGCCCTGCCTAGGGTGACTCGGCCGAGGGCAGTGCAAGACCGTGGAGCGACTCGGCCGCAGAGTGGCGTTTTGGCTGCGGGGTGGCAGTCCAGCCGTAGGGCGGCGGTCAGGACATGGGGAGGTGGTCCGGCCACAGGGTGGTGGTCCATCCACGGGGAGGTGGTCCAGGCATGGATCGGTGGTCCGGTCGTGAGGAGGCGGTCCGGTCATGGGGTGGCGGTCTGGCTGTATGGAGGAAGTCCGACCATGATGCGGTAGTAAGGCACGGAGGTCGTAGATAGCAGAGCCGTGGGGCGGTGGGGTGATGTGCCTTTGCCGGTGTCCGGTTTATCCAACCTCTCTTGTTGTTCTTCATCGTCGCCTTACTCCATTGCAAAGAACACACAAGAGAAGCATAATGTCATAGGGGGTCGGGCCATGTTTATTTGGACCACATTCTCCGCACTAGGGTGGTAGAAAACGGCTCAACATTAACAAGAATGAAGAACGTCAAACCCGCCCACAATGATTATTCTCTAAACCTACAAAAGAAAACATATGTGGGTCAACTAATTAGAAATTTTATCTGCATTACTTGTTTTATAAGGGAATAACATGGGTAAAAAAATATAATCATTCACAATAAACCCCTACCTCAGGTTCTTCGTTGACATTGGCGCGAGAAGGTAGTACAGACGTCAATTCGTCATATATGAAGACGTCCCATGTCAAAAGAAGTCACGATGAAGAAGTTCAAAGTCGAGTTCCGCATTCTTCGTTGGCGAAGCATTATTCGTTGGGAGGTGAAGTTCTTCGTTGGTAGGTGAAGTTCTTTGTTGGAGAGATTTCTCCCACCAAGATCTCTCTCTCCTTTTCCAAAAAATTATCTCGAAAGTAAACCCCCCCCCCCAAAATATAAAGTGTTTCCCCCAATTTTGATTATTGGAACAATTTTAAATTAGCTAAATTATTTATCTAAGTTGGCACAATTTAATGTGTTGCGTTGGCATAATTAATGTGGTGGAAGCCCAAGAGTATCCTCCACATTAAAGAGGGAGTTGAGAGGGCTTCTCCTCCATTGTGTGGGGAGTTCAAGAGGTTTATACCTCATGTGGTCCCCACCACCATAATATCCCCAAGAGGGTTGTTACAAAAAAAAGGGTATGTTTATTTTATTTTATTATTTCCATGAAAAGCCCAAAAAATTATCTTTCACCCTCAACCAACTATCATCGAGGTGAAAGTCTCCTTAAGCGAATATGGGCGCTGCGATTTCAACAGGGCCCTTGGATTTAAATACCGAGCACCGGTTCAAAATTTAGAAAACTCTTCTCACATGTTTACTGAACAAACCCAAAAGAAATCATAAATTAATTCCAGGCACCCCGGACCTCAGAATCACGCGCCGTCAGTTTCAGAGGACTCGTAAAATTCCAATTTATTTAAAAAATACATGGAAATTCCTGGTCTTTACATTCTTCCCACCTCAGGGATTTATGTACCGATAATCCATAACTCATAACTAGGTAAACGTGTGGGGGTACTGAGCACGCATCTGAGCCTCCCACTCCCATGTTCTCTCCTAGAGGTTCTCATGCCCCCAGCGAACGCTCACCAGAGGTATCGACCATCCACAAAGGACCCACTCCTATCGATCCTCAATCTCTACTAGAACCTCGGTAAAAGTCTCCCCATTGTCAACGTCCAGCTCTCCATAGTCGATGATGTGAGAATGTTCGTGCACTTATCTACTCAACTGGGACACGTGGAAGAAATCATGCACCCGGTACAACTGAGGAGGAAGAGCTAAGCGGTATTCCACCTCTCCAACTCTTCTCAAAACCTGAAAAGGCTTGATGAATCTCAGATAAAACTTACCACCTCAGCCAAATATCTGTAGACCTTTTCGGGGTGAGACCCAGAGAAATATGTGGTCTCCATCCTCGAACTCCAGAGGTCTCCATCTCTAGTAGGAATACGACTTCTGCCTGTGCTATACAGTCTTCATCTGCTCCTGGATGATCTGCACTTTCTCTGTGGTAGCTTATACAATCTCTAGTCCCACTAGTGCTGACTCCCCTGGGTCAGTCCAGCATAAGGGTGATCTGTAAGGTCACCCATAAAACTCCTCTAAAGGTGTCATCCCAATGGTGGAGTGATAGTTGTTGTTGTATGAAAAATCCACCAAAGGTAAGTGATCCTCCCAGCTACGACCGAAGTCGAGAACACAAGCACACAGCATGTTCTCAGGGGTCTGAATGGTCCGCTCAGTCTGGCCATCTATCTGAGGATGGAAGGCGGTGCTCAAATGAAGTTGCATCCCAAAAGCCTCCTAAAACCCATTCCATAGCCGGTAAGTAAAACGTGCATCACAATCAGAGAGAATCGCCAAGGGTACTCCATGTATCCCTACAATATTCTATACATAGAGGCGTCCCAAACTCTCTACTGAACCCTTCTCTCTGAACGGTAGGAAGTGGGCTGACTCGGTGACTCGATCGACGATCACCCAAATCGAGTCATGACCCCTAGATATACATGGAAGTACTATCACGAAGTCCATGGATATCTCATCCCACTTCCAATCTGGGACCTCCAAAGGAAGAACCAAGCCTGGTGGTACCTGATGCTCCGCCTTCACATACTGACAAGTGAGGCACCGACAAAAAAACTCTACTACTTCTTTCTTCATTCCCAGCCACCAGTGCTGTCATCGGATATCCTGTCACGACCCATCCTTGGACTCTCCACATCAAATACTCCGAGGGTAAGGCTAGCCAAATGATGTGTAATTGGCTGCACACTCCACTGGGTAAGTCTATCCTGTGCTAAAAAGGATCCATTCTCGCCGGTGAAGGGATACCTGGTCCCATCCATTCGAACACACTGCACTTTTCACCTAATATAGTGTATCTGAGCATGTACTATAGATAACCAATCCATACCCAAGATGATGTCGTACGGCCTTGACGCTGCTACTAGGAGATCCTATCTGAAGCTCTCGCCTCATAGAGTAAGCTCGCACTACTGAAACCAGTGTGTAATCATCGAATCCGCTCTTGTATGTGTCTCTAGCCGTAAGTATCAAGCCAACGACTCTGTCAGAATCTTCGAGCTCTAAATGAGGGTAGTGGAAATAAAATAATGACTGGAACCTGTGTCTATAAGTATTGTAGCTAAGGTAGAGTAGACATAGATCGTACCTTGTGTCATTTTCGGAGCACCATGATCGTAAGCCTCAGATGCATGGGGCTGAGATCTCCCCTTTCCACCTACTCCCTGTGGTCGGGGTGGACCTCCTGGTGGTGGTGGCGGAAAAAAATCAAATCGTCGGCCACCGCCAGCTGCACAACTAGCTCCTCTGCCACATCTTCATACTCCCTGTGGACCAACTCGATCACGCCTCTATCTCTGCCTAGGCGGTAGCTCGACCATCTACTGATCATCCATATGACGGGTTGAATAGTCACGAGCCATGTGACCCTGCCTGCTGCATGAGTGACATTGCAAGATCCTTTCCTGATTGGTTCTGGATCGGGTGCCCCGCACAACGGATCCTGAGTCATGCGGTTGTCCACTGTTAGGTCTAGTCCTCTTGGAACTCTGTGATGTATGTCTACTTCCGACTATAGAAGACTCTACTACGTGATGACTGGTGGTACGTCTCAATGCTAGTGACTAATCAGAATAGAAACTCTCCACTAAGAGGGCTCTCTCTAACACCCCTGCCTACATCGGGATGTTGAGTGAGATCATCGATGCCCCGATCTCCCATTTTATCCCTTGCTCGTAGGTATGAGTCGTAAATAATGGGTCTCATGCAATATCCATGGAGTAGCATGAGTGGTCAGTGAACCTCGTTGAGTACTGAGCCACAGTCATGGTGCCCTGCTACAGATGAAGAAGCTCGTGTATGCGCACTATGCGAAGAGTCGTCGGGACAAACTCTGCCCAAAAAATACTCTCGAAGTCTGCCCAGAGAAGTGTCACCTCATCGTGAACTTGGAGCATCAAGCTCCACCATCTGTCTTCTGCTACATATAGAAGAATTGTGTAAAGGATCACCATGATATCAGCTATTGTCCCTATGAGTCATAAGAATCTCACCACAGACTCCAGCCAATCCTCAGCCGCCTGTGGGTCCATCTCTCCCTTGAACCTGGGTGGCCTCTAGCGATGGAACTCATGAAATGTGCTGAAACGGAATGCACTCTCTGCTGTTGGGGATGGTGGAATTGGTAGACCAATAGGTATTAGTACTTCCGATGCCTCCGCTGGTGCCTCTACTAGAAAAGGGACCTTCATCGAGGCCTCGTCGCTCGGTGGGCTATCGGTGCATACAACTCTCGAAACCCTAGTTGGCTGTCTGTGTTGAGGCATCCTAAAACGAAACAGGTTCTCCACGATCAATAAGTTATACCTTGTGAGATGAATAAAGATATAACAAATAAAACTCTTGGAAACACACACACAATCATTGTTTTAGTGCACTGAGTCAGAAATTAGAAGTCAGTGTCCTGGTGTATGGATACATCAGCCACCGCACCAACACTAGACTCCCTGAACTAAAAACCATAGTCACTACACTTAACATTATTTCCATTAAAAAGAAATATTATAGTCCTATGTTCTGTGGTAGAACCTCCCTATGATACCAATTTTACAGGACCCACCACCCAGGGCCCATGTCGTGTCCTCCCCAAGTCTGCCTTCCATAGGCCAGGGGCTGGCGACTAGCACCAAAAGGCTTTTTTCCTAAAACTGGGATGACATTGCATTTATAACCTGTAAACTCAGGTAACCAAGAACACAACAAGATATGAACACAAGAAAACTGTAAAACCAAAAGAGTGCTAAAAGTAAAGGGGTCGGAATACAAGCCCAACAGTAAAGGTACAAGTACAACTGAAATACAATACAACTAAAGAAAGGGAAAAGGGTTTCTACTGGGTCATCCAATGAGGTTCCTACCTAATGGGTAGGTACGGATCGCCTCCACAACACTCCACGTCCACCCCTATCCTCTACATAACGACACGCCGTATGATCCACCTCTGGGCACCATCCAGTCCTGGTACTCCCAACCTCAGTCAGCATTGTTCGTCGTCTGCATCCAACACAGCAAGGTTCGTGCACATCCTATATAGGGGTGAGTATAACGATACATAGTAGGGACCCCGATACCCTCAAGGTATCACAAATACACCAAGTATAAACCACAAAGTATGAAAACAACAGATAACCCTAGTTAGGTATATGCCCATACATATACCTATGTTATCAAGTAATCCATCTCAAACATGAGGACAAAATAGAGATACTGACTTAGCTCACACAAGGATTTATTCTAGGGGTAGTAAAAAATAACATTTTCAGTCACATTGCCGAACACCTTGGTTGCTAGAGAACCCCTTTTCTATCGAGTATATTGGGAAAGACATGTCACCCAGAGGTGCTTCCCACTAATATTGGAATGTTGAGGTACTCCTCCTATCGAAAACTGTGGGGCTGTCACATCACATAGAGGGCCTCCCCACCATGGTTCTGCGACCTCACACAGAGGTTGTCCCCCTCATGACTTGTGGAGGTACTCCTCCTGTTGAGTATCGTCGGTCTGCCGCATCACACAGAGGATCTCCTCACTGTGGCCTGCTGAGGTACCCCTCTTGTCGAGTACCATGGTTCTACCATGTCACACAGAGGTGCTCCCCACCATGGGTCTACCACGTCACACAGAGGTGCTCCCCATTGGGCATGTCAATTCACCTTGAGTTGAAAAGGTCAGCAGTTGTCAAGTCTCACCCAGCTACTGGGTTCTCTCACTATGCTCACTTGCCTCTGGGAGGATCCTCTCCACAAGCTACTGGTAAATATTCAAACTACCATTTTTTCTCATGAATAAGAATCTAAAATTTATGCCACGTCATTGGGGTATCAATGCAATAGACGACCTATCAATCGGACACTCGGTCTGTGAGTTATTAACCTTTCAGTCCCAGGGCCCGGTTGGATTTGTGCTCGATCCAACCTGACCATTCTCCATCTTAATCCAAAACACAGCGAGGTATCACTCAAAGGTACCTCCTCACTCTAGGGTTACCAATGCCACTAATGATTTGTCAAATGGATGTCTGGTTCCAATGTTATGGCCAAAAGAATGTAAATGGGTCATAGTGGGCCCATGTCCGATTCGAACCGGTCGGACTGACCCGGCCCGACCTGGTTCGGGTCGACCTCGCCAGACCTGCTGGATCTGGCCCGGACTGCGAGGGCCGCGAGGGTGCCACATGGAAGGCTTGTCCGAGGGGTGCCGTGAGGGCACGAGGCGGCTTTCCCCAGCCCAGGGCGGCTCGACCGAGGGCGGCGGGACACCACGGGGCGGCTCGGTCGTGGAGTGGATGTCCGGCCACGGGCAGACGGTTCGGTAGCGAGATGGTAGTCTGGCCATAGGGAGGCGGTCCGGTAGCCGAGCGGTGGTCCGGACGGGGGGGGGTCTGTCCATGGGGTGGAAATCCGGCTGCTGGATGGCTTTCCGAACGTGGGGCGGCAGTCCAGCCGCGGGGCGGTGGTTCGCCCGCAGGGCGGTGGTCTGTCCATGGGACAACACCTTGGGGGATGGTGTCGGCAGTTCCTCGGGTGGCGGTGGAGGCGGCGGCATCTTGGGCGATGGTTGTGGTGGTGGCAGCTCAGGCGGTGGTGGCGACGATGGCTCGGGTGGTGGTAAGGAAACGAGGTCATGGATCGGGGAGCCGCGGGGTAGCGGGGCGTCATTCCTTCGTCGGCAGCTGGCTTAGCCGGCCTCTCTTCCTGTTCTTCATCTCCACCTTCTTCCATTGTGAAGAACAGACAAAATAAGCAGAAGAATGGAGGGGGTTCATGCCATGTTTGTTTTTCATGCACCCTCTGCGTTAAAGAGGTAGCAAACGACTCAACATAAACAAGAATGAAGAACGTCAAACCCTCCCACAATGATTATTCTCTGAACCCAAAAAAGAAATCATATGTGGCTCAATTAATTATAAAGTTGATCTGCGTTCCATGTTTTAGAAGGGAATAACATGGGTAAAAATATAATCATTCACAATAAACCCCTACCTTGAGTTTTTTGTTAATGTTAGCGCGAGAAGGAAGTACGGACGTCGATTCATCATAGATGAAGACGTCCCACATTAGAAGAAGTCCTGAAGAAGAATGTCAAAGTCGAGGTCGACGTTCTGCATTGGCAGAGCATTCTTCGTTGGGAGGTGAAGTTCTTTGTTGGAGAGCTTTCTCCCACCAAGAGCTCTCTCTCCTTTTCCAACGAATTCTCTCAAAATGAAAACCCACCAAAATAAAAAGTGTTTCCCACAATTTTAAGTGTTGGAACAATTTCAAATTAGTTAAATTAATTAACTAAGTTGGCACAATTTAATGTGGTGTGTTGGCATAATTAATGTGGAGGATGCTCAAGAGGCTCCTCCACATTAAAGAGGGAGTTGAGAGGGTTTCTCCTCCATTATGTGGGGAGTTCAAGTGGTTTATACCTCGGGTGGTCCCCACCATCATAATATCCACAAGGGAGGTTAGGCTCAGGTGGTCCCATTCACCGAGCATTCAATTTAGAGAATAAAACTCATGTGGTCCCCACCTCCACAATATCCACTAGAGGGTGGTTACAACAAAATAAAATAAAATGTGTGTTTATTTTATTTTATTATTTCCATGAAAAAACAAAAAAATTATATTTCACCCTCAAACAACTTCCATCGAGGTGAAAGTCTCCTTAAGCGAATACTGGTGTTGCGAGTTCAACGGTGCCCTTAGACTTCAATTCCGAGCACCCGTTCAAAAGTTAGAAAAACCCACTCTCATGTTTACTGAACGTACCCTAAAAAAAGTTCAAAAATTCATTCCGGGCAAGTCGGGCCTCAGAATCGCGTGCCATCAATTTTCGCAGACTCATAAAATTCCCATTTATTAAAAAAAATTACATGCAAATTCTGAGTCTTTACATTATTTGTCACGACCCGTCCCATGGGGCCCATGCCGTGACTACCCCAAGCCCACCTTCCATAGGCCAGGGTCTGGCAACTAGCACCGAAAGGTGTTTTCCCTAAAACTGGGATAAAATTGCCTTTATAACCTGCAAACTCACATAACCAAGCACACAACAAGATATGAACACAAGCAAACTCTAATACCAAAAGAGTGCTAAATGTTACGGGGATGGAATACAAGCCCAATAGTAAAGGTACAAGTAAAACTGAAATACAATACAACTGAGGAAATAGGAACAGGTATCTTTTGTGTCCTCTAATGAGGTTCCTACCTGAAGTGTAGGTACAAATCGCCTCCACAACACTACACATCCAGTCCAAGTACTCCCAACCTCATTCAGCATTGTCTTTCGTCTGCATCGAACACAACAAGGTTCAGGCATAGCCCATGTAGGGGTGAGTATAATGATACTCAATAGGGACCCCGAGACCCTCAAGGTCTCACAAATACACCAAGGATAAACCACAACATATGAAAACAAAAGGTAACCCTACATAGGTATATTCCCATACATATACATAAGTTATCAAGTAATCCATCCCAAACATGAGGAAAACAAAGAGATATTGACTCAGCTCACACCATGATTAATTCTAGGGGTAGTAACAAGTAACATCTCTAGTCACATCGTCAAACACCTCGACTTCTATAGAACCCCTCCTCTATCGAGTATAGTGGGCTTGCCAGGTCACACAGAGGCGCTTCCCACTAATCTTGGACGGTTGAGGTGCTCCATCTGTCATGTATTGTGGGTCCGCTGCATCACACAGAGGCGCTCCCCACCGTGGGTATGTCATGTCACACAAAGGTGCTCCCCCTCATGACTTGTTTAGGCACTCCTCCAGTCAAGTATCGTGGGTCTGTCGTGTCTCACAAAGGCGATCCCCACAGTGGCCTACTGAGGTACCCCTCATGTTGAGTACCGTGGGTCTGTCGCATCACCTAGAGGGTCTCCCCACTATGGTTCTGTCACGTCACATAGAGGTGCTCCCCACTGGGCCTGTCAAGTTACTCTAAGTCGAAAAGGTCAGCAGTCGTCAAGTCTCAGCCAGCTACTGGGTTCCTGCACTATGCTCGCTTGTCTCTGGGAGGATCTGCTCCAAAAGCTATTGGTTGATATTCCAACTTCCATGAAGTCTCATGAAGAGGCATTTTAAAGTTCTGCCATGTCATAGCAGTCTCAATGAAATTGATGGCGGGTTAATCGAACACTCGCTCTGTGAGTTATTGGCCTTGTAGTCTAGGGGGGCTGGTTGGATTTGTGCTCGATCAAACCTAACTGTTCCCCATCCTAATCCAAAACACAATGGGGTATCACTTAAAGGGACTGAATCACTACAAGGTTCCCAACTTCGCTGATGGTTCACCAAATGGATTCACGTACCAAAGTTATGGTCAAAAGAATGTAAATGGGTCGTAGTGGGCTCGAGTCCGGTCAGACCCGGCCTAGGCTGACCTGGTTTGGGTTGACCCAGTCTGACTCACTGGGTTCGGTATGGCCCACGCTAGGCGGAATGACCCATGAGGGCCACGAGGGCGACTCGGCTGAGGGGTACCGCAAGGGCGTGGGGCGGCTCGACCCAGCCCGGGGCGGCTCGGCTGAGGGTGGCGTGAGACTTTGGGGCGGCTCACCTGCGGAGAGGGGGTCCGGCCATGGGGCTGTGTGGCCAGCCATGGGGATGCAGTCCGGACGCGGGGTAGTGGTTCGGCCATGGGGAGGCGGTCCGGCCACGGGGCGACGGTCTGTCCGCGGGGATGTCATCTGATGGCAGGGTGTGCGGTCCGACCATGGGGAGGCGGTCCGGCTGCAGGGCGGAATTCCACCCATGGGGAGACGCCTCGGGCGGTGATGGCGGCTCGGGCGGCGGTGGTGGTGGCTCGAACGGTGGCGACGGTGGCATCTTGGGTAGCGGTAAGGCGCAAAGGTCACGGATGGCAGAGCCACGGGGCATCGGGGCGTCATGCCTTCACCGACGGCCGGTTTATCCGGCCTCTCTTCTCATTTTCCGTCGTCGCCTTTTTCCATTGCGAAGAATGCACAAAAGAATCATAATGACAGAGGGGGGTCCGGCCATGTTTTTTTGGCTCACACCCTCCGCGTTAGGGCAGTAGAAAACGGCTCAGCATAAACCAGAATGGAGAACATCAAACCCTCCAGCAATTATTATTCTCCAATCCCACAAAAGAAAACATATGTGGATCAACTAATTAGAAAGTTGATCCGCATTCCTTTTTTTATAAAGGAATAACATGGGTACAAATATAATCATTAACAATAAACCCCTACATTACGTTGTTCATTGACGATGGTGCGAGAAGAAAGTATGGACATTGTTTTTTCATAGATGAAGGCATCCCATGCTGGAAGAAGTCCTGAGGAAGAAGGTCGAAGTCGAGGTTGGCGTTCTTCATTGGTGGAGATTTCTTCGTTCATGTTTATGTTAAGTCGTTTTCTACCGCCCTAACGCGGAGGGTGCGGGCCAAACAAACATGTCTTAACCCCTCTCCATCATTCTAATTCTTTTTTGTGTTCTTCTCAATGGATGAAGGTGATGATGGAAAATGAGAAGAGATTCCGGCTAAACCGGCCGCAAATGAAGTCATGACGCCCCGCCGCCCCACGGCTCTGCCATCCGTGACCTTCGCGCCTCACCGCAGCCCGAGTCGTCGTTGCGGCCACTACCCAAGTCGTCGTTGTCGCCTGAGCCACCACCACCGCCTGAGGCACCGCCCCGCAGGCAGACCACGGCCCCCCGGCCAGACCGCCTCCTCACAACCAAACAACCGCCCCGGGGCCGGACCGCCTCCCCACGGCCAGACCGCCTCCCCGCAACCGGACCACCACCCCATGTCCGGACCGCCTCCCCGCGGCCAGACCGCCACCCCTCGGCCGGATTGCCTCCCCGCAGTCAGACCATCACCCTGCGGCCGGACGACCATCCCGCGGCTGGAACGCCTCCCCACGGCCGAGTCGCCCCGTGGTCTTACGCCGCCCTCAGCCCAGCCGCCCCAGGTCGGGCCGATCCGCCCCCACATCCACATGGAACCCCTTGGCTGAGCCTCCCTCATGGCAACCTCATGGCCCTCGCGGTCTAGGCTGGACCCAGTGGGTGAGGTCGAGTCGACCCAAACTGGGTCGGTCTGACCAGGTTGGACCGGACACGGGCCCATTACGATCCATTTACATTTCTTTAGCCATAACTTTGGCACCATATGTCCATTTGATGAACCGTCAGTGGCATTGGGAACTTTGGTGTGAGTTGGTCCCTTTAAATGTTACCCTACTGTGTTTGGGATTAAAATGGGGAACGGTCAGGTTGGATCGAGCATGAATCCAACCTGGCCCCTGGGACTAAAAGGCTGATAACTCACAGACCGGGCATCTGATAGATGTGTCATCTATTGTATTGATACCCCTATGACATGGCAGACCTTTGAGTTTCTTCTTCTTGATAATTCGTGACATTTGGAATATCAACCAGTAGCTTGTGGATTGGATCCTCCCGAAAACAAGCAAGCATAGTGCGGGAACCCCATAGTTGGCTGAGACTTGATAACTTTTGACCTTTTCTAATCGAAGTGACTTGACAGGCCTAGTGGGTAGTGCCTCTATGTGATGCGGCAGACCCACAGTGGGGAGCGCCTCTATGTGACACGACAGACCCACAGTACTCGATAGGAGGGGTACCTTAGCAGGCCACGGTGGGGAGCACCTATGTGTGACGCGGTAGACCCATGGTACTCGATAGAAGGAGTACCTCAGCAAGTCACAAGGGTGAGCACCTCTTTGTGACGCAACATACCCATATGAGGAGTGCCTTTGAATGACACAACAGACCCATGGTACTCGATAGGAGGAGTACCTCAGTACTCCAAGATTAGTGGGAAACACCTCTGTATGACGCGGCAGAACCACTATACCTGATAGAGGAGGGGTTCTCTAGCAGCCAAGGTTTTTGACGATTTGACAGGAGATGTTACTTGTTACTACCCCTAGAATAAATCCTAGTGTGAGCTGAGTCAGTATCTCTGTGTTTTCCTCACGTTTCATATGGATTACTTGATAACTTAGGTATATGTATGGGAATATACCTAAGCAGGGTTATCTGTTGTTTTCATACTTTGTCGTTTATCCTTGGTGGATTTGTGAGACCTTGAGGGTCTTAGGGTACCAACTGAGTATTGTTATACTCAACCCTGTATGGGATATTCCCGCACCTTATTATGTTGGATACAAATGATGGATAGCACTGATTGAGGTTGGGAGTACCAGGATTGGACGTGGAGAGTTGTGGAGATGATCTGCACCTTCCCTTCAGGTAAGAACCTCAGAGGAAGACCTAGTAGCTACCTTTTTCTCTTTCTTCAGTTGAATTGTATTTCAGTGGTACCTGTACCTTTACAGTTGGTCTTTTATTCTCACCCCTTTACTTTCAACACTCTTTTGGTTATATAGTTTTCTTGTGTTCTTATCTTCCTGTGTGCTTTGTTACGAGAGTTTGTAGGTTATAAAGTCAATTCCTTTCTATTTTTAGGGGAAATGCCTTTCGGTGCTAGTCTCCATCCCCTGGCCAATGGAAGGCGGGCCTAGGGTAGTCACGACATGGGCCCCGGGGGACCAGTCGTGACAAATTGGTATTAGAGGGAGGTTAGGCTTGGGCGGTCTCCTCCACCGAGCATTCAATTTGGAGAATAAAACTCATGTGTTCACAACCTTCACAATATCCACAAGAGGGTGGTTACAAAAAAATAAAATAAAATGTGTGTTTATTTTATTTTATTATTTCCTCAAAAAACCCAAAAATTATCTTTCACCCTTGACCAACTACTGTCAAGGTGAAATTATCCTTAAGTGAATATCGGTGCTGCAAGTTCAACAGTGCCTTCATATTTCTATTCCAAACATCGGTTCAAAAGGTAGAAAAAATAGCTTGCATGTTTACTGAACATACCTAAAAAAAGTTCAGAAATTCATTCTAGGAACCCCTGGCCTCAGAATCACGCGTCGTCAATTTATGCAGAATCGTAAAATTCCCATTTATTAAAAAAAATACCTGGAAATTTTGGGTCTTTACATTCTCACCACCTCAAGGATTTATGTCCCTGTAATCCACAACTCATAACTAGGCAAAAAATTGTGGGTACTGAGCATACATCTGAGCCTCCTGCTACCATGTGCTCTCCTGGAGGTTTCCTTGCTGCCAGTGAACGTGCACCAGAGTTATCGACTGTCCACAAAGGACCAACTTTTAATGATCCTCAATCACTACTGGAACCTCTTTAAAACTATCATCATTGTCGACATCCTGCTCGCCATGGCCGATGATGTGAGAATTTTCGGACACGTATCTCCTCAGTTGGGACATGTGGAAGACATCATGCACCCGGTGAAACTAAGGTGAAAGAGCTAAGTGGTATGCCACTTTTCCAACTCTGCTGAGGACCTAAAAGGGTCTGATGAATCTCAAAGATAACTTTCCCCCTCATCCAAATCTTCGTAGACCTCGTCGGGGCGAGACTCGTAGAAAGATGTGGTTGCCTTCCTCGAACTCCAGAGGTCTCCATCTATTATCAGCATACGACATCTACCTACTATGTACAGTCTTCATCCACTCCTGGATGATCTGATTGTTCTTTGTGGTATCTCGTACCAACTTTGGTCCCACTAGTGCTAACTCCCTTGGGTCAGTCCAGCACAAGGGTGATCTGCAAGGTCACTCATACAAAGCCTCTAAAGGTGTCATCCCAATGTGGAAGTGATAGCTATTATTGTATTCAAACCCCCACCAAATGTAAGTGATCATACCAGTTGTGACGGAAGTCAATAACACAAGCATGCAGCAAGTCATCGAGGGTATGAATGGTCCACTCAGTCTGGCCATCCATTTGAGGATGGAAGGTGGTGCTCAAACGAATCTATATCCTAAAATCCTTCTTAAACCCCTTCCATATCCAGGATGTAAAATGAGAATCACGATCGAATACAATCATCGAGGGTACTCCTTGTAGCTATACAATCTCTTGCACATAGATGCATCCCATGCTCTTTACTGAACCCTTCTCTCTGATCGGTAGGAAGTGGGCTGACATGGTGAGTTGGTCAACAATCACCCGAATCGAGTCATGACCCATGGATGTACGTTGAATTCATGTCACGAAGTACATGGATATCCCATCCCACTTCCACTCTGGGACCTCTAAAGGTTGAACCAATCCTTCTAGTACCTAATGCTTCGCCTTCACTTGCTGACAAGTGAGGCACCGAGAAACAAACTCTACTATTGCTTTCTTCATTCCCGGCTACCAATACTATCATTGGAGATCCTTGTACATATTCACCACTCCTGGATGTACCACTAGAGGGGAGGTGTGGAACTCCCTCAACACTTCCTCATGAAGTGACATTGGTACCATGGTACGTTCTCTGAAGAGGATGACATGCTCCCCACCTTCAGAAAATCCATCAGGTGCCTACCCTGTGGATATCTAAGCACATCGAGCCTTATAGTCCACGTCCCCACATAGCACCTCCCTAACTCACTGAAGAAGGGGGGAGTTACTGTAAGAGACTGTAGAAAAGTTTCCCCATCTCTATCCACAAAGGATATCTGTAAAGTGGCCAGCTACTATGTCCCCTCACCTAGTAGCTGTATACCAGACCTCCATCTGAGTGCATCTGCAACAACGTTCCCCTTCCCAGGATTATAGACTATCTCGAAGTCATAGTCCTGGAGGAACTCATGACAACATCACTATCTCATGTTCATGTACTTCTGAGAGAATATATACCTGAGACTCTTTTGATCAGAGTAGACTGTAAAACACTCTCCCATCAGACCACCACATCTTCAAGACAAAGACCAGTACTGCTAACTCCAGGTCATGGGTAGCGTAGTTATTCTATTTTTGTCTCATCTGTTGAGAACCATATGTGATCACTGCTCCCTCCTGCATCAGTACGTATCCGAGTCTGATCTCTGATGCGTCGTATTAGACTTCATACCCTACGCCCTCCTCTTATAGCCTCAACATGGGGGGACTAGTCAGCCTCTACCTCAGCTCCTGAAAGCACTACTGGCATATCTCCAACCACACAAAGGGGTGACCCTTCTTCATCAAGGATGATAGTGGAGTTGAAACATTGGAGAGATATGGTACATACCTCCGGTAGTATCCAGCCAAACCTAAGAAACTTCGTACCTCCGTCACACTCCTGGGTGGCTTCCAAGCAAGTACCACCTCAATCTTCATTGGATCTAGCGCAACTCCAGCCTCAAATCTGACATGTCCCAGAAAGTGAACCTCTCGTATCTAGAACTGGCACTTCGAGAGCTTACCATAAAGCTGGTGCTCTCGAAGTATGTCTAGTACTGCATGAAAATGATAGGTATGCTCCTCCTCAGTAGACGAGTAGATCAGAATGTCATCGATGAAGACCAATACAAAGAGATCATGGTATGGATGAAAGATCATGTTCATGAGTCCCATGAACACTACTGAAGCATTGGATACACTGAATGGAATAACCAAGAACTCATAATGGTTGTACCAACATATGAATGTCATCTTCTTCACATCCTCATCTCGCACTCTAAGCTGATGATAGCCGGATCTGAGGTCCATATTCCAGAACCATTGTGCTCCCTTCAACTGATCAAAGAGGTTGTCAATCCCCAGGATTGGGTAATTGTTCTTCATGGTCAACTAGTTAAGGCACCTATAGTCAACACAAAGCCTCAAGATCCCATCCAACTTCTTAGAAAACATAATCTGGGCTTCCCAAGGAGAAACACTGGGCTAAATGAATCCCTTCCCCTACAATTCCTCCAGCTATACCCACAGCTCACGAAGCTCTGTGGGAGCCATCCAATATGATGGTGTAGATATCGGTGTCATCCCAGGGTACAAGTCAATGTAAAAGTCCACCTCTATGTGAGGAGGTAGACCCGAAACCTAATCAGGTCAATCATCCTCTTACTAATCCAACACTATAGGATACCGCAGACTCTCCACATCAACAACTCTGAGGGTAAGGCTAGACAACTGATGAGTAATCGGCTGCACCCTCCTCTGGGTAAGTCTATCCCTTGCTGTAAGGTCTCCCTTCTCGCCGGTGAAGGTAATACTGGTCACATCCATGCGGACACACCGCTCTTTCTGCCTAATATAGTCTATATTAGAATGGACTGTAGATAACCAATCCATACCCAAGATGATGTCGTAAGGCCTCGACACTGCTACTAGGAGATCCCACCCAAAGATCACACCTCCTAGAGTAAGCTGGCACTGACGGCATGAGTGCGTAATCATCAAATCTACTCTTGTAGGAGTCTCTAGACATAAGGATCGAGCCAATGGATCTGTCGAAATCTCTGAGCTCTGAACAAGGGTTGTGGCAATAAAATAATGACTGGAACCTGTGTCTGTAAGTACTACATCTAAGGTGGTGTAGATAGAGATCATACCTTGAATCATCTCTGGAGCACCATGATCTTAAGCCTCAGCTGCCTGGAGTTGAGATATCCCCAATCCACCTACTCCCTACGGTCGGGGTGGACCTCCTGGTGGTGGCAGCGGTAACCTCCCGAATCATCTCCCACCACCAGCTACATGACTAGATCCTCTACCACGCTCGCCTTCTCCCTACAGACCACCTCAATCGAACCTATGTCTCTCCCTGGTCGGTCCCTTCACCATCTGCTGATCATCCGTACAACAGGTCGGACAGTCACGAGCCATGTGACCCTTCCCACCCCATAAGTACCACTGCATGATCTCTTCCTGATTGGTTCTGCCTCAGGTGCCCCGCACAACCGATATCGAGTCATGCTGTCATCCACCTATAAGTCTGGTCCTCTTAGACCTCTCTGACATCTGTCTGCTTCAAGCTGCATAAGACACCGCTACATGACGATTGGTGGTGGTTCTCACTGCTAGTGATTGCTCAGCAAAGAAACTCTCCACTAAGAGGGCTCTCCCTAAAACCCTCTCCTGCATCGGGATGCTAAGTGAGATCATCGAAGCCCTGATCTCCTGCCTGAGTCCCTGCTCAAAGGTTTGGGCCCTGAAGAATGGGTCCCGCACCATATCTGTAGAGTAGCATGAGAGGTCAGTGAACCTCACTGAGTACTGACCCACAGTCATGCTTCCCTACTACATATGAAGAAGCTCATGTATGCGTAATTCATGAAGAGTCACTGGGACAAACTCTACCTGAAATAGGCTCTTGAAGTTTTCCCAGAGAAGCGTCACCTCATCGTGAACATGGAGCATCAAGCTCCACCATCATCCTGCTGCTACCTATAGAATGCTGGTTGCAATGATCACCATGAGATCGGCTGGTGTCCCTACGAATCAGGGAGAATGTAAAGAGCCAGAATTTCCATGTAATTTTTTTTAATAAATGGGAATTGTATGAGTCTGCGAAAATTGATGATTCTTGATTCTGAGGCTCGGGGTTCCTAGAATGAATTTATGAACTTTTTTTCAGTTACGTTTAGTAAACGTGTGAGTAGGTTTTTCTATCTTTCGATCTGGTGCACGAAATTGAAATTTGAGGGCACCGTTGAACTTGCAGTGCAGGTATTTACTTAAGGATACTTTCACCTCAATGGAAGTTGGTCAAGGGTGAAAGATAATGTTTTGGGACTTTCATGGAAATAATAAAATAAAATAAAGACACATTTTTTTTATTTTGTTGTAACCACCCTTTTGTGGATGTTATGGTGTTGCGGACCACCCTAGGTATAAACCTTTTTAACTCACCACATAATAGAGGAGAAACCCTCTCAACTCATTCTTTAATGTGGAGGAGCCTCTTGAGATTACTCCACATTAATTATTCCAACACACCACATTAAATTGTGCCAACATAGTTAATTAATTTAACTAATTTTAAATTGTTCCAACAATTAAAATTGGGGGAAACACTTTTTATTTTGGTGGGTTTTTCTTTTGAGAGCATTCGTTGGAAAAGGAGATAGTGCTCTTAGTGGGAGAAAGCTCTCCAATGAAGAACTTCACCTCCCAACGAAGAATGCTCTGCCAACGAAGAAGACTGACCTTGACTTCGACGTGTCGTATGGTCCACCTCTGAGCACCGTCTAGTCCTAGAACTCCCAACCTTAGTTAGCATTGTCCATTGTCTACATCCAACACAACAAGGTGTGGGCATAGCCCGTGTAGTGGTGAGTATAACGATACTCAGTAGGGTCCCCAAGACCCTCAAGGTCTCACAAATACACCAAGGACAAACCACAAAGTATGAAAACAACAGATAACCCTACTTATGTATATTCCCATACATATACCCAAGTTATCAAGTAATCCATCTCACACATGAGGAAAACACAGAGATACTGACTCAGCTCACACTAGGATTTATTCTAAGGGTAGTAACAAGTAACATCTCCAATCACATCGTCGAACCCCTCAACTTCTAGAGAACCCCTCCTTTATGGAGTATAGTGGGCCTACCACATCACACAGAGGCTCTTCCAACTAATCTTGGACAACTGAGGTACTCTTCCTATCGAGTACTGTGGGTCTCCCACGTCACACAAAGGCACTCCCCACTGTGGGTCTGCCGCATCACATAGAGGTGCTCTACCTCGTGACTTGCTGAGGTACTCATCCTGTTGAGTATCGTGGGTTTATCACATCACACAGAGGCGCTCCAAACTATGGCCTACTGAGGTACCCATCCTGTCGAGTACCATGGGTCTACTGCATCACACAGAGGCACTCCCCATCATTGGTCTGCCGCGTCACACATAGGCGCTCCCCATTGGGCCTATCATGTCACTCTGAGTCGAAAAGGTCATCAGTCGTCAAGTCTCATCCAGCTACTGGATTCCCACACTATGCTCACTCTTCTCCGGGAGGATCCTCTCGAAAAGCTACTAGTCGATATTCCAACTTCCACGAAGTCTCATGAAGAAGCATCTCAAAGGTCTTAAGTGTCATAGGGGTCTCAACACAACAGACAACGCGTCAATAAAATGTCTGGTCTGTGAGTTTTTAGCCTTTTTATTCCGGGGGCCCGGTTGGATTCGTGATTGATCCAACCTAACTGTCCCCCATGTTAATCCAAAACATAGTGGGGTATCACTCAAAGGGACTGCCTCAATCCAAGGTTCGCAACACCATTGACGGTTTATCAAACAAGCGTCTGGTGCCAAAGTTATAGCCAAAAAAATGTAAATGGGTCGTAGTGGTCCCGGGTCCGGTCCAACACGGTCAGACCTACCCGGCCTGGGCCGACCTGGTTCGGGTTGACCCAGTCTGACCCGCTGGGTCTGGCCTGACCCGCGAGGGCTTTGAGTGTTCCATAAGGGCGGCTCTGCCAAGGGCTACCGTTAGGGCGCGGTTCAGTTCGGCCTGGCTTAGGGGAGCTCAGCCATGAGCGACATGAGACTGCGGGGCGGCTCGACCATGGAGTGGAGATCCAACCGTAGGGAGGTGGTCTGACCGTTGGGTGGTGGTATAGCCATTGGGTGGTGGTCCGGCCACGAGGCGGTGGTCTACCCGCGGGAAGGCGGGCCATCTGCGGGGTGGCGGTTCGGCCACGGGGAGGTAGTCCGACCACGGGGAGGCGGTCTGGGCGTGGGGAGGCAGTCCGGCCGTGGGGCGGCGGTCCGGCCGCAGGGAGGCGGTCCGCCTGCGGGTCAGCGGTCCACCTGCGGGGCGGTGCCTCGGGCGGCGGTGGTGGCGGCTCTGGCGGTGGTGGCGGTGGTGGCCCGGGCAGTGGTAAGGCGTGGAGGTCGTGGATGGCGGAGACGTGGGGTGGTGGGGCGTCATGCCTTCGCCGGCAGCCAGTTTAGCTGGCCTCTCTTCTTGTTCGTCATCGTCTCCTTCATCCATTGAAAAGAACACACAAAAGAAGTAGAACGACGGAGGGGGTTCGGGCCATGTTTGTTTGCCCCACACTCTCCACGTTAGAGAGTAAAGAAGTCAGGGAGTGACTATCAATGACTGATGATAAGATGTTCTATTTCGATCCACATAGGATATCCACAAAGTGGCTAGCTGCTTCGTCGCCTCACTCAAAAGCTGCAGGCCAGACCTCATGATGAGTGTGTCTGCTACCATGTTCCTCTTCCCATGAGTATATACTATCTCAATGTCATAGTCTTGGAGGATCTCTAGCCACTCATGTTGGGAACTAAAATTTAAAAACTTCTGCTGCCATGAGGGCGAGGCTGGCCGACTCACGGGTGATCAACCACACCCTCCTATGCAGAAGGTTATCCTATACTGCCTGGGTTTCCTTTTTCTCTGACTAAGGAAAACATCATCCCAACATTGTAGATAAACCCCAACATTTTTTCCTAACACAGTCAATCTGAATATGAATTGTGGATGTCTAGTCCATACCCAAACTGACTTCGTAAGGCCTTGACGTTGCCACCTAGAGGTTCAAAACGAAACTCTCACCTCAATGGTCATATCACACCATCGGTGTAAGTGTGATTATCGAGTCTCCTACCAAAGGTATCTCCAGATGTGAGAGTCAATTCAACGACTTCACCAGAAACTCTAGGTCTTGAACATGATTCATCGAAAGAGGGAATGACTAGTACCTATGTCTATAAGTATTGTAGCTAAGGTGGAGAAGACATGGATAATACCTCAAATCATTCCTAGAGCCCTTGGGTCACACTCCTTGATTGCATGAAGCTACTCCCTTCCCATGTACTACAGCATCTTTAGCCTGTTGGGGTCCACAAAAAGGGGGGTGGTTATAACATGTCGAAAAGTACACCACCTCATGCAGCTCTCCTAGCTCTGCTTCCATGTCTTCTACCCTGCAGATTAATCTGTCCCTAAAAATTATTCTCGAAATATTTTACACGCCCCAAGTCTCTGAGACTGGTGCCAGTTTCCCGGTTTCCAACTGCTAACACTCATTGGTTGTATCCGCTCAGCCAAAGAACATTCAACCACATAGGTTCTCTCTAGTACACTAACATAAGTTGGAATGCATAGAGGAAAAGTGTTGTCTCACATGTACTTAAACACACCTCGCTCAGAATTCCAAGCCCTGAACACTGATCGTATCATATTCATCAAGTACCAGGAATGGTCGGTACACCTCGATTAATACTCAACTATCGACATGTCATCATGCTGAAGCTGTAGAAGCTCCAGGGAACTCTCAACCACCTCCTCAAGCCAGTCCTTAGTCGACTGTGAGTCTGGCTCACCTCGAATCCTGAGGGGTCTCTGATGCTGAAAACTGTGTAAGGCACTAATCCAACATGTTTCTTCTACTGGTATCACCGGTTATAACTGCTGACCAATGGACAGTGATGTAGCTGGCACACTACCCAAAGCTACCATATCTGGCAACAGTCCACGTACCGAAGCCTCATCACTATGGAGACCATCCTCATGGTCTCTCACTTAAAAAGACTTGTAGCTAAGATCACCATATGCTCTATTGGTGTCTCAAATGGGAAGAAAACTCTATAAACTTCCTCCATCTAGCCCTCAGCCACATGTGAATCTATCTTACCTCAAAACCTCAAAGGCCTCTACCGCTGGAAGTCCTGCAATGTGCTTAGTTAGCGTGAATTGTCTTCCAGTGTGGCTGGTGGTAACTGTTTCCCAATGGGTGATGCTTCTGCTGGTACACCACCCAAAGGTTCCAACATAGTAAGAGGGCCTTGCACCGGAGCCTCGTCTCTCGGTGGGCCCTCATCATGTAATCTCTCGGGAATCTTAGTTGGATGTCTATACAACAGAATATTGATAAGGAACAGGTGTTCCATGGTGATTAAGTTATACCTGGTGATATGACTCAAAGAAAACATTGGAAAACTTATCAAAACACACACCCAATTAGTGTTTTCATGGAGTGAGTCAAAAATTAAAAGTCAGGGTCCTGGTGTATGGATATTTCGGCCATCGCACAAAATTAGATTCCCTAAACTGATAACAACACTCACTACACTTAACACTATTGTTGTTAAAAATATCAGAGTCCAATGTTCTACAATAGAACCGACTCCTCTGATACCAATTTGTCGCGACCCGTCCCCCAGGGCCTTTGTTGTGACTTCCCCAAGCCTACCTTCCATAATCTAGGGGTTGATGACTAGCACCGAAGGCGTATTCTCTAAAACGGTGAAGGAATTTCCTTTATAACCATTAAACACATTCCACCAAGCACACAATAAGATATGAACTCAAGTAAACTGAATAGTAAATAGAGTGAGTACAGTAAGTAAATGGGGCCAAAATACAAGCACAATTGGAAAGTACAGGAAACTAAAAGTACAAGTAAACTAGAACAGCTCCTATGATCACCTTCCAAGGATCCAACCATAAGGGTAGGTAAATCTCTCGAATGTTCATCTCTGTGGTACACCTCATCTAAGGTCCACCTTTGAGCTACCTCTAGTCCTGGTACTCTCATCATCAGTCTACGTTGTCCGTCGTCTGCACCAAACACAACGACATGCGGGCATAACCCTTGCAGGGGTGAGTACAATGATACTCAGTAGGGACCTCGAGACCATCACAGTCTCACAAAATCCACAAAGGATAAACCACAAAGCATGAAATCAACTGAAAAACCAACTTAGGTATATTCACATACATATACCTAAGTTATCATGCATACCCATATCAATCATGAGGAAACATAGAGTCCAACTCAGAAGCCCAAAGCTCAATTGTTCAATAACAGAAGGAATACCACAAAGGTAAGTACCACAGAGGTATGCCACACAAAAGAATACCAGAATGGTACTGACTCATCTCACACCAGGAATAACTTAAGTACAAAAGTAAAAATGATTAGTCATAAATTTAGATCATCTTATTTTGTCAAGATTCCCTACTTCTGACCCACATTAGATCGCTCGGTGCTGACCCACAGAGGATCGCTAGGTGCTGACCCACACATGATCGCTCGGTGCTGACCCACACAGGATCGCTCGGTGCTGACCCAAAAATGATTTCTTCGTGCTGACCCACACAGGATCTCTAGGTATTGACCCACACAGGATCGCTCGGTGTTGACCCACACAAGATCACTCGGTTTTGACCGATACATGATTGCTCGGTACTATCCCAAATGGGATCGCTTGGTGCTGACCCGCATAGGATCACTCGGTGCTGACCTGCACAAGATCCTAGTACTCTCCAGTACGTCGTCAGACCCGCACAGGATCCTATTAAATCTCCATTACATTTTCAGACCCACACTGGATCCTAGTACATCTCTAGTATGTCATGAGACCCACACAGGATCCTAGTACATCTCTGGTACGTCGTCATACCAACACAGGATCCTAGTACATCTCCGTTATGTCATCAAACCCACACAGGATCCTAGTACATCGTTAGACCCACAAAGGATCCTAGTACATCGTTAGACCCACACAGTATCATAGTACATTGTCAGACCTAGCTACAGGGTACCCGCACTAAGCTTGCTTATCTTCAAGAGATTCCGCTCCTGAAGCTACTGGTCGATACTCCAACTGCCATGAAGTCCCATGAAAAAGTAACCCAAAGGACCACCATGTAATAGTGGTCTCAATGCAATAGATGGTGCATCAATTGGATGCCCGGTCTGTAAGTTATTAGCCTTTTAGTCCCGAGGGCCCAGTTAGATTCGTGTACGATCCAACCCAGCCAAACTCCAAATTTCTACAAAAGTCACATGGATTATCTCTAAAGAACTGCCTCGTCTCAAGGATTTCAGTTCATTAGACTATTCGTCATTTCGGCATCGTACGATGGAGATATGTCGAATATAAGATCCCACAATAATAATATTAATAATATTATTGGGTGTTTCTTGGACTCGAGCCACGAACTAGAATTTAATATTCAACATTAGAATTAAACCGACCATCTTAATGACAGGATCACTTCGCCGCTGATGGTAAGTCAATAAAACGTCACACGCAGAAGTTATAGTGGGTCGAAGATTTAATAATAATAATAAATTATTATTATTTTATTGTTTTGGGTACCCGATCCAAAAACCTGAAAAAGACATCAAATAATGGACTCATAATTTTGGTCTCAAATTCAGGGTCACACTTCCGCTGACGGTTTGTGAAACCGAGGTCACATGGATAAGTTACAATCAAAACATGGTTTTCCCAAAAAAAATATTAACATTATTATATTATTTTTATTTTTATTAAACCATTTTTTTCAGTCTAAAAATCCATGTTAAATCTACCAAAGCTCTAATTCACACTACAAAACCCTCAATTCACTCCAACTTTATTTATTACTATTTTAATTTTATTTCATTTCAACCCATTTATCTCTCCAATATAACTCCTTCGCATTTTTTTCTCCCCCTCAAATTCACACCTATATACCAGCAAACCCAAGCGCCTGATCTACTACCTCTGGCCTCGCTCTCCTGAACCATGCACCACCACCCTAGTCACCCATTCAGTCGTCGGCCGCCTCACCTAACTCGCACCAGCCGAACCCTTTGGCCTCGCTGCCTCCGCTCGACCACCGCATCACATCGCACCGTTTACCTCGCCCAGAGTCGTGCCCTAAAGACTCACTGGATTTGCACCTCAATATTTCCCATTCCGTATCCCACTACATCTTCGTTCTAAACACAAAAATAAAATGATGGAATATTCACGATCCTCGAGTCGAGGGCTCCGCGTCCATATGACACGGTAAATAGAATATTGTGTTTCCAGTGCCAAAAAATATTTGTCCATCTCCTTCCACGCGCCATTTAGGATTCTTTCCAAGATCTAAAAATTAAACGATCACATGTTTGTTATCCTTGCATTGGGGGCTTCACATCCATATATCGCTCTTAGGAAAACTCCATGTTTCCAGTGCCAATAAATATTAGGCGTTGAAGAACGCATGAAGAACACGCGAAGAATAAAAAGAAAGAGGAGCATGATTTATGTGCGGGAAGATGGCCATGTTCATTTTGTCATCATCATCGTGAATTTAGGATATGAAGAATCAATAAAAAAATTCAAACATATATAAAAACCCCTACCTCGATTGCTCATTGGTGTCGGTGTGAGGAAGGAGATGATGTTGATGACGTCGATGTTCGTCGTTCCCACACCACACTTCCGAAGTTGGTTCCACATTACACGATTCAGAGAATGATTTTTAGTTAGAGAGGTTCTTCATTTGTAGGATGTTCTTCCCAGTTCTCCAAGGCTCTCCCCAAATCTCCTTTGCCAATGATCTCCACCAAATAGATGAGGATCCAATTTTAATTGAGTTACGTCTATTAACTCAATTAATTGTTGGAACATTAATTAAACTAAAGTTGGAACATTTAATTAAGGGGATAAATCAAGAGTTAACTCATGTTAAAGAGGGAGTTCAAGGGGGTCGGGTGGTCCCCACCAATTTACATACAAATTGGGAGGTTTTAAAAATAAAATAAAAGTTGTTCTTTATTTTATTTGTATTATTTTAATTCACCCAAGAAATTCATAAAAATAACATTCACCCTTGACATACTATGGTAAAGGTGAAGGTATCCTTAAGAGAATATCGGTGATGTGATTTTAATGGTGCCCCCAGAATTCAATTCCGAGCACTGGTTCAAAAGTTATAAAATGCCACTTGTGCATTTACTGGACGTACTCGAAAAAAAATTTCGGAAACATTATAACAGTCACCCTTGACCCGCGCCGGTTGAGGTTAGGCTCTTCCTAAGTGAAACACTCCCCAAAGAAACCAACGTTACTCTCATATTTCCAATCCAAGTTACCATTTAAATGTAATGGATTTTACAATAAAATAATTGTCACTTAATTATTTTATTTACGGACAAAAACTAACTTTCACTGGTGGACCGCACCGGCCAAAGTTAGTATCTACTTAAATAAAGAATGCCCTCATAAGTTCATATGTGTTCTTGGATTTTCAATCCGAGCTACCGTTTTTGAGTTATAAGCATTTGAAAAATAAAATAATTTATGTAATTATTTTATTCACAATTATGCCACTTTTGGGTTTTCTCATAGGAGGCTCATGCGGACTAACCATAAGTTGCGCCTAGGGTAAACCCACCCTCCTGAAAGCAACATTGCCCTCAAATTTTTTATCTGAGTAGTCGTTTAACATTTATTCATCTTTTTTAAGAAAATAGCTCACGCGCACGAATTAAAACTTAAAAAAACTATAACGGATCATTCCGGATACTCCAGGCCTCAGAATTGTGCACCATCAGATTTCACGGTCTCAGAATAATTCCATATAATTAAAAAATTTATTCAAAATTCCCAGGCAATTACAGTTTAAGGATCAAATGTTACCAAATCGTTATGCTAATTTTTTTTCTCAATTTTCCTTCTTTGAGACACATGTTATATTATACACCTATATTTTATTATGATCTTTATATCCTTAAATTTTTAATGTTTACTCTTGAATATACTTCTTTTAATTATATTATATGATTTATGTAATATTATTCTCTACTAGGTCAGAAATCTGTGTTCCTTCAAAACAATGTTTCATTAAAACATTTTAAAGGAGTTTCAAATGATCTTTTATCCATTTGCAAGAAAAACTTATTTAAAGGATGTTTAAAATGGTTTTAAAAGATTCCTTATAAACATTAAAAGTACTTTTCAATAAAAATATATTTGATAATTTTTTTGATTTTAAAAGAATTTTTCAAAGTGGAAAAAATATTTTCCATAAGAATCATTTCAAATGAACTTTCAAAACAATTTTCCCTATATGATAACATTATTTGATGTATATTGTGTTTTATGGAGTCCATGATTCAAGGATTTCATTATTATTCTTTCTTTGAATAGTTTATATTTTGATGGATTGATTTTTAGGAATTATGTTACTTTTACATGAGTTATGTTATAATGAAATGCTTATGAAACTCCTTTGTTTTTATTGGTTCTGATATAATGAATGATTCATTATCTTATGGACACATATGTATGGTTTCATTATGTGATGGGTGGGATATATATATATATATATATATATAATGCATTGGGTAATGATAAATGTTATATGACCTCAAAGGGTACATGGGTGGTAATCCTAATCCCACAAACAAGAGGGTGAAAAAGAGTTCATCCAAAGCCCACAACAAGAGGGTACACAAGAGGAAATCCTTATCCCAAAACAAGAGGGTGCATAGGATTTCATCCTAATCCCGAAACTATAGTGTACATGGGATGTCATCCCATGATTGAAGTAGGTAAAAAGGTGATTAAACCAAGCCTAACATACTATGAATGTCTTGGTATGAATCATCAATATAAGATATTCCAAGATCATGTGTATTACAAAATTTCCATATCTTATTCCATTGTTATATTCTCATGGATTATGTGCTTTGATTATATTATGAATCATGTATTATGAACTGCCAATATATATGCCACAACTCTTTTATATGACCTTTGATATGTAGGGTATGGTTTTCTAATTTTAAGTTCATGTTCTCATACCTCTATTCTCATGATTATGCTTACGTATCTCCATTTTTTTACCCTTATTGAGCATCTAATCTCACCCTTTCTTATGATTATTTTACCATTTATACAACGAAATGTATTATGTATGATATTTCAAAAAGGGTTGTAGTTATGAATAAATAGAAATGTGAAGAATTATATGTGTTATGAACTAGTTGTTTATTTTTATAAGTTTCCAAAAGCTCTAAATTATTATGGTCCTCAAGAATGTGTATGTGAAATCTAATGAATATTAATCTTAAAATATGTAATATCCATATATGAAAAGACTAGGTCATTATAGATTGTTTCAAAGAAAAATTATAGTTATCCTTTGGAAACTGGGATGAGAAAACCTTAGTGATATCCCTAGGGATAATTCTAAGGATATGTCTAGAGACGTACATAAGGATAAAACTAAGGGGTCAGGGGAAGGTGTCAAAATTTAGAAATCCTATTGGTTATCTTCCCTGATTATATGGGTTTCCACTATAATAAGGGTTTCTCACACTATTATTTCTTGTTTTACTCAATGTAGGGAACTATAAGGAACTGGGTTAACATTAAATATGCTAGAAAATTTGGTGATTTGGAGAAACATAATTAGGAGAGAAATATTTTGTGATTATGCTGAATCTTCTATCATGATATATTATTAACAATGATAAAATTGGTGGTATTCCTAATACTTATAATTTCAGGAATATGAACTTTTATGAATGTTAAAATGGTGAGTAACATAGAAGAATGAATATTCAACTTCATTCATCTCAAGAAGAATGGAATAATAACCTTGAGGAATACCTCAAATGGAGGGGATGAAGTTATATATGTAGGAAAAAGGATCATAGAGAGAAAATAGTCAGGGATTTAAATATATTATCTATGGGGAACATTGAAATTACCATAATCAATTCCCTAAGAAAAGAACATACTTATAAACCAGGGAAAGAACTATTATATGATATTCATTAAAGAGGATGGATTGGAGAATTTATGTATATAGATTCAAGAATTATGAAATATATAAGGATTTTTCAGTTTATGTGTTTTTCACTGAGGATTTACAAGAATATATTTAATGGTTTTACTGGACTAGAAATGTGATTTTATTGCGTGGTGAAATTTTGACTTAGGGAAGATAATGATTAATATGTTTATAATGCTGATATAATGATGTTTGGACAAATATATGTTAGATATGAATAAGGAAATTGGACAGTATTCATTTCCAGGGAACTAATTGAGGATTTTTTTAAAAGTGGTTTATGTTATCCTGGATGAAGTTTACAACTATTTGGACATAAGATATATATCCAATAATCTTTATAACAAGGGAACACGCATGTTTTCAATAAGTATTTATGGAAATTTAGGTTTTTAACATGTTTTAAGAGAATACAAGATGAAGATATTCAAATGATTGGAATACGACAACCAAAGGATACTTTATGATATATGGGAGATCAATTCTAAGATGTTTATGAGAAATTTACTAAACTTATTTCTAATGTTATAGACCATTAAATTTTTGAAGGGTAATAAGGTTAACCATTTATGGAACGATTAATGTTAAAAATCAGATGAGGTTTTAGAGATTAAAATATTATCTAACCATATAGGGACATATACATATTGGATAACCTATGTTAACATTTTTTTTAAAGATATGACAGATGAAATAGCCTTTCATCCTATTGGGCTCATGGTCTACTAATTCTTTAGCAGTGAAAAATTCACTTTCCTACCATAGAATAAGAGATGAATTATAAATTGATCAATGAATAATTAAAGGATGAGATTTTCTTATGAAATTTAAGGAAATAAACAAAGTATTTCCTATCATCAAACTTTTCAACTCTAGGGAAAGAATCTTTAAACCAAAAATGTTATCCCAGTAAATTGATTCCATTAATCAAATGGTTCCTTATATCATCGCCAATTTATGGATTTTTTATTATTAACATTCTCATGACTAAGTCCTCTGTCAGCATCCATTATAACATGATTGAAATATTTCTATTCCATGTCCATGTTTTAACTTTCTACCTATGTAATCGAATGTGGAAACCTAATTATGAGTTACTTTGGGTAAAAATTTTGTTTCCAACATTTTTTTAAATAAAGTTTTAGTATTCACTTCTATGATGTGGGTTTCTATGAATGGTATATTCAACTATAAAACATCTGATAACCCAAAACAAATTTCAAGGAAAAATAATTTTAAGGGCGGTATAATATAACACCATGATATATTGTGAAATATTTTTTTCAAATTAATTTAATCTTATTTTATATTTTTCATTTCACACAATACTAAATATAGCTTCTAATATATGAAAAACACTATGTCTGTCTTGAGTTATACACAACACCATGATGATTTTGTTCTCCATGTAACACTTGGATTATCTTTTGGTATACACAATACTATGTTGGGCTTGTGTTATACACAACATCATGTTCTTTTAAAATCATTCATTACACGTAATATTGAGTTTTACCGAAAAATAGTATATTATTAAAATATTATTATTCAATATAATAATATATAACATAGCCATTATATTAGAGGTTATTAATATTATTAACTTAAACATGAAAATATAAGGTTTATGATATGAATTCATTGGTTACCAATTAACAATAAATGAAAATATATACCAATTGATTATAAAGTAAAGTATTTTTATCCCAAAGTCATTTTGTAATAACAATTTAAATAAATTAACATTATTGAATGATATTAATGAAATATAAATGCTATATATTCTATAAAATATTTTTTTATATTCATACAATATATTTCATAGGCATAAGATTAGAATAAACTTAATTTTATGCATAAAAAACCTATATATTTCAAAAGGGTTATTTTTATGACTTTTAATGGAGAACACATTTTAAATCCAATTTCATATAATTTTATATATTCTATTTTAAAAAATAAACTTCATCTATTAAATAATAATATAAAACTTTACATAGGTTGATTTTTTGGTATTTTTATAATAAGTATCACGTTTTGATGAATAGTCAAAAATACTAAATTTTAATTGAAAATAACATTTTTTCAAAGAAATTGTGTTAAATTATATTTTGGATTGGTATTAAAGTGAAATTATACCAACTTTTTATCATTAAATCAAATTTTTTTCATTGGAATCAATTTCAAATTGAACATAGATATAAAAATGTTTCAATCTTTTTCATGTTTGAACTTTAAAAACATGTTTTCTCACATCATCAACTAGATTAATTTTATATTAATTACTAAAAATTCTGTATTTTAATTTTTAAAAATAGATTCCATATTTTTAATTAGTGGGTCTGAATTATGTAAATCAGTTTCTTTTATTTTTGGGTATTATGAATAGTAACTTTAGTAATTATTTATTAACACGATAAAAGGTACATTGTTTAATTAATAACAAACAAAAATATCATAAATAATGGAAAATTTCCATAACACTTGCCCTAATTTTATTGTATGAGTGAGTTTTGATTAAAATGAATCCTGGGATGAAATTATAACAATTTTTAACCCACCTAGGTGATTGTAAGACATTTATTATATTTTATTTAAAGAAAAGTTAAATATGTCATACTCATATTTTAAATAGCTATATCATTTTTAATATTGGTTTATAGAGAAGATAAATTGGACTATAAATATTAATTTGAAATATAAAATGGTTCTTTTTAGAATAGTAATTTATTTTTATTTTTTAGGAAATAAATAAATACCAAAAAGGCTTATATAATGATGATCCAATAATTGTTTAATCAATGTAAATACCAAATAAATGATATTAAAATTACTATAATAAATATAGTGTTATATAATTAATATCATAAAATAATTTTTTGGACTACTTTTACACGGTATGGATGATTTAATGAAGATTTTTAGAATATATCATTTTTTAATGATATTTTCAGAATGAAAACTAATAAATAGTGTCACAATTGAGAGTAAGGATATTATATGAAAGTAATATTTTATTAATTTTATTAAAAATCATAAAAATATTAAATAAGAAAAAATATATAATATATGGTATAAAATATCATAAATTGACCACTTATGGTCCAATTTACACAATATCTGTAAAAATTACATTCTCTTGACTTTAGAAACTTTGTTGGCATAGTTAAAGTTAATATTGGTTAACAAAGGGTTAATAAAAAATATAAGGTTAAAAATTACATAAAAACCTATATAAATTTCTTTATTTGATGATATTCAAACATTATCACATATTTTATTATAATTAATGTCATTTTAAAGGTATTTTGGTGGATATTGATTTTATTATAAATTAATCTTTTGAGAAATTCCAAAAGTTCCCCTCCCCTCACTTATAAAATGGAATCACTCCCCCTCTTCTATTCACACATAAGAACCCATTTTATTGGGAAAAAATATATCTAAATTTCTTCCAAAAATCCCTACCTTAATCCTATAATACTTATTTTAGATATAAATTTTACAAAAGGATTCCTTTGTGAAAATCAAAATGAGATACAAAAATAAGTGGTAACATTCATAAACTAACATTTTTGTATTACTTCTTATTTAAACTCATTAAATTATTTTTATGTAATTTTTATATAAAAACACAATATAATCAATATACCAGTACATTTTTAGATTAAGGGTTCTGCCTAAAATCACACACTCTTCCATCTAATGGGTAATGAAAATATTGTTCTTGTGTGCAGTGAACTACCACCTCAAAAAATGATATTGTTTGTTTTCCTTTAATACAACCCTTGGTGAGAATTATGATGGAAAATATATTTTAATATGATATTTATGATAATTATGATGAATCTATTCTTATATAATTTTAATATAAAACATACCTTCATACATTACATTTTGTGTAAATACAACAACTTCGTTTGTGGACGTGTGGACTACCGTCTTCGCAAACTAATGTGATTAGTTCACACTTTACATGGAATGTTTAAAGGATTGGTTTAGTAAAGTATATGAAATATATTAGATAATAATTCTACTATAATAATATATATATACACATATATCTCATTTACTTTCTACCTTTAAATATGATAAGAAAACTGAAACAACATTGATTCGTATGCATGGCCTACCATCTCTATGAATGGTGTATTCCATTTCATAAATAAATATTTTATTAATATTTATATGTTATATAAATCATTGTTAATATTATTAAATTTTTTAAATCATGATCTAAGTAAGAGTATCAAGAATAATAAGTCAAAACACGTTTGATAAACAAAGCAGTTATTACACGAAACGTTTCTTTAACATGAAATTATTGATAAATGGGTAATATAAGGCCATAATTAAATAATATATGGTTTGTTATAACTAAATATGGTTCTATAATATATTTATAATAATATTTTATTTATTATTCATGAGTTTTTTATGAGTACGATGAGAGTGAAGACATAAGGTTTGGTAATTTAATCTCACTTTTTATTTCCATGAGATACATGTCATATTCACAAATAACTTATTTCGAATGGTGTATATACTAAACATTGACATGTTATATTATTAATTTATTTTTTTCATCATATTAATATCATTAATTGATGTTACTCATTTAAGGGGTTCATGATTTTAAAGTTACTCATGTAGTAAGAGGTTTTCATCTCACTTTTATTTTTCATGAGATACAAGACATGTTCACCACCTATTTATTGTGTGTGGTGTATATACTACCCATGAATATATTATATTATTATTAACCTTAATTCTGTGGGTATTTAAAAATCTGTTTGATGATCTCTCATTCATGGGGTTAACAATTCAAAAGTTACCAAATCGGTAAGCTCATTTTGTCTCAATTTGCCTTTTTTTGAGGCACATGTTATGTTATGAACCTATATTATTTTATAAGGGTTATATAATTACCTATTTTATATTGAATCATTAATATTCTTATTTTCAATATATTATAAGTTTCATGTAATTTTATTCTATCTTATGTCAAAAATAATTTTTCCTTCGAAACAATGTCTCCTAAAAAAGTTTTAAAGGTGTTTTAAATGAACATTTCTCCATTTTCAAGGAAAAAGGATTTTAAAGATGTTTAAAATGGTTTCAAAATATTCCTTATATGTGTTAAATGTTATTTTAAATAAAAAAATTATAAATATTTTATGATTTTAAAAATATTTTTTAAAGTAGAAAGGATGTTTTCCACAAGAATCATTTCAAATGATCTTTCAAAACCATTTTCCATATAAGATAACATTATTTGATGTTACTTACATTTTATAGAGGTTATTATTCAAGGATTTTATTATTATTATTTTTATGAATTTTTTATATATATTATGGATTGATTTTTGTGAACAATGTTTTTTTCAATGAGTTGTGTTCTAATGAAATGCTTAGAAAATCGTTTCTTTTTTATGGTTTATGATATAAGAAATGATTTTTGTTCTTATGGAATGCATATGTATGGTTTAAATTATGTGAGTAATGGGATATATATCTCCTCCAATGCATTAATTAATGATAAATGTTATATTATCTCAAAGGTAACAATGGAGGTTATCGTAATCCTGTAAACATGAGGGTACATGGGAGGTCATCCAATGATTGTTACAAGAGGGTACACTGGAGAACATCCAAATCCCATAAAAAGATGTTACACAAGAGTTTATCCTAAGTCCAAAAATATAAGGTACTTGGGAGTCCATCCCATACTAGATATAAGTACACATATTATTTACCCAAGCCTATAATACTTTTAATTTATTGGTAGGAATAATTTACATAATATAGTTTAATATTTTGTGTATACCACAATTTCCCTGTCTTATTCCATTGTTTTACTCTTGTAGATCGTGTTTTTTTATTATCTTATGAATCATGTCATATGAACTACCAATAATTATTCTGTGACTCATGTATATGACCTTTGATACGAAGGTTATGTTTTTCTAATATTAATATCATTTTCTCAAACCCATATTATATTGATTATGCTAATGTATCTCCTTTGTTTACCCTTATTGGGCATCTGAGATCACCCTTTCTTATATTTCTTTTCCCTAGGATAAAAATAATGGAATTAGGTTTGATACATCAAATGGGGTCTAGTTGTGAAGAAATAGGTGGGAGAATAAGTATATGTGGTATGAACCACTTGTTTATGTATCCATCTTTCCATAGGCACTAAACTATTATGGTCCTCAAGCATGTGTTTGTGAAATGTAATGAATATTCATTTAAAAAGATATAAAATCCTTTTATAAAAATCCTGTGTTATTATATAGATATTATCTAAAAGGTTATCTAACTTTTTATAAAAGATTATACAGGGATGGTAAATAGTGAAACTATGGTAGAAAGGTATATATCTTGAAATATAGTTGAAAGAATTATGTTTATTCCTATGGGAACCAGTGGGAACTCTAATTTTGGGAATAATTAGAAGAGGGATGCTTACTTCCTAAGTGATGTTACACTTCAGAATCAAACCATGATATAAGTAAATCTTCCTTCTTGACAAAAAAGTAATATTATATCTTTCAATATGCTTCACTTGATCACATCATACGATATTGTACAACACCACCTATATCTTGTCAGAATTGCAACAATATGGGAGATCATTAGCTCTATTATCACAGTGCTCCAAATTCAGGTGTGATAGACACATCTAATGATTCTTATTCATCATATTATTTCATGGGATGACTGCAGAAGAATAATTATAATAATTAGAATAGAATGATCCATGTTGATTCTAGGAACAAAATGAATCCTCAACCTCTGAAATCTCAATAGGGTTACAAAGAGAAAATTGAAGTGATTAACAAAGTGTATGGATATGGAAAATTAGTCATAAATGATCAATATAGTCCTTTGATGGTGAGAGGTATTACTCTTTCGAATTATACCATTATAAAATCTTCTTCAATATGGGAACATCCCGATTGTTTATTTCTCCTCATGTTGTTGATAATATGGATTTGTCTGTTGAGTTAATTCCTTCTATTTTAAATCTACAAACTGCAGTTGGATAAAGTGAGTGTCAATACTTTATGTGTAAACATTTTTTATAACTATCATTGGGTTTATGTTGCTTTGGGATTTATCTATGATTGATATGGATGTATATGAATTCATTATGGGTATTGATTTCTTGAAACCATTAAAATTTCATATCGACTATTATTCATATAACGTTAGTTCCACATCTCTAGATGGTGTCAAGCATCTCTATAGAGGACATTGGGACGTAATGAAAATTAGAGATTGAATTTTGGAATTTCTGGTTATAACCATCTCTTAATGGTTGTAGGAATTGTTAGGTTTGGTGTCCTAAGAACCAACTATTTTTTACTTTGATTACATGAATGTAAACTTATTATATATTATTCATTGTTCTATATGACTATAATATAATAATGTTCTGGAATAATTGTTACATTGATAAGGTCATGGAATATCCCCGCTATGTTGAGAACGTTGAAATGATATAAAAATATTATTAAATAAAGTTCTACGGTTGGATGACATACTATGATAGGACAAATGGTATACAGACTGTCATGTGAGAGTACTCATAAGAAGACGAGACTCTCTCTCATGGAGTTTTCACTTTGTAATCTCCAAGATGGGAGATTATAAGAACAGACCCGCCAGTGTTAATTTCGCATGTCTTGGTGGCATCAGACATTGCTATCTACGTGAATTTGTAATGATCGTTAGACTGTAAGATTATCATTAACTCATGTCATGACTCGTGCACTTAGATTTTCTGATGAAAATCATCTCGAAGAAATTTGACCAGAAGTAGGGTACGTTGGGTGCATCACAAATGAAATGTCGTTAATTGATAAGTTGAGGAAGAGTTTTTCCCTTCTATATTTATGGAAGTAAATATCTCGGGCCCTTTTATTGAAATAGAACTGTTGAACAAATTCCACTCATTGTGTCACGATGAGTTTATTTTTGGAAGTCAAACAATCACAGATCAAGCATATAGGTTTATGAAACTACCATGAAACCTGCTTGATGAGATATTGAGACAAAGGGATTGAATTAAATAATAAGAGTCCGTTTGAGGTGACAGGTCAATGCGGCGCCAACATCTTTCTCTTGGGTGCCTTGACACGTTTCTAGATAGTAATCTTGGACTTTAGGAAAGCCCACCTAATTCCAACAAGAAAGAGGCCAAGAGGGTCACACACTAAGTGTATCCAAGTATCTCAAGTAGAATAAATATTATTCCTATACATGGTTTAATAATTATTCAAGTAAGACTAAATTGTTTTAATGTTGGATAAATAATAAAATAAAAACAAGTACACATTCTGTATTAATGATTACACGCCGTGTAGTTTTTATTTTTGAAAAAAAAGTGCACGTTGTGTATTACTGATTACACACCATGTAGTTTTCATTTTAGAAAAGAAATGAAAAATGAAAACAAGATACACATTCCATGTACATTGAATGTACACTCCATGTAGTTTTCTATGACAAATGAGTACACGCCATATATCAATGATTACACGCCGTGTTGTTTTTCCTGTCGGGATTTTGCGGATATAATATTGGTTTATTAAATGATATTTATTATAATCAGTGTGGGCACATGTCAAAGAATTAATTATTCAAAATGGGGGTTTTAAATAAGAGTTAATGAAATAAATAAAATGCATAACACGTATATTTATTTTCATAACTCTCTAACCTCAAAACTGATTATAAATATCCTCACAACCCTAACATGTTTCCAAAGAATCATTGTGCACAACAATTCTGGATAATTCTCTCAAGACTAAAAGAACTCCGTCCTCCAAGAACTCTCTCAAGACCTAGATAGATCCACCTCCATCAGATAAAGGTGATATAAGGCGAACAATGCAAGAAAAGGCTTCTCCACGCTAGCACCCAGAGATTCCTTTGGCGACGTCTAGAGATACGTGGTCCACGTGGGGATCACCACTAGAGGAAGTCTATACTTTTATTCAACGACGCAATGACGAATCACATCGGAACCTGATTAGAAATATCAATGAAGAAAGAACGCCATAAAAGGTACATCTTGTCAATTAATTAAATTAATTATAATCAACCTATGATGATCTTTCCTTCTCGGTTCTGGGACTATTCTTCCTCTTTGTCTATTTCTATGATTTGATCCGTGGAGACTGGATTCTATCGTCGTATTGATCCTAGATTTATAATTTATAATGACAAAAATCCAAGTGGGAACATCCACCCATGAGCTTCTGCTATGCCCGGGACCTTCAAGTGGTATCAGAGGAAGTCACAATGTTGATTATAGGTATTTAATTTTCATTGATAATTTACACATTTATATTTGATTTAGTTAATGTTAAATCGTTCAATAAAACTAAATGAACGAGATATGTTCTTTTGCCTTCGTTTCTTGATTCACATCACAGAAATAGCCTTTTAATTTTAATTTTGATTAAATAAAAAAAATGTTGAACTCATCCAGAGGAGATGCTATTTTTATCTACACAACACCAGAATACAAGGAGTGTAGTGAAAACTACACGCCATGTACTTAGGTTCAACGAACCAGTACAGGTCCTCCAAACCATGCCATGTGAATTGAGTATACCTGAGTTTATATTACACTTTGTTTTCCAGAATTGAATTCCGCGTGGAAATCGGAATACAAGGCGTGTATGTTGAATCAAAACGCCATGTAGTCTGATCTGGACCAAGTGAGACTGTGTATAAGGAGAAGTTGTGTACCGCGTACACGGGATTTCCAGGCTGGTAACCATATAATAAGGAAGTACACACCATGTTAGATTTATCTACACGTCGTGTACTCCAAAATTTTCAATGTATAGAAAAACACGCCAAAGCCCCTGGCATGTACTTTGGATAAAGGGTGAAAACAAATACCCACCGTGTAATATAGCCTACATGTCGTGTACTTTCCAGAAATGGATTTTCACCAGGTTTCCTATAAAGTAAAAAGAACCGTACAAGGAATATGGATGAGAAGAGTCTCAAGGAAATTCAAAAATGAATTTAAGATAAATAATTGATTAATTATAAGATCATAATTAATTTAATTCAAGCGCGACTTATCTTGAATAATAGAACAATTAAAATAATTTGAATGGTAAATATGCATAAATGTCATTTCATGCTATGGATGATCATGATCTAGACCAAAGACACTTTGTATGTGTGTATGGTTTCATTTAAATTTGTTTAATTTAAATTCTTTGGCCTATGAGCGTTCTTCCTATAAAATGTAGGACCAGCGTGCCCATGGTTTCTTTAATGTAAACCACATGTAATGGAGGATCTCCCAAGACAGAGGAGAGGGTTCAAAATCTAAATTTGAGGCAAAACCAACCCACGAAGATACAAAGGTGGATAGGTGGGATCTACAAAAACATGAACCATTGGGCTCAAGGTGTTTTTCCCTAGGTCAGGGTCATCTTATCAAAACCGCTAGATAAGCTAACCATTAGAAGATCATGATCATGCCATCTTATTTTATTTCTATCTGATTGCATGGTTTATTTATTATCTATATGTTGTCGTGTTCATATAATTAATGAAATAAATATTCATGAAAATATGGAATAAAATAAAACCGGACTATGCATAAACATTATCAAAACATTGTTAATCACTTAAGCAAGAATCACTTAACATTAACAAGCATGTGATAATGAAAAACTACGCATAAAGAGTAAAATCCCTCAAACACCATATTAATTCATATCAAGCCTTAGGTTACTTGATTAAGGGAAAGACTCAATAAAACTATGTGTTTGACCAACCCTTTTTGGGACACTTACTATTATAAAGGAAGTTATTATGAAAGTTTTGGGTTGACTTAAACATTTTACATCAAGAGGAGTAGTCCTTGCTAGAATTGTTGCAAAATGGAGGAAAGTGTTGAGGAAATCTATGTCAAGAGTTCAGGATTAGGGATTCCACTCAACAGATCAAGGAACTGTAAGCTCACTGTTTGAAAAGACATTCCTACCTAAATACCTTCTAATAGCCTGACTAACCCTTGTTGGGGTTATGCAAGGGTGAATATAGATCCTTGCCACTAGAATTTCAAAGCAACTGGATATCCCATGTTCAATAGAGAGGTCCATTCAGACTTGATAAAATAGTGTGAGAATTAATAAATTCAATTATTATTCTTCATAAAATGTAATCAAAAGTTACAAATAAATCTTCTCTTTTAAATTTTTAGAATCAATATGACAAACTCGTCAACCACATTTTATCTATGATCAATTCTGGATAAAGACAATATCCTCACCAGTAGTAACTTTCAAGAATGGATTAGGCACCTTCGTGTTATACTATGCCATGAACGAAAGTTTTATGTGCTGGAGTCTTTACTTCCTGATTCTCCTTCCCAAGGGGTGAGTGATGAAGATTTCCTTGTCTATGATCAACATTTGAGCGATGAACTTGATGTTCAATGTTTGATGATTTCATGAATGTCTAGTGAGCTCATGAAGTATCATGAAGACATGGATGCCTACAATATGCTAGAGCACCTCCATGGTCTAGTCTAGGAAATAGAAAGATAGGAAAGGTTTGATATCTCCAAGGCTCTATGTCAGAGAAAGCATAGAGAGGGTGCCCCAACTAGGCCTCATGTAGTCAAGCTCATTGGCTACATTGATTGCATGGAGGTTCTGGGTTTAAACTCCCTAAAAAACTAGGTACCAATCTCATTCATGCATCACTTCCCCATATCATATCTAACATTGTTGTAAATTTCAACATGAACAACATTGAGAAGTCTCTATCTGATCTTCTTATCCTTATTCTCCAAGTGGACAATGATATGAAGCATGATAAACATTCTGTCCTTATGGTGAATAAAAGTAAAGGGAAGGTGAAGAGAATTAAGCCCAAAGCTTCTTCAAGCCCTTCCAAGAAATGGAATATCAAAGGGGAGGCAAGAGAACAGGAGGCCGTTTGTTTCTCATGTGGCATGAAGGGCCACTGGAAGAAAAACTACACCCAGCCAAGGAAGAAAGGGGAAGCTTTAGGTGTGTTTGTTATTGAACACAATCTCTGTGTTTCTACTAATTAGGTATTAGATACTACTTGTGGTGCTCACATCTATATCAAAATACAGGAACCAATTAGATTCAGGAAGATTGATCAAGGTGAGGTGGATCTATGAGCAGCCAACGGAGCTAGACTTACTGTAGTAGCTGTCAGAGACTACCACCTCACATTGCCTACTAGGATGGTCTTTGTTTTAAAAGTATGTTATTATGCACCCTCTATAACCAAAAACATTATTTCAATATCCATATTAGATACTGATGGATTCATCTTCAAACTTGGAAATGAATGTTGCTACTTTTATAAAGATAGCATTTGTTTTGGTAGGGCACATTTATATAACGACCTTTATGTGTTAGACTACACAAACCATGTAATGGAAATCGATGAAAAACATGATTCACATGACTCATACCACACCCAAATTTGGAATCACCACCTAGGTCATGTCAATGAGAAACGTTTGAAAAAATTACATCATGATGGGTATTTAGATTTTTTCGAACTAAAACCACTTGGTGTATGTCATGCGTGTCTACGAGGAAAAATGAACAAATCCCATTTAGTGGAAAAGGTGAAAGGGAAAAAGAACTTCTAGAATTAGTTCACACAGATGTATGTGGACCATTTCCAGTTCAAGCAAGGGGTGGGTTCTTGTACATTGTAACTTTTACTGATGATTTTAGTAGATATGGATATATTTAATTAATGAGGTATAAGTAAGATTATTTCTATCGGTTCAATCAATACAAGAATGAAGTTGAGTACCATCTTGGTAAGAAGATTAAAAAAATCCACTCTCACAGAGGAGGAGAATATCTTAATCATGACTTCGTTTATTTCTTACGGTATATTGGGATTTTATCTCAACAAACCCCTCCTTATATGCCTCAGTGGAATAGTGTAAGTGAAAGGAGGAACCACACCGTGTTGGACATGGTGAGATCAATGATGAGTCATGCGAGTCTTCCATTATCCTTTTGGGGATATGCATTACAAACAATAGCACACATACTAAACCAAGTACCAACTAAATCGATAAATGGTATTCCATTAAAGTTATGGAGTGGACGCAAATCCATGTTATCAAATTTACATGTGTGGGGTTGTGAAGCATTTGTTAAGGCCTCGTCAGGTAACAAACTTGCACCCCGAGGCACAAAGTGTACCTTTATAGGATATCACAAGGAAACAAGGGGATAATACCTTTTCAACCCCTGAGATAAAACAGTAACAGGGGAAAGACACTCCATATTCATTGAGAGGGAGCACATATCCAAAAGAGATAGTGGGAGAGATATAGACATCAATTAATTTGAGGCTCAAGATACACAGGAGTTGGTACAAGAACAAATTACACAAAGCCTCATGGAAGAAAAATCTATTCCAGAGACACAAGAACTACGTAGAAGCATGAGAGAGGTGAGACAACCATAATGATATGGTTTTCCTTTCACTGAGTATGGTGACCCATTGTTGGTTGACAAAGATGATCCTCTTACCTACAAGGAAGCCGTTGAAGGCACAGATATTACCGTGTGGAAAGAATCCATGAATTCTGAAATGGATTCCATATACCAAAACCAAGTATGGATTTTGGTAGATCCTCCCGTTGATGTAAAGACTATTTGTAATAAATGGGTATTCAAAAATAAAATGGAAATGGAGGGGTAAGTCATCACCTATAAGGCACGACTGGTTGCAAAAGGTTTTAGACAATGTCAAGGAATTGACTATGATGAAACCTTTTCACCGGTTGTGATTCTAAAATCCATCAGAATCCTATTGGCCATTGCCACTTACCATGACTATTAAATTTTGAAAATGGATGACAAAACAGCATTCCTTAACGGGAACCTCCAGGAAGATGTCTACATGATACAACCTAAAGGGCTTGTGACTCCAAAGGATTCCGACAAGGTATGCAAGTTGTAGAAATACATTAATGGATTAAATCAAGCATCAAGGTCATGGAACATTAATTTTGATGTAGCAGTAACGGAATTAGGTTTTGTTAAGAACGAATGTGAGCCTTGTGTCAACAAAAGTTTTAGTGGGAGTGCAGTCGTTTTATTAATAGTATATGTTGATGACATATTACTAATTGGAAACGAAGTACCTGTCTTACAGTCAGTTAAAGAATGGTTACATAAATGCTTCTCTATGAAATACTTGGGAAAGGAAGCATATATTCTTGGGATCAAGATCCATTGTGGTAAATCCAAGAGAATGTTGGGCCTATGTCAAAGTACATACATTGACAAGATGCTGAAGAGATTCAGTATGGAACAGTCCAAGAGGGGATTGTTCCCAGTGTCACATGGAATTCATCTTTCCAAGAAAATGTGTCCTTAGAAACATTAGAAAAGAAAGAAAATGTCAAGGATCCCTTACGCATCGGTGATTGGGTCAATAATGTATGATATGCTATGTACAAGGATAGATGTTTCATATGCATTATGTGTGGTAGGTAGATATCAAGATAATCCAAGAGACCTCCATTAGATGGTAGTTAAGACTATTCTTAAGTATTTGAGGCATACTAAGGATATATTCCCGTTTTATGGAGGAGATGAGTAATTAGTCAACAAATGACATGTAGATGCTAGTTTCCAGACTGATCAAGACGACATGAAGTCGTATATTGGATACATATTCAGTTTGAATAGAGGTGCAATGAGCTGGAAGAGCTCAAAGAAAAGTGTGGTTACAGATTCTACAACAGAGTCCGAGTATATCGCAGCTTCTGAGGTAGCTAAAGAAGCAGTATGGATGCGAAGCTTTGTCCAAGAGCTGGATGCAGTACCAAGAAGTAAAGATCCTATGACACTCTATTGTGATAATACTACAGTGGTGGAACTTGCAAAAGAGCCAAGGTCACATCAGTGGACAAAGCACATCCTTCGGAAGTATGATCTCTTGAGGGATTTTTCTCAGATAGGTGAAGTTATAGTGAGTAATATTTTCATATAAGACAACTTGGCAGACCCCTTGACTAAAGCCTTCACTCTGTAGAAACATGATCCTCATGTGAGGTCTAGCGGACTAAAAGTCATAGATAGTTGGCTTTAGTCTAAGTGATAGTTTGTTAGGGTTGGTGTCCTGAGAACCAACGGTTTTTTACTTTGATTACATGAATGTACACTTATTATATATTGTTCATTGTTCTGTATGATTATTATATAATAATGTCCTGTAATATTTGTTTCACTGGTAAGGTCATGGTAGATCCCTGCTATGATGAGAAACATAAAATTCTATACCAAAATTCATAAATAAAGTTCTACGGTTGGATGACATTATATGATATGACACATAGAATATAGACCATCATGTGTGAGTACTCGTAAGAAGACAAGACTCTCTCTCATGGAGTTCACACTTGGTAATCTCCAAGATGGGAGATTATGAGAACAAACTCACCAGTAGCAATTCTGCATGTCTTGGTGTCATCGGACATTTATATCTATGAGTGTGTGTAATGTTCCTTAGACTGGAAGATTATCATTAACTCATTTCAGGACTCATGCACTTAGATTTGCTGACGAAAACCATCACGAAGACAGTTGGCAGGAAGTAGGGTACATTGGGTATGTCATGAATGACATGTTGTTAATAGATAAGTCGAGGAAGAATTTTTCCCTTACATATTTATGGATGTAAATATCTCGGGCCCTTTGATTGGAATAGTACTATCCAAAAAATTCCATGGCCATGGTGTCACGATGAGTTTATTTCTGGAAGTCAGAGAATGACAGATCAAGCATATAGGTTTATGACACAACCATGAAACCTGCTTGATGAGATATTGAGACAAAGGGATTAAATTACACAGTAAGCTTTCGTATGAGGTGACACGCCAATGAGGCATCAACTTCTTTCTCTTTGGTGCCTTGACCCATTGCTAGATAGTAATCTTGGACTTTAGGTAAGCCCACCTAATGAAAACAAGGAAGAGGCCTAGAGGGTCACACACTAAGTGTATCCAAGTATCTCAAGTAGAATAAATATGATTCCCATACATGGTTTAATAATTATTCAAGTAAGACTAAATATTTTTAATGTTGGAGGAAGAATAAAATAAAAAAAAGTACATGCCGTGTATTAATGATTACATGATGTGTAGTTTTTATTTTTGAAAAAAAGTACACATCATGTATTAATGATTACATGCCGTGTAGTTTTCATTTTGGAAGGTAAATTAAAAATGAAAACAATATATACATGTCGTGTACATTGAATGTACATACTGTATAGTTTTCAATTAAAAACGAGTACATGTCATGTATTAATGATTAAATGCAGTGTAGTTTTTCCAGTCATGATTTTGAGGATATAATATTGTTTTATTAAATTATATTTATTATAATCATCATGGGTCATGTCAAGGAATTAATTATTAGACATGGGGGTTTTCTATAAGAGTTAATGAAATAAATAAAATGTGTAACGTGTATATTTATTTTCATAACTCTATAACCCCAAACCCAATTATAAATATCCTCACAACCCCAACACTTTTCCAATGAATCGTTGTGCACAAAAATTTTGGATAATTCTCTCAAGATCGAAAGAACTCCGTACTCCAAGAATGCTCTCAAGAACGAGAGAGATCCACCTCCATCAGATCAAGGTAATCTAAGGTGGACAACGCAAGCAAAGGCTTCTCCACGCGAGCACCAAGAGATTCCTTTGGTGACATCCAGAGATACATGGTGCACGTGTAGATTACTATAGAGGAATTATACACTTGAATTCTACGATGCAATGATGAATCACATCAGAATGTGATCAGAAATATCAACGAAGAAAGAACTCCATAAAATGTACTTCTTGTCAATTAATTAAATTAATTATAATCAGCCAATGATGATCCTTCCTTCTTGGTTCCGGGACTATTCTTCCTCTTTGTCTATTTCTGTGATTTGATCCATGGAGACTGGAATTTATCATCGTATTGATTCCGGATTGATCATTTCTAATGACAAAAATCCAAGTGGGAACATCCACCCACGAGCTTCCGCTGTGCCTGGGACTATCAGGAACTTGCTTTGGAATATATATATGATATTGGGAATTAAGTAATTCCATATATTGTAGAAAACTTTCTTGAAATTTTCCCTTAATATTTCTTAGGGTTTCCACCCAAAAGAAAAGTGGATTTTACGATTGTTCTCTTATCTAGAACAAGTCCTATCTCAGAAACATATTAATGTATGGAACTAAAAAATTGATGGAATTTAATGTTCCATTAAAATATTTGAAAATAAAATGGTTCATTTGACCAAGAACGTCATTGTGGGTATAACTGGTTCTTTTTTTAAAGAATCTTGACATATCCTGTAGGCTTTGTATGGATTATCATAAGTATAAACAAGTTACAATAAATTATATTTATCATATTCCATGAATTGATGATATTTTTGATCAATTGAGTGAAGAATATAGGATATACAAATTTGATATACATTATAGGTATGACCATTAGCGAGTTTAGATGGTGAATATTCTGAAGATAGAATTTAGAAGAAGATATGTCTATTATGAATACATTGTTTTGCATTTTAGTCTAACAAATGAACCAATTGTTCTTTTTGGAACTAATGAATCGAATCATTCATATTTATATGGATTCCATTATGGTGGTGTCTTTTGATGATATATTGGTGTATTATATAAAACAATCAAATCCATAGAAACACTTGGCTATAGTGCTAGGTATTTTGTTGGACAATCATCTGTATTCCAAGTTATCAAAGTGTGGTTTCGGGATACAGGAGGTACATTTATATGGGCATGTCATTTTTGAAAAAGGAATTTCTATATACCCTAAAAATATAGAATATATTATATCTTTGAAACTACCAAATAATTTCTTTAAGATAGGTAGTTTCCTTATGTTAACAGGATACTATAGATTCTTTTTATGTGATTTCTCATATTTGGAATCACCAATGGTAACTTTTATGAGTAAAGGAATTAATATCCATTAAAACAATGAATATAAGAAACCCTTTCAATAACATAATTTTATAATTACATAATCACATATACTCACATTTCTAGAGTATGTATAGGGATATTTATTCTATTATGATGCATTATGATATGGTTTGTAATGAGTTCTCATGCAGGGAAGTCATTTTTTTTCTTATGGTTTACAAAAGTTATAGTTTCTTGGGAAGAACTACCCAAAACATGATTTAGAATTAGTTTTTGTGGTCCATTCATTGAATACTGGGTTTCATTACCTATTTAGTGATAAATTAATAGTATTTATAGATCCTCAAATTCTGAAACACATTTTATCACAAAGATATTTGAATTTAAGACACCATAGATGGATATAGTATCTATCAATTTTTGAATTGGACTTTAGGTGTACACCAGGTAAAGATAACAGTATGGAAGATACAATGAGAAAAATGAAAAATTATTAGTTGGAAAAAGTTGAATTATAAAATAGGAAACTAATTCCAAGCATATCGTATATTCATATAGATTTCATAGACCAATTTGATGTTGAACTTTTCCTTCCAATTTATTTTATTCATGATTTGGTTGAGAAAGTTACAAAGTCTCAGACATCTAATCCTAAATGTGTTTCTATGAGGTAAAAACTAAATGGTGGGGATTCCATTGAAGGATTTAAGTTGGATTGAAGTTTGGTGTTTTGTTTTATATATCATATGGGCTTACCTTTAGCTTATTGGAAACAAATTAATGGTGCCTAAAACTATAAGGGATGGTTTTTTCACCCTAGGATAATTAAAATGTATAAAGCATTGAAATCCTAGTTTTTTGTGGGCTGTAATGAAAATATATTCAAAAGAGTATGTCTGGAGATGCCTTATCTATTAGAAATCCTGGTAAGTGAATCAACTACCAGCTGGTATGCTACAATTTTCTCCAATTACCATGTGGAAATTGGAGTAGATAGAAATGTATTTTTTAACTTTTCTACCAATGAACGACTAGAAAACGTGATTCCATGTGGGTGATAGTGGATTGGCTCACAAAATCAGCTCACTTTATCCCAATACATGAAACTAACATGGTAGATGACTTGTAAAAAATCTATATATAATAAATTGTAATGATGTTGGACATTCTATTTTCGATTATATCAGATAGAGGCCATAAGTTTATATCCTAAATTTGGAAATCATTGTATCAATCCCTTGTAACAAAATTGAATATGAGTATGACTTATCATTTTCAAATGGATAGAATGTCTTAAAAACAATCCAAAGATTGATGGACATGATAATGGTTTGGGTAATTGATTTTGGTGGCTCTTTGGAGGGACATGTACCTTTATTGGAGTTTTCATAAGATAACAATTATCATACCATGAAACATGTGGCTCATTTTGATGCATTGTACATCCATACTTATCGTTTTCCACTTTTTGAGTGAAAATAGGAAAGACTTAATTATTTAGACCCAGACTTGTGAAAGAGATGATAAAAATGATTCAATTCAATAGAAGTATAATGGTGATGGTTTGTATTTATCATAAATAATATGAAGATAATTTTCAGTAACCATTTTCATTTTAGGAAAGTTATCATTGGTTCTTTAAAATTTATCCAAGGGTTTTCCATAGTTTTTTAGTAATTAGGGAATATAGTCTCATTGATACATAGTCCCTTTTTAGATACTTGAACTAGTTGGTGAGGTGGCCTTTTGGTTAGATTTTCTAGCAAGGTTAAGTTCTGGACACAATGTGTTCTATGTATCATAGTTTAAGATTTATCAACTTGATCTTCTCCCTTTGATTCCTTGGGATCATGTTGACCAAGATTTGGATGATATATTGATCCATGTGTTGATACAAATTGTAGATAGGCAGGAGAATATTTTATTTGGAAAAAAATAATTCTACTATAGGTTATAGGTAAACATGGTTATATTTTGGAATAAACATAGGATTGTGAGAAGGAAATGGTGGGGCAATGGAATGCAATATTCCTGGGAAATAAATTTATTATAATTTTTGAGAATGGAAAGGCCAATATTGGGGGGACTTTATCACCACTAATTTTATCCACATGACCCTTTATTCATTTATTTTGAGTCTATTTAAATATTGGATTATGTTTTGAGAATTTATAAGGGGTTTTGGGATGTTTTTAGGATTTTTTAGAGGTTATGTTTTTTGTATGGTTAGTAGAACCCATGAAACATCTCCATGAAGCCATGAAAGTGAAGACAATGGGAATGAGAAAGTAACATAGTTTGGCAAAAAAAATTGAGTTCCTAGTAGAAATTGTGCCTCTTGAAATAGAAGGATAATCATGGGAGGTTCATGTTTTTTCAAATAGTGCAGGTGAATCATGAATGATATATACATAAGATAGTAGCATCACAAAGTTGGCATATAGTTTTCCAAACTGTGTGGCATACAGTTTTCCCTCCTTAGATTTTGGATTTAATAGAAATTATCCCCTTTAACCCATGTTTTCCCCTAATCCTTCCTTAATTAAAAATATTTTTCTCCTAAGTATTGATAGATGATCCACTTAGATATGGGATTGATCCTTAGGTGAATAAAAGTACATTGGAGGCCCAAATACATTGATAAGTACCTATTTTTCCTCATTCTTCATTGATCCATGGTACTTCTCTCTCTCAAAACTATATATCTATTTATTTATGGATTTATCTATGTGTTTTGATTTTTTATGATGAAATGTTTCTAGATCATGTAAAGGTAATGTGGGTTGTAATCTGATCGTGAAGTTTCATTATGACATTCATTATTTTCTCTAACCATTGTGTGGTAAGTGGGTTCTATATTTGACTTATAACTCAAAGTAATAGTTTTACTAAAATTATTTTAATTAAATGGTTATGAAATTCATATGTAATTATTGATGGATATCTCATTCTAGTATTGGCTTATAAATTATGCAAAGTTGATTTGTTTTTGGAAATCCTTCTCTGTTTTGTAATTTTACAATGATGATTTTACAATTATGGTTTTGTTTTGATGAATTTAAATTATTTTTTCAAATTATTTAATTATAGATTTATTTTTATTGGATTGAATTGGAATTATTTTTTCATTGAGTGTGTGTTTAATTTTATGGATAATGTTTATTAAGTGCCACCATCAATGTGGGACAGATTATGGAAATGAAGTTCCACCATCATTGTTAAAACCAGTATTCTATGTGTGTGTGTGTGTGATTGTATATGTGGATGGTTATGTTTTTGAAAATGTAATGAGTATTATAAATAAAAATGATAAAATATTTTAATGAATTAATTAATGAGTCCTTATAAAATTTTTATAGCTTTGATATAAACTATATTTACTACTTAACACCGTTTTACATAAATTATTCTACCAGATTTTTTCCTAGTGGCATGAGTTGGGGAGTCATTGGAGAAATACTATTGAGTTTTATACTCACCCCCTTATTAGTAACATTGGTTCATTTTTAGATATCATCTATTGAGACATAAGAAAATGGAAGGTAACATATTTTTCCAGTGGTTAATTTTGATACCTTGGGAATTGTAGGTGGTGTTGGATCTTGGAGATTAGATTTTGTATTTATTAGGTTGATTTATTTTGGTTGTATTCTAGGGCTTATAGTTTGTGGTATTACTTGAATATTGTCTTTGGTTTTCTACTTGTACACTAATTTGGTTTTCGGTTTTGGTTATGTTCGAGTTGTATTCTGTTGTTCTTGAATCATATAGAGGATTAGATGTTTATTGTATATTGGTTTAGTTATTTTATCTTTTAAAGGTGAAATCATCTTCCACTTTTTCTTGAAGCATGTGGCATTTATTTTCATCTTTTAGTGTCTTGGGTATCTCACCTATGTCCTAGTAACACACATGTTACTTCTCAATCCAATGAAGAGGGGCGAGATGTTACAAACATGGAAAACTCATTATCCAAGTTTTTCATATGAATTATTTTAACTCCCTTTCTTTGGATACCTCTCTCTTACATATATATAGATATGTGTAACAAAAACCCCAGAATTAGATATGGCTATATAATCCTTAGGTTAAGTTGAATCCTCAATTCCTTATAAAAGATAATCTATGGAAACTTAACTTTTGCATGACCTTCCCATTTAGAAGATCAAGGTCTTGAAATGTGTTCACTTTTGAAGGAATATTGTACATAATATTTAAATTTTCATTATTAGTATTATCATCTATTTATGCAGCTAATTAATATATTTTCATCTCATGAAATCACTATATGTATACATGCTTCAAACAATTTGATTTTTTATCTGATACCTTTACCCAAATTTATATATTAAAAATATAAAAATGTATAACACTTTATATTTCTAAGGATTTTTTCTACTTACCTAAAAACTATAATCCAAATACATATATACATATTCCAATGCATTTCATGCATAACTTATGTGAAACCCTTCCATATAAAGGTTTAGAATTAAGAAAAATATATACTCAAGATAAAGTAAGTTATAATAGGTAGTCAAATCCACTTTTCTATATAGGATACTAAGATCCCAGGTTAGTGGAATGTTTTACCAATATCCCATTATCAATAGATAGATAATAAAGAGAATTATTAATTCTAATATTATCCTAATACCTAATATGTATAAAAAATTAACCATTATAGTTTTTTTAAAACTAAATAAATAATCTTAATCTTGATTAAATGAAAATAAATCTTAAGTCATATAATGGATATAACTCTAATAAACATGGTAGGAAAATAATGTGAATTAATTTAAATATTTTAAGTAAAATTTTAATAACAATAATAATATAAAAAAATTATATAAATAAATATTAAATAAGTAATTAAATAAATAAATGAACTAGTAAAATATATGTTTTTAGATATTACAACATTAAATAATAATAGTTTCAATCGAAAAAATTTGATATAGTCTAAACCTATATAGATTCAATACAGACCTTTTAGGTTTTCACTGGAAAATATGTTTATATTTTTTTAATAAAACATTATGTGAAATGTGTACATTATTGGGAATTTATTGTCTCAAAAATTCATAATATTTTATGATGATTTTGAGGCTCACAAATAACCTTGTATTTTTTCTAATGAAGTTTTCTGGAGTAAGTTTTCAAGAATTTATATTTAAGTTAAAGGAGTTTAATGTTATGAGAATTATTTTGGATGCACGGTTTCAAACCCTACGTCTAGTAAATGAATGTATGGTATCAACCCTACATTACAATGACAAAGTGAAATTCTTTATTATGGTATCATCACTATGTTATAGTGGAAAATTGAAATTCTTCTGTATAGTGTAAACACTACATTATGCTGGAAAAGTGAAATTCTTTCATATGGTATCAACCCTACATTACACTGGAAATGTGATATTCTTATGTATGGTATCAACCCTACATTATGATGGAAAAGTGAAAATCTTGTGTATGGTATCAAACCAATGTTATACTAGATAAAGTGAAATGGTTGAGTGTGGTATCGACCCTACATTACACTAAGTTGTTTTCATTTGAACTGACATCCTTACATTTGGAGAATCATCAATCGTATAGATCAAAAACCCTACGTTAGAGTCTAGAAATATTTTTTATCAACCCTACATTTGGGAATTTGAATGTATGGTTAATCAATGCTATGTTTGGGATATTATTCCAAAAGGTTAATGTATGGATCATTATCCCAACACTACTTTTTTTCTCTATGCTATGCAAAAGAACCCTACACTATGAAAAGGAACCCGATGCTACGTGGTTCACCCCTATGTTGTGTTTATAATGGAAAAATATTTAAGCCACATTTTCAATCTAGTATTGCTGCAATTATTGAATCAAAATTAAAGATCGATTCAAGGATCATTATGATTGTTTCAATGAATTTTATTCATTGAAGAAGATCACTCATATTCCTAAGGGAAGTTAGGACTGCCCTGGTCAATTGGAATTTGGATTTACATGTTCAAATAGGCTATTATTTTGGATCTAAAATACCGAAGAATGATATATGCTCTAAATATTTCATTGATTTTTTTTTTCAAATATATATATTTGTGAAATAATAAATTCACATATTTGACTATATTATTGAGATTTTCTTTTTATAGTGACACTATAATGAATGATAAACTCTTTGTTATTTTCAAAAGATGATATTGTTTTAAAGTTCTTCATATTTCAACCTCGAGTTTCTAATGTTGTTTAGTTTCTATCTTATTGAATATCATTATACAATAAGGATTTCGTTAGACTATTTAATTCTTAAAGATATTCTTTTCTGAAGAAGAATATCCATCAATTGTTAGTTGTGTGCTTCTTCAACTATAATGATCAACCCAAATCAACAAATCGATTTCTATTAATTTATTTGAGTTTCAACTAATCATACTCAGTTGTGGTGGAGTATCAACTTCTCGTTATAAGCTATGGATAATAGGTTCACTATTATAGAACTAGAAGCCTTTATTATTAAGTCTTGTTGTAAAGGTGTCAACTTCCTACACTCAGTTATGAAATCATGGTCTTATGATAAGAGGATCATTCTAGTGAAATTTATCAACCTTGCAAAGAAAGTGATTTTTAGAGTGGACTAGGGGATCATTGTTCTGAAAACCACTACAATATTTTTTGATCATTCTTTCTATTTATCCTATCAAAATTCATTTTATAGAAATAGACACTTCATATTCATATAAATCACTGTGGGTGTTAAAAACGAGAGTTATGGAAGATTTTTGAAAAGAAACAATTCACCACCCTCTTGTGTTACTTTGTATATTCCAACCTAATAATTGGTATCATAGGAGAGATTTTTGGATAAAGATATTGCACGCTAAAAGTATAAGGCCTATACAAAGATGGAACTGGATGATCTTAGAGAAGGAATATCTATTGTATGTGCCCCATATTTTAATAGTGAAAATTATGGATGATAGAAATCTTTACTAATTATTTATCTGAAGAATCATGGATTCAAAGTATAATAAATAATAAATACTCCTTATAAGATTTTTGAGAAACCAGAAACTTGCAAATGATGAAATAGAATCAAATTATAATATCAATTATAAATAGATGAATAATACTATTTTTTTTCTTGGACCAGTTGAATTAAATTATTTATCACAATTTCCAACAGGCTATGAAATGTAGCAAACTATAATAGTTTCTTATGAAGGAAGATACAATGATAGATGAATGAGATATGCTACTTCCAAGATAAATTTTGACACCTGTATAATGTTTGATGGTGAAATCATCACAAAAAGGAATGTAAGGCTTACATAAATTGTAAACAATATCACTTCCTTGGGAGAACACATAAAACAATTTGATCAAGATTTGAAAGTACTGAGAGTACTACCCATTAAATGGAATGGCATATCTGCTTTAATTCTCTAATCATCACCTATCACAGATCTAAAAAAGAAATAATTAATTGGGACACAAATAATGTATGAATTTGAGATTAAATATGAAGCTAAAGATCATAAAATTATAGTGAAGAAGGAAAATAATACTCAAAAGGATACATCTCAGAAGAATAGCAGAAGATAAAATCTGGAAATTGAATAAGAGAAAAATTCTGATTCCTCTTATTCTGAAATGGAACTAGCTCAGCTATCTAGAAAGATCAATAAATTCTATAATAAGAAAAGAGGATTCATAAAAACCTTTAGGGATGATGAAAAATATCCAAGAGAAATTCGATCTAATGAATGTAATAATTGGGTCATGTTAGACCAGATTTCCTTCCCATGAAAGATGAATGAAAAAGACCATAAAAGATATATCAAAAGAATGTTGATTATGAGAACAAGGGGAAAAGAACAATGAAAGACACATGGAGTGAATCTGAAGGCTCTAGAACCCCTTCAAAGCTTGATTTAAAAAAAGATCAATCTAATATAAAAGCCAATATGTTATTTAAGGCTGAATAAGTAGAGGTACAAACTTATTACTCTTCTCATTATAATCCAAGTAGTTTCTCAAATGACAAAATTTCTACCAATTTCTCAGTGTTAAATGAAAAATAGGATTATTTGTTAAAGAAGCATAAGTCATTAAAAAATTATTAATGTTGTTTTAGGTGAAAGGGATACCATGCTAAAACAACATCATGAGTTACTTGAAAAATTCAATTCCTCTACATTAAACAGTGACACTCATGAAAATAAAATAAAGGAATTATAGGATGAAGTGGAATCATAAAAAAGTACATCACTTTTTTTTAAAAAAATGAGATTATATTTTAAATGATGTTCTAGGAAAGAATTTCATTAAGAGAGAAATATTTGGAATTGTAAGAAATGGTGAGAAATCAAAATTATATAAAAACTAAATTGTTCCCAATTCTAAAAGTGAAACTAGTTATCATTATGGAACAAAAGGACATGTCACTAATATTTTTTATTTGAAAAATCTTCAAATTAGTAGTATTAAATGAGGTTTTATTTCCAAAGGTTTTTCTAATTCAAGTGATATGAGTTATGGAAAAATAAATAAAATATGGGTTCTTAGATCATTACTCTCTAAAATGTTTGGACCCAAGAAAGTGTGGGTACCAAAACAAACATTTGTTTAATAACTTTTGCAGGAAATAGTTCACAAAAAATGAAAATACATATGGTATATGGATAGTGAATTTTCTATGCATATGAGTGGATACACAACAAGCCTTGACATGTTGACTCAAATGGTTGGAGGATTAGTCACTTTTGGTGAAAATTACAAGGGAAAATTAGTTGGATTTCGAACTGTTGGAGATTGGAAAACTATATCAATAAACAAAGTAATGAATGTATAAGAGCTAAAGAACAATATGATCAGTATTTCTCCAAATTGTGAGGATGGTTTTATATTGGTTTTTCTAAAAAAAATCTCTATTTTTAAATATAAGTTTCTTAAATTTATATCATCTAGAACTAATAATTTTTATACTTTGAATTTAAATTCCTTGTGTAAAAAAGTGAATTGATTAACTACTAAGACAAATGAATCATGGATTTTTCATAGAAGACATGGACACTATAATATATATTCTTTACATAAATGTTTTAATAAAAAATTCATATCTTATTTTCCTAGTCATAATTTTGAAAAGGACATATTCTGTTATGCATGAAAAATTGTCAAGCAATACATATCATCTTTCAAATTCATTAACAAAGTTTCTCAATCTAACCCTTTAGAAGTTCTTCATATTGATTTGTTTGGACCATAAAGAGTGGAATTTTTGGCTGGTAAATTATATGTCTATGTTTTAGTTGATGATTATTCTATATTTACTTGGGTTTATTTTCTAAAACTCAGAAGTGAAGTTTTCACTATGTTTGAAAGTTTTTATAAAATTGTTGAAAATGAAAAAGGTTAAAAATAATTTCAATGAGAAGTGATCAGTGTGAAGAATTTAAGAATATAGAATTCAATTCTTTTTTCTCAAATCTAGGTACTAAACAAACCTTATCTACACCAAGAAAACCTCAAAAAATGTAATTGTTTAAAGGAGAAATAGAACTATTCAAGAAATGGAAATGGCTATTCTGAATGAATAGAGTCTTCTTACATATATTTGGGTAGAAGCTATAAGAAAATACTTTTATATCATGAATAGAGTTTTGATATGGTATTTTTTCAAAATAACACCCCATAAACATTAGAATTACAAAAAACCTAAAGAAAACTACTTTAATGTTTTTTTGTAAGCTTTATATCTTGAACACAAATGATAATCCTGGTAAGTTAAATCCAAAATATAATAAAGTAATATTTTTTGTATATTCTGCTACCTCTGAGTCCAATAGAGTTTTTAATAAAAATTCAAATATTATTGAAGAATCATTTCATGTGATGTTTGATGAAACTGGCCCATTTATTATAGAAAAAGTTCAAACTGATAAAGTTAGTCACTCATTTGAAAACATGAGACTTCATAACCCTAAATATGATTTTGAAAATAATATTAATAAAATTCAATCTAGTTCAGAAGAACATGATACTAAAGATCCTGAAAGAGTCTTTCTTAGACAGTCTATAACTTTAAAGAACCATCATTTAGAAACTATTATAGGAGACCTAGATATATGAAGTAGAACTAGAAGAAATATAGGAAACCTATCTAAATTATCTACCTTTATATCTCAGTTAGAACTAAATACTATTGAATAAGACTTCGAAAACAATATTTTCATTCTAACAATGTAATAAGAGCTAAACCAATTCAAAAGAAATGAAGTTTGAGTACTAGTAGAAAGACCAACCAATTATCCAATTATAGGAACTAAGTGGTTCTTTAGAAACAAAATGGATGATCAAGGGATCATAACCACAAATAAAGATAGATTAGTAGCTAAAGGATATAATTAGGAATAAGGTATATATTATGATGAGACCTTTTACCTTGTTGCTATATTAGAATCCATTAGAATAATTTTAGTCTATGCATCTCATATGAATTTAAAATCATATCAATTGGATGTTATTTCTTCCTTTTGAAATATTTATATTATAGAGGATGTTTATGTGGAACAACCCCCTAGTTTTTAAAATCATCAGAAACAAAACTCAATTTTTTATCTTACTAAATCTATTTATGTCCTCAAATAAGAACATAGTTTTTAGAATGAATGATTAAGTTCATTCTTGTTGAAAAATGGATTTTATTTTAGATTAGTAGACACACAATTTTTAAGAAACCCATTTGTTCTAATATTATATGAGTTAAAATACTTTTATTCATTTTGTACAAATAAAATAATTGGAAATGAGTATGGTGGAAGAACTAGATTTTTTCTTAGGATTTCAAATTTATCAAAAAGGTTATGGAAATTTTTTAAATCAAAATAAATACATTATTGATTTATTATAAAATTATAGACTTGAGAACAGTAAGACATATACAACTCCTATGTGTACCAATATAAAACTTGATTTGGATGAATATGTAATACGAGTAGACAAAAAGTTTTATAGAGGTATGATGGGTAGTTTGTTATATATTACTACTAGAAGACTCATTTTATTTCTATATTTATTTGTTCTATATTTCAATAAAATCCAAAATAGTCACATCTTACTACTGTTAAAAAAATTAGATATTTAAAACGAACAGTTTTTTAATCTTTTCTTTACCCGAATGCTTCAAATTTTAATTTAATTTCTTATTCAGATACTGATTTTGGGAGGATTATATTAGATAGAAAAATTACCATAGGAACCAATAACTTTTTAGGAAAATATTTAGTTTCATGTTAGAGTAATAAACAACACTCAGTTTCTCTGTCAACTACTGAGGTAGAATATGTTTCTACTGGTAGTTATTATGCACAAGTATTATGGATGAAAAACACTCTACTGGACATTGGACTAATCATTTATAGTATACATATTTTATATGATAAGACTAGTGCTATAAATATTAACAAAATCCTATAATTAATTCTAATAATAATCACAATGATATATGGAATCATTTTATAAGAGATCATGTCTTTAAAACAGATTTGTCTTTAGAATTTTTTTAATACCGAATATTAAATAGCCGATATTTTCACTTTACCTCTTCCTATTGTAATTTTTGATTTTATTAAGGGGGTTAAGAATATTTGAGTTTAATTTATTATTTATTGATTTATTTCTAGTGTTGCTGTTTTTATTTTAGTAAGATTTATTTAATATGTTCTATTCGATTACATTTTAATTTTTTTAAAATAATTTTATTTCGATTTTATTTTTATTTGTATTTTCAAAAATAAAAAACAATGAGTATATTCTCAATTGTTGAGATAATACCATTTTCCTTCTCCTGCTCTCCTTCTCCTCTCCTACACGTCCTTTCAGTTTACAGAGCTTCTATCGATTCCTGCTTTCTAAAACCCTAAACCTTCAATCCCTTTAATCTTGAAACCTTAAGAGATGGAAACTTCTTGAAGATATGAATATGCTGAGTTGGATGCATCTACTTATGCATTAAGTAATGCATGCAAAGTGCTTCAAGGAATGGTAGTAAATTTTTATTATTTATTTTCTAAAAATCTTCTGCTCAATAAATCAATGATAATTCAAGGATTGGTTTATGATTTTGGAGAATATAATATGCCTCTAGTATATGACATTGAAGTAAAGGAATTTGGTTGAAATTTTTTATATATTATTGTATTTGAGGATAATAATGTTGTCACTAATATTAATAATAATTATTTATCTTTTTATTCTATGGAAATGGAAAACATGTTACGTTTTCCACATAAGGGGGAGTTTCATTTTGATTTAAATAATATAATAAATATAAGTCATTATTCAGAGGATATTATGTTTTAATTAGTTAGAACAAGAACTATCAAGAAGGTAATGTTGAAAGATATTACCTATGAACACCAAGTAATTATGACATTCATTCATTTTATGATTTTTTTCGAGGACTATTGAGTTAAAGAACATCCTATATCCTGACATGTATGACATGTTTTTTCTTTTGAACCATATCAATATCAATTTATGTCATTTTATGATAATATATCTAAACCATTGCTGCCACAAGGATTTTATGATGATATATTGTCCATATGAAAGGATTATATCCTTCTTTATATATAGGACAAGAAGGATTGTCAATATTTTTTTGGTAGAACTTGTCACCATAGAAACACTCTAAATGTTGGGACTGTAAAAAAGATTGGATTTTTATTGAGAAATTATTACAATAGTATTCTCTCTGTTGTTGAAAAAAACAAAAAAGGTTCGTGATAGATGCTAAATGTGATCAAAATAATGATTCCTTCTGTTGACTCTATCCAACATAGACCTGTTGAAGAGGAAAAATCTTGGAAAGAGGTAAATCATGTTCAGAGAAGAAGGATTATAGTTGATATTCCATAAATTTTTTATGATGAAACTAAAGCATATTTGTTTGAAGCTCCAGGAGAAGATAATGTTGAGGAAGAGGCTCACATTCAAGAACATCACATGGAATATGTTCCTGATCCAGCATATCAATCTCTTATTGTCCCTGATTCTGATATTATGGTTGAATATTCCTTAAGAGATAGATCATAAGGAAATGGGGATCCATGTTTTTTTGTGGTAGAAGTTCATGACATGGGAGTTATTCATAATCATGGAACTCATTCTCATGAATCTTAAAATTCTCATATAGAAGACCAATTTATAATGATAAATCTCATGGAGGCTCAGAACTTGTTTCATAGAGAACAATTGGAAGCATAGAAAAAAATGTTTAAATAGTTCAAAAGTACTTCCGTACCAAGATCCAAGTTTGAGGCTAATATGCTCCATCTCAGCCAATTCAGGTAAAATATTATTTCTGTTGGAGATCATCAAGAGTTTATAAGAAATCTATATAAAGTGTTATATTTGTTAAAGGATGATTCTGTCAAAAAATTAGAATTTGATGAGTTTAATATGATTAGAGCGAGAGAATTTTAGTATCTTTGGGTAAGAAATAAAGCATAAACCTCCTATCAACAGACACCACTAGACCTGATCAAAAGGATTGATGTAATTACTTCAGTACTGACTAATTTTAATGATAAGATACAGACTCTTTAGTGTGACAGTATTCTTTTAGGTGTGATATTAGATAGTAAAATGCATTTGGTCAGTCAACTTTCTTGAAATGAATCCTATTTGGGTTTAGTTGTTAATCAAGTTAATGATATGTTGACTTCACTCATTCAATCATAGGAATCTTTGAATGATTTTATAAAGGTTAATCTGGTTAAAAATTTGAAGATTGGACAAGATTTGAAGAAGATACTTTAGTATTGGTGATAAGTATTCAAAAATCATTTCTAGATTTTTCTTTTGAAGATCATTGATTTTAGTGGTTTTCTCCAAGCCATTCCTCATCCTGATTAACCTTTTACACCTTACAATTCTGATCAAAGTCCTTCATCTTTAATAACTTTTATTAGATGTATATTTTACTATATTATATTTTCAAAACATTAAAATTAATTTTAAATAAAATTTCTTTTATTACTATTTAGATTTATTCTATTTTAATTAAGTTCAATACTTAACTACCAATCCTAAATGTATTTCTCTTATTAGTTTTTATTACTATTCATTTATTGTTCATTGATACATTAACTTTGGTTCAACTAATTATTCTTTAAAACCATCTTTTTTATATCACAAAAGGGGGATAATATTTGTATTAAAGGGGAGAATATTTGAGAATATAAATGGGGGAGCATTTTTACAAACCACAACATTTCATTAGAGAAAATATTTAATTTACCTATAAATATTTTTCTTATATCAAAATAATATTTTGAAATCAAAATATCAAAATATTTTCTATATCTATTTTTTTATGATTACAAATCACACATTTTCTTTAAATTTTGTTATGGATTATGTTATGGGTTTTGTGATCATAAAAAAGGTGGAGATTTTTTGTATTGTATTGTATCAATAATACTCAATATTTTATGATGATTTTGATGCTCACAAATACCCTTTTTTATTTTAAAATGATATTTTCTTGAGTAAGTTTTAAAGAATTTATATCCAAGTTAAAGGAGTTTAATGTTATGAGAATTACTCTGAAAAAAACTATTTCAAACTCTATTTATGTTAAATGAATGTATGGTATCAACACTATATTACACTAGAAAAGTGAAATGCTTGAATATGGTATCAACCCTATGTTATGTTGGAGAAGTGAAATGCTTGAATATGGTATCAACCCTATATTACAATGGAAAAGTGTAACACTTGAATATGGTATCAACCCTACATTGGGTGGGAAATGTAAAACACTTATATAAGGTATCAACCCTACATTACGCTAGAAAAGTGAAACACGTGTGTATGGTATCAACCCTACATTACGCTAAATAGATTTCATTTGGATCAACATCCTTATGTTTGGAGAATCATTAAACGTATGGATCAGTAACTCTACGTTGGAGTCTAGAAATACATTTTATCAACCTGATATTTGGGAATTTGAATGTATGGTTAATCAATTCTATTTTTCGGATATTAGGCTAAAAGGTGAACATATGGATCATCATCCATATGGTACTTTTTTTCCCTATGTTATGAAATTGAATCATACGCTATGCAAACGAACCCTATGTTATGCAATGGAACCCTATGTTATGAAAAGGAACCCTACGCTTTGAAAATGAACGCTATTCTATATTGTTAAACCCTACATTGTCTTTATAATGATGAAATATTCAAGTTGAGTTTTCAATCCATGATTGTTTCAACGATCGAGTCTAAATTAAATAATGATTCATGGATCATTATGATTGTTTCAAAGAATCATATTCATCGAAGAAAATCACTCTTGTTCATAAGGGAAGTTACAACTCCCCTGTTCAATTGGCATTTGAATTTCCACATTCAATTAGGCTATTATGTTGGATGTGAAATACCGAAGCAAGAAATCAATTCTATATATTCCTTTCAGAGTTCTTTTTTAAAATATATATATGATCGAAATAAAAAATTCACATATGCAGATGCATTATTGAGGTTATCGTTTATAATGTTACTATAATGAATGAACAAATATATATTATTTTAAAATTAGGATATTATTTGAACGTAATAAATATTTTAACCTTGAGTTACAAATACTGTTTAGTTTTTATCATATTGAAGATCATTATGAAACAAGGATCGCTTTAGACTGTTTCATTCTTAAAGATATTCTTTTATGAAGAAGAAGATACATCAATTTTCATTTGTGTGTTGCTGCAACTGTGAAGATCAAATCAAATCAAAAAATTAATTTCAATTGATTTATTTTTGTTTCAACTACTCATACTTAGTTTTAGTGTTGTATCAATTTCTAGATCTAAGATATGGATAATTGGTTCTCAATTATAGAACTAGAAGTCTTTTTTATTAAGTCTTGGTGTAAATGTGTCAACTACCTACACTCAGTTATGAATTCGTAGTCTTTTGATAAGAGGGAAACTCAAGTGAAATTTACCATGATCATAGAGAGAGTTATTGGTAGAGTGGAATATGGTGTCTTTGTGCTTTAACCCACTATAAAAAGTTTTGTTATTTATTTATATTTATCCACTAAAAATTCTTTTTATAGAAATATACCTTGCATATTCATATAAATCCCAGTGGGTGTTAAAACCCAAAATTGTGGAAGATTTTTTAGAAGACAAAATTCACCCCCTATGTTACTTTGTATATTCCAACATAACATACACCCCATTTAATTTTATATGTTATAGAATATGCTTTTAACTATAAATATTTTTATCATCACACCAACAACATTATGGGAGTCCTTATATAACACTATTTTAGGGGCATGGTCATCACATTACATTATCCCTTGTTGATGTGGTAAGAGGACTTGGAATTACAAGGATATATCTTGATGATTAATTTTATACATATGAATATTGTTTTATTATACTTTTAATATAGAGTTTTTTCCAAAAATTATCTCCATGACATAGAGAAAAAAAATCACAAATAATGTAACACCTTATTAATTGTACACCCTAGTTAATGTGTAGAATGAACTAGATAGTTTGGTGTTCCTGTAATGTTGTTATTAATATGTTTCAAATATTTTGTAAATGTGTTTACAAAATTTTAGCATCAATATCACACTCACGCTAAAGTTAGTATTTAGAGGACATTATAATTCCAAACTATTTTAGAATAAACCCAAATAATATTTAATTTATCAACTTGAAATGATGTAAATAAAAATAAAAATAAGAAACATGAGTACCTTATAATCAAATATTTTCATTTATAATAAACAGTTTGATTGACATCCCTAACAAAACATTTACTACCACTTATCTCCTAAGCAATCCAATAGCCTATAAAATCACAAAAAACTTTTATATAACCAATTTTTACTCCAATGACATATTAACATTACTGGAGAAATAAAGAAAGAAGAAAAAATATAGAGATAGAATTAATATTATATGGCTCTACATGTACACAAATGAGTAAAGGATCAATTCCTGATATAATATGTCTTTATTCAATTAATAAATAATAACTGTTTATAATTTTTGGATGATCCTTGATTATTATATATGTTATGAAACTTATAAATCCAACCTCATTCAAGTGATAATTGAACTATTTCAATAAATATTTTCTTATAAATGAATCATTAAATGATTTGTTATAATACAAGTTATTGGATAAAAAATATAGTGGAACTAAATATGAAAAACTAAATATATCATATATCAATGGTTTAACATAATGTGTAAAGTCACTGATTCACTATCGGTGTTGTAGCTTATAACATGATTAGTGAAGTGCCCACTTTTTTAGAGACTTTATGATTCATTTCATATTCAAAAATAAGATTTTTATTATATTATATTTTTTTAAAATAGTCAGTTAACTATTTTGGTACACTCATACAATATTGGGGTTCTGATCCTTGGAAAAACTCCAAATTATGTGAACCAAGTAAAATTGTGCATCTCTTATTTTATTTTAATTTCTTGTATTAGTGAGGGAGAGATGAGACCTGTAAAATATAAAGTATAATATCAACTGAAAAATTATAACTTTTCAAAATTTATTTACATACCATTATTCTCAACCCTCTTAGGGTATCTTTCCATAGTGGGTTGGCATTCCATTTTCATAGAGTTCTTTCAAAGCATAATTTAAAAATCCATTTTATAGAGGTTAGTTGACCACATGTTTTTCTATCTAGGGGATATTCCTAGAGATCATCTATTCTTCTACTTATAATTGTTTTTGTTCATTTTTTTATGTGTTTAAATAATGTTTGGAATTATGTTTGGTACATGATAATAAGAAAAAAAAGTTAAAATGAATGACAAATGCAATAAAATAAAGGAGAACCCCAGGTATTCGACCATAGTGATCCTTTGTTATTGCACATATAAGATTATATATCACACTATTTATATTTTTCTAATTGAATGCACACACCCTGACTTCATAAATGGTTTGAAGAAAAATCAAAATCAAGAAATTTTTCCAAGTTATCTTCCCACCACTTTCTCAAATGGATCATAACTGTGAGTCTATCTAGCATTCAAACCATTGATCCCAATATTCATTAATAATTGAAAATAGGAGAGGAAATGAGTATAGTAATTTGAATCAAAATGGGGGAAGGAGAATCTCAAGGTACCATCATTCACATCTACTCCCAAATCACTAAAATTATTGAAATAAAATATAAAATATAAATCCATAGAGTAACTCATCTGTCCTTAAAACCATTTAAATACAATATATTATTCTCTTCCATCCACTCCTCACTTGTACACATAATAGAAGGGGTTCTCCCAATTATCCTCTCCTCTAAGATTTGTCCTACCTCATTTATATGATCTTTGATTCGATCTTCATATGTGGTGGTTTATTTCTTGTAGAAATACTTCAATTCCTCTTTCTTACATTATTATTTTCTCTAACTATTTGGAATTCTAATTCCATGAGAGATCATTTTTTCTATTTCTAGGGATTGTGTCTAGAATCAGTATTTCTCTCAGTTTGGCTCAGATTATAGGCCAATATTAAATTAGTGATCACCAACAATTATAAGGTACGTGGTTCCTAGATTTATCCATTGATATACTCATGATATGATATGTTTATTTTAATACGACTTCTTGGGGTTTTTCTTGTGAAACCATTATTAATTAAAGATTAATTTTAAATTAATTAATTAATGTTATTATATGTTGTTGGTCATGAATTTGTATCTTTAAATGTGTTAATTCGAGTTTTGGATTTTTGGTTGGATTAATAGGTTATTTCAATTATTAAATTTGAATAAATAAATTGAATTGTGATTTGACCGAATTTGATCTTTGGGAACAAGATGGTCATGACCTGAAATATAAGAGGTGATGTGATCACCAAGATTGAGATGATGTGGTTCATTAGGATAATGGAATGACAAGAGATATGGGGTAGTATTTTTACTATCATAATTGAGGAGATTTGATCATTAGTATAAGGAAGATGGAGATAAATAGGACACATATGGGTGATGAGGTTCACATGAGGAAATGAGGTTGCTGGTTGTTGTGGCTTAGGTATCATTTGGGATTACTTCTCACCTTGTTTGACTGATAGCACCATTGGATTTTTGTGCACATATATGAGGACGTAGGGAGTGGTGTTGACCACTCATTGTCAGTGGAGTCCTTTGTAGATTTATTATATTAGGGGCTGGTGTTGACCATCACTTATGGATGATGCACTCGCCATAGAAATCCATGGTTGATGGTGAGTGAGACCATTGGACAGAGTATGAGGATCATTATGACACTAATGGCCTATTGGATAGGATGATGGGAGGATGGATTTCACCATTCCATGGAATTTCATGGAGTTTATATGTTTGTTTTTTTAATCAAGGAAGGATGGTTCTCGTAGTAACTTGGGACTTTGGGCTATTAAACCGACATTGATTATTCAGGTGGAAGTATGAGGGTCTTATGATACCTTTATTAGTCATGCTAATGGGACATCATTATTTACTGATATGTTGTGTATATTGTATCAGATGGCATGAGGTGTCAGGTGACATGTATGTGGATGGAAAACTAAGGATCTTTTAATACGACTGACCATGGATACATCCTTCCACTATAGTGTTGGCAGAAGCAGGTAAACACTTCTTAATGGATGTTGAGCATGAGTAAAGCTAGTTGTTTATTTTTATGACCAATTATAGTTACTATTTATTTACATATGGATACACTTGTATAAATATGGATGTAATAAACAAACACATTGGTTGTGTCCTACTACATTCATAATAAGACATTTCAAGGGCCCTTGAAGACATGTGTAGACTTTATGGATTTGAGATCAGGTAAGGGAACTTGATCATGCATGGGACTATAGTGATCAGGGATGTGAAGGTGCATGGAATGGATGGAATAAATATAATGGGGGTTATTTTTCATCAAACCGAAGTCTCTTGTGGGATTTTGAGTTTGTATTTATGTGATTTACCTCTTGGAAATCTTGCATGTTTTTTATGACTATATGACATGTAGGTATCATCTAATAGGTTTAGATGTCATTTTTTTAATGTTATTTCTTTGTTTATTATATTCTTCTACTGAGATGATATTCCTAATTCCATAGAGTTATGGTATTGTGATATTTATTATTATCATCACCAGAGGGTATAGTCTCCCAAATATCACCCAATAAACCCTCACTGCTAGTCCAAAACCTTTGAAATATGGGTTGGTGCACCTAAGATCCAGTACCCTTCTCGACTGGTTCACATGTTAAGTGTCTCCTTGTTGGGGCTATATAAATTGTATCAAAGAAATTTCTTTTTTGGTGTTTCCTTACAGCATCACAAGGAATTGGAATAGAATTTTAAACATATTCTATTGATTACAAGTGGTACCAATATTTTTTATCTAATTATTTTGTCTATTTTAGTCCATAGACTAGGGTTTAGTTAGAACTAGAAAAATAGATCATGTTTTACTACCTTCATCTCCATGAATGGGGGATAGAAGAATTTTCCAAGGGCTGTAAATTGATTTTATTCTTTATTCTTTCATAGTTGACTGATTTCCACATCGATTGGTGCACATGGGTGTGATGTTATTGGTTCATGAAATTATGAATCTTTTCCCGGTATGGAAAGGGATGATTATTCATGAATTATGGTAGGCACTTATACTCATATTATATATGTATGTTTTTGTGATTTTCATTGGTAACCTAGAACACATGATGATGGTTTGGGCTGTTTAAAGTGTCAACAATAGGCTAAACAATTTTTTCCTATATAGTCCCTTAGATATATTGTACTTAGCTGGCCTAAGTATGTGGTTTCTGATGAGAATGATATGAGATGTTATGTGTATATGGTATATAAGGGAATGAATCTGTTATGGTTAGCAATGAATTATGAAATGGTTTGACCTTTTTAAAATGTCATCAATGAGACAAATAGTTTTTAATTTCATAGATTCTTGGTGTCATTCTACTCATCCTCCCAATACTAATTATATTTGATATGTATGATATGTGATACCTATATCTAATATGTGTTTGTAAGGGTCCATGAGATAGAATGATTTTTGATGCCTAACTCTGATATCGGTAGGTACGGGGCTATGAGGATGGATGACGTGTGATATGGCTTCAGTTGGGAAGTGTAAGGGTGGTGATATTCATTTCATGTTACAACTTTCCTATTTTCAATATATGGATGTATTAATATTATTGACCGTGGAATTTGGTTTTCAACTTGATTCCCCCTAGCCTTTCTTTGGTGGAGCATCAAGAGGGAAGAGATGTGGTTCCTTTATATTGTGCACAAGTTGAGTCCCCTAAGGGTTAGGATGAGGCCCCTTAGAGTTGAGATGATCATGATATAGAGGTAGAGTCTCTAAGATATATGAGGCAGCCACAACAGATGTATTATTTTTTCCCATGGCTAGATGACCAACTTATAGTGAGATAATATTGATTCATATATATTATTGATAGGGGTGACTAGGTAGTTGATCTATCCTTGGTTTACCAATACAAGAGTTCTAGTCTCACCAACCACTATTGTTTCAAGGTGAGGGTGGACAGAAGGCAGTATAGAATTGGTTCTAGTTTGTGTAGATGATATTTTACCAGATCAAGACACATGGTTAGAGGGTGAAGATAGATATATATATATATTATCATAGGACTAGAAAAGTGCTAGTGGGTCATATTGGCACCAGAAGGTGGACATGAGTGACTAGTGTGGATAGATTTCGAGACAAGGTTCTTCGATCATTTCTTCCCAAAGACATTGAGGGAAGATAGAGCACATGACTTCATGAAACTATAAATGTGGGTTACATCTGTTATGTATTTTCCTAGTAGGTTCATGTACATATCTCATTCTGTGACTTCTATGGAATGGTAAAGAATTTTTTAGGGTGAGTCATTTTGAGGAAAAATTTATGCATTCCATCAGAATTTAGGTAAATATCATCATTTTTACCTCATTATCAGCGATGGTGAACCGATAATTGATAGTTGAGTGAAACATGATGTACTAAAGTATTTGAGATAGTTAATAGAACCAAGTGAGACTAGTTGCGGTTCTTTTTTTATCCATAATTGAAACCATGATGATTATTAGAAATTCCATCATGGAATAGATTCCAAAAGACCATTTAATTGTGGATCATAGATAGTGTGCTTCTAGTGTGGGAGATAGAGACATGTTCAAACCTAATGTGAGCAACCTATGATGGAGTTTCAGGCATAAATCCAGAAATGGAACTTAGAGATGTTCTGATGTAAGACTTCTTAGGAAGTTGTTTTTATGGGACTGAGTGAGACATAGGGATCTAAGGTAAGGCCAAGAGTAGTACCAGGATCTAGTAGTTAGGATACTAATGCACACACATAGATTATGGAATAGATAGAGACACAAAAGTGGGGTTTTTTTATTGTAGTAGGTGAAGATCCATTGGTATTTTAGGACTCAAGTAGTAAGAATTTATTCCTGGTGCTTATAGTTTATTTGGAATGGTCAAAGTAGGCTAGGGATCTGATGATGGTTAGAGGTAAACAGTGATTATATGCACACTCTTTAGTTTTTTGGAAGGACTGGTATTGGTGTATGATGTTCATTTGTTGTAATTGAACTAAATATGCACTGGTAAGTATGTGGGAATCAAGAATAGTGTGTGTCTTTTATGATATTTTTATGCATCATGTATTTTTTGGGGAATTATATATATTTGATCTAGGGTTTTTGGGTATCATATGTGATGTAGGTACTCTTGTACATTAGCTAAGATATAGTAATTTTTGGGTTTCATGGATATCATGGTTATGATTAATAACATTATGTGGTTTATGAATGATGGTATGTTATGTGGGGATGTTTATGTATTGAGGATAGTTGGAGGAACCATCGAATTTCTTTTGTTCGAGTTAGGAAGTATCCTAGTTAGTAATTCTGAATAAGGGGAGAATTACAAGGGTAATTGACCTATGACTAAGTAACCAGGGTAGTACAAGTTAAATTCTATGATATTTTTATGTTTGGTACCATATCTATATTATACAACATAGCTTAGGGACTATCTATCTTATGGAAATGTTAATTTAACATCCAAAGTTTTTGAGCGGGTTAGAATTTCCATGTAAATTTAAATATTGATTTTGGGAAGAGATCCAAATTTCATTTTGGTCTTTGTAAGTTATTTATATGAGTATTAATTCTCACTATTTTTTATATTTGGTTTAAATATCAGGGTGTTCCATGGGGGTTCAAATGAGTTTTTAGAGCATCAGGCCTTGAAATCTTATTTTTAGAATGTGCATGAATAATCGCAAGGTTTGTTTAAATCATGGGGCCCCTTAGAGGTAATTTTATGGACCATATTTTTTTCTAGATCATGGTTAGTAAAACTTTGAGGGTTATGTTTCATTACCATGTGATAATTTCTCATTTTATAATTGAGGTGATCCAAATAGGCTATAGATGGTTTGAAAAACTGTGCACCTAGCCGTGTGAGGTGGGGTTCCCTTTGGATAGTGTCATCACATGGTTGGTGCATGGTTATCCAAACCATGTGACAAATTAAAGGTTGTAAAACTGATAAACTACCCCACACTTTTATTTATTTTTTCTACACCTTCTCCTCCTCACTCACATGCATATCATAGGGTTCTCTTATTTCTCCTCCCCACTATGATTTCACCAAACCATGTCATATGAGATATAATTCGAGCCCTATTAGTGGAATTGGATATATAGAAGTAAAGACTTTATTCTTATTACTTATTTTCTTCTTTTCTCTATTTTTGTGGAACACTAATTCCATGTGATCTCATTTTCCCTATTTTAATGGTATTTGTATAAAATCCAAATTTATCTTAATTTGTCTTTGATTAGAGGTTGGTATTTAATGAATGATAACCTATAAGAATAAGTTTGGTGGTTTCTAGTTTTCTACATGCATATATGCATGCTATGGGATGTGATTTTTTATATTTTTTTTGTGGGGATTCATTATGTAAATCCATTATTAATTAAATATATAATTTTTTAATTAATATTTTTTAGATTCCTATGGGAATGCCATTTTTTATTTAAATTTTTTTAGTCATGTTTGGTATTTTTGGTTTGTTTGAAAGCTTATTCTAGTTTTTAAATTTTTTTAAATTAATTGAATTATTATGTGACCCAATTTTTCTATGGGAAAATGATTAGAATATATCGAAATAAATGGGTTGAAGTGATCCCTAAGATTGAGATGACATGGTTATTCAGGTTAAGGATATGTCCTGAGATATATGGGAGAGTGATGACCATAAAAATTGAGGATAATTGATCATCAGGATGAGACAAATGGTGATGACCATTTTGTGGATGGGTGACATGGTTCTCATGTGGAAACAAGGTTGTCCATTTATCTATATTAGGTATGGTTAGTGATTGTATCTCACCATTTTTGGATGATAGCACTATTGGATTTGCGTTCACATAGATGAGGACTCATTATGGTGGTATAGACCACTTTTTGTGGGTGGAGGCATATGTGTATTTACCATATTAGTGGATAGTGTTGAAAATATGTTATGGAGGAGGTTTTCACCATAGAAACCTATGGTTGATTGTTAGTGAGACCACTAGATGGGGGTGAGTCTCATTGTGGCATTGATGGCTGATGGGATAGGGTGACGAGTGGATGGACCTCTTTGTGCCTAAATATTCATTCTATTTAGCAGATGGTGGTTTGATAATCATGTAAGGATGGATCTCAATTTTCCTTATGATGTTGGGTTATTGAGATGATGGTGATTTCTAAAGTGTAAGTCCAAGAGAATTGTGTTACATTTGTTAGATATACTGATGGTGCACTAGTATTAATCGATATGTGGAGTATGTGGTATAAGATAAAACAAGGTGTTGTGTTACATGTATATGAACAAGATACCAAGGTTCTTATAGTATGACTAAGTATGGACACACCATTCCACTCCAGCATTGGATGAAGTAGGTAAATACTTCCTCATAGCTGTTGAGAATGAGAAAAGAGGGTTATGTATTTTTATACATGAGTATAGTTTCTATTTATTTATTTTTGGATACTCCTATATAAATATGGATGTAATAAAGGAATACTTTAGTGGTGAACTATTAAGTTTACACTCACACCCTACATAGGTCCCTTAGTATGCGTGTAGAAATTATGGCTTTGAGAGCAGGTAAGGGACTCGGATCATTCATTGGGATATAGTGTGTAGGGATGTGAAGGTAAACGAGATGGATAGAAGATGCACCATGGTGTTTCTTCTATATCAATCCAAATCATTATTGTGCTTTTAATTATGAATTTATGTGTTTAGACTATAGGTGATCCTTTATGTTTTGTATGACTGTCAGGAATGTTTTCATAATCTAATAGGCATGGTTATTGTGTTTTATCTTGTTATTTCCTTTTTTAGTATATGATTCTACTAAGTTGATATTCATGCTTCCAGTAAATTAGGTTATTATGACATTTATTATCATTATCATCAAAGGGTATGGCCCCCACACAATAACTTAATAAACCCTCGCCACTAGTCGACCGCATTGATCATAAGGGGAGGTATTCCTAAGGCCCACTGGCCCTCCATCCAAGAGCATAGGTTACATGGCTACCTAGTTGGGGTTATATAGATAATATTTATAATAATAATCTTATTTCTCTTCCAACTTTATGTTTTTAGTGCATGCGAGTTGTGATATCCTTCTTCAGCTAAATGGGTTCCATGTGTTTTATACGAGGCTGTTGATTCCTTCCACTAGGATCCTCTTGAATATTCCATTTTCATAATATTATTCTCATGATCAATTACTTTTTCTTCAAATGTATTAATGCATCGTGGATTCTTGGGAGGAGTTATTCCTGATATGTATGGAATAGAGGAATTGATCAAAATTTTAGGTTAAACTGTAATTATTTTGGGAATTTCCTATTTTTAATTTCATATGGCCTAATATTTGATTAGGTCCAAAGTCAAAAATTTGGGAGAATATCCATATGAGGGTGGTTTTAGAGTCTTATGATTCCACTAATGTCTTATGATGTGGGATGAATTCATATGTGTAATTGAGTCACATGGGTATATAAATATATAAACCTAAAAATCCATTTAAAACATGGGAAAATTAATTCATGGGTTTAAGGTCATAGGGGATCTAAGAAGTCATACACACTATATTTCAATGTCATATGAGACTTCAACAAGTGATACATGCATAGGTTTCAGGTCATTTCTTTTTCAGATTTTGTAAAACCAAAAAATCATGCACTTTGAGAAATTCAAACATGCATAGAAATTCATATAGGCATGTTGGTACTATTTTACACATAACTACGAATGTTATATACAAGTCAAATGAATATATTACATGCCACTCCTCTTACAAATATTTAGACTCAGGCCTATAATTCATGAAAAACAATAGAATTAGAGTAGGAATTTCTGAGAAAATATGTAATTGATCTAAAATAATTAATATATGAATTGGAATAACGTTATAATTTTATAAAAATTATTTATAACATGAATGTATGGATATAAATTAGTTCCAAAAAATAAATAAAACTCTACAATCATGATTTAACCCATATATATATTTACTTATTTATTCCTAATGTCTTAAAAAAATGTGATGATTTTCAAGGATTCGTACTAATGTAGGGGTTAATAATCATTGAATTTTTAAAAACAAATAGAAAATATTAGATCTCATAACTCCCCCACAATTTCCCTAGATCACTCCCCGAAAATAGAATTGATTCATCCTAAAAAAAGATTAACATTTCTAGTAATAAACTAATAAAAAAAGTAATAAAATAATGATTCATTCATTATGGAAAATATAATGCCTCTTCTATGAATATAAATAACTTCCCCACATCATTTTAAGTAAAGTTTTTATTCTAAGAGTGAAAATAGAATATAAATTTGTGTAATTAAGGATTTAACATGTGAAACATTCATTTATATCCTTTTAAAAAGTTCCTTATACCAAAATTTTATTTCCCACTTCCATGATATGATTCAAATATCATTATTATAAGTTATTTTACCCATTATTTATCTGGATTCAGTATTACCCTCACCAAAATCAATTAATTTTTTTCAATTAGGAACTTATTCAATTTCATTCACCTGTGTTTGGGAAAATCACTTATTATATGTAAAAATTGATTTTTTTACTTACACACCAAATGTATAACTATCATTGAACATTATGTGGGTCCCTATTTCCCATTCTACTCCAATTTCAAATGATAGATATTAACGTATTTTTAGTAGGATCCATGAAGTTTTATTTTTCACAATGGAATAGTTTCTTAAGATTAAGATAAAAATTACAGTATCCTCATGTAAGTATTTTGATTTCTCTTAAATTATTTCCATAATCTCATTTTCATAGTTCTAAAATAAAAAAAACAAGAAAATAGTGGAAAATATCACTCAAAAATCGTATAAATCAAATATATTCAAAATTAATATAATTATTTAATCTAGCATGATATTTTTCACTAGTCAAGAAAATATTGAAACTCATTTTTTATATCTTAAAGAAAAATTGAAAATAAAAATATATAAAACATAATAAGCATGATAAATTTTACTAAAGGATCCTAAAAGGCATCTAAAAGGGTCATAAACTAATACTAAAAAAATTTTGAACCTCACAAACACTTATCAAACACTACACAGTTAAATCATAGAAAATAAAAAATGAATACAATGAATAAATAGACAAAAAATGAATAACCTAACCTAGTTTCTAGATAGGGAACATTCCTTTGATTTAATCGTATTAGTTACCAACATTATACGCAACATTAAATTGTATAGAAATAAAATTAAACCTGATATATTTTATTAAAAACCAATTAAAATGAAAAAATAAAAAGAAAGGGGAAATATTCTTTGGTTATCCCAATCAAGAGGGGGGTTAGGATATCCACTACTAGAAAACCCTATAAATATTCATAATCTAATAGAGGGTGTGGTTTTGTGATAAAATAGTCACATACACATCCTTCTAAAAATGATGTGCTTCACATATACTTGGATACCCCCTTTGATAGTGTGATTTAAATCTGTCCATTCACTAGTGTAGTGTATATTTTATAGTGGTGGTGGAAGGATTATGTACAGGGCCACCGATTATAATTTTATCCATTAAATAATTTCTTTTTGTTATTCAAGAGGGGGTATTCAATGGGTAGCTCCATAAGTGCTTCCACGTCTTCTAATATATCCACCTATCTTGTGGTATCATCTTCATTAATTTTTAGGGCTGATCTTAATATATTATAAAAATAATACTCGTTAGGCTCCTCTTCTTCCATTTGTGCATCATCCTCTTCAAATTCTAGTACAATATTGTCTTCAATGGTAGATTAATCTACTTCATATCTATAAATGTATGTGAAAAACTCATCCAAACCATAAATATAAGTGAATATTGTTTTATATTGAAGTTAAGATAGAGAAAATCATTAAAATAATATTAAGAGGTCATTTTCACTCCCTTGGGTGGAATAACCATGAGTTTTTGTCCTTGAATGAATTTATTTGGCATAGGATCATTTAGTGAGAGAAATGGTTCCATCATAATTTCATAAAAATCCAAATATATCTTTTTCCCTTATTATAAGATATACACCAGTAGTTATGAATCTATATTTTCAAAACAATGTGGTTTAGTTTTAACATAAATTTTATAAAATATTAAAACATGGGAGTATATGGTTTTGTTATCACTAACTAATGAATGAAATTGAAGTTCTTTTTCTACTACCAGTTCCCCAAGAAAGTATTATGAAATTTATAGGAGTATAAGATCAATACATACTGAATCCACTACTTTTTTATTTTCTTGTGAAAGGGATAAGGGTTCTTCAACTTAGTATTCTTTTTTTCATAATACATTGTAGTATGGATGGTTTTTGACATAATTTCTATCATTTTTATTAAATATCTCATCTCACATTGTTCTTCTTTGAGTTATTGGTCTATAAGTTGAGATCTATTAACTTATCCTTAAATTTACTCTACAATAAGTTCTTATTAACTTCGATAATGTGGGGTTGTATGTTTTTTGGTTTATTTTATTAATTAGTGTTGTAGGATTTATCTTTCCATTGATCGGTGTGTACCAAAGGTTTCCCAGGATACAACTCTATGGTTTTCTCCACAATATTCTATGGGGATATGGAATTATTGGTTTGAAATAATTTCTCAAATTCAATTCTATCAATCTCTTTAAATTGGGCATAAAAATAGTGATTTGTAATTCAAAATTGGTCAACCATTAATATTTTTCCTATAGTGAAAGGATATAAATAAAGGAATCTAAAAAGAAAAAAATTAAATTAAATTAAGAAACAAATTATAAATTTCCAAAAAAAATAGTATTTTATCAGACCATATCCATAAAAATGGTTCCATGTTTAAATTTTTTTCCTAATAGTTGGTTGTAAAAGAAAAAATTTCAAATCTTCAACACAATAGTAAAATGAACACATGTTTATCTATAAACAAACTAGTCCTAGAGATCCACCATTCTTATAATTATGATTTTTATTATTTATTTTCTTATGTTATGAAAGTATAACAAAAAGGAGGTTAGATCATTTCAAATAGGAAAAAAGTGGAAATCTAGAGAGAATATAATGTAGAAAGGAGACATGTCTAGATTAAACCTTAGTTATCCTTTATTGTCACATATCCCATATTTTTATCTTACTCTATATGTGATTCCAACTATCTACACACATCCATACAATATAATTAGTGTAAATTAAGACCACACATAAGGAAATTTCCTAATTAAACTACCAAATACTCCCTAAAATGGATCACAACCATGATCCCTCCCACCATTCAAACAATTAATCCCATCATGAATTAGTAACCCAAATCGTAGGAGAGTAAATGATTATAGAAATAGAAATAAAAATGGGGGAAGGAAAAGATCAAGGTATCATCATTTTCCTCTACCCATCATCCACCCAATTTATTAAAATAAAATAAAAAATAAAAAATTGGGTTAGTGGAATCTGGATTCTCATTTTTTTTATATAGTTAGTGATCCTTGGGTTAGCCTCTCATTTAAAATGTGATACTAAGAGTCATAGTTATGAAAATAAAAATAATGGAATAAGGGAAAATACACATGAAAATATGAATATAATTTATTTCAATTAAAAATTCCAAAAAATATATATTTAAATTCCATTAGAAAATCAAGATAATGTTAAAGTCCAAGGTCTCAAAAGGTTTTAAGAATACAGAGGGGATAATATTTAAAATAATATTCTTCTTCCAATTCCTCATCCTAGTTTTTAGTGAATGTGATCTATGAGATCCTTATTTAGTTGGATGGGTTTTACATGTCTTATCAAAGGGTGTTGATTTCGTCAGCTAGGGTTATATAGAATATTCCATTTTCCCAATATTATTACTATGATCTGTGTTTTTGTCTTCATTTGTGTAACATATTGTTTTTCCAATGAATGTTTTTGTAAATTTACTTTTATAAATATAAATAAAACTAATAAATGAATTTCATTATTTTAATAAACCAAATATTTATAAAACTATTTATCACCTAAGTAATTATTTTACATATATTTTATAAAAATGGAAACTTATTTATTGAAATGGATATTTATAAATGGTGGATTATAGGAGGAGTGAAAACTCTTCATGTCTATTGTAACAACCAGAACTTTTTAAATAAATTCTATTTCATGAAAATGTGAGTAATATTATATTTTTTTACAAACAAAGTATGCCTTTTTTAATGAAGTGGATATAAAGGGAAGTGTGACAATATATTTTTTATATTTATATTAATATTGGACAATATGAACACTAGTACCTATACTCTTGATAATAATTTTATTTTTATCATTATAGTTTATAAGTAAAATTTTAATAATGGAAAATTGTTACAGAAAGAAGAGTCGATGGCCTAAACTAGTAGATTAATCTCATTTGAATCCATTTTTTTAGAGCACGGGTGGGGGATTCATAAATGGGATTTTACCTTAAAGAATCTCATTCTAAGCCTCATCAAGTGAATCTTGAATGAAATCACCTATGGTATAAGTTCAAGTTAGTGGAAATTATAACTCTATCAATGTTATCCAAGGAACCCCATGAATGTACAACCATCACACACCTTACTCTTAGGGTGTACACATGTCTAATATGGGGTTATGTATTTCGAAAATTTTGTTTAATTCCTTTGTATAAATAAAATTTTTATTCCATTTTTTTCATTTTATGAATAATTTTTCTTAATAAAATTTAGATGGAATTTGATAAATTGATTTTTCGGTCAAAAATTTTACTTTACAAGAAGAAAATAATTATTATAATAAACTAAGATATTATGAATAATTTTTATTTTAATGAAATATTTTGACTAAAACACTCTTATTTAAATTTAAATGATAAAATAATTTTATTTTTTCAAGTGTTAGAAATTTTACCATTCATTTTACTATGAATTTTCAATCTTGTATTATTTTTAATAAATAAGTATTTGTATATTTAAAAGCTAAAATTATCATAAATAGAAAACTATTATGTTAAAATAAAAATATTTTTTTGAAATTGTCACGTAAATATAATGTTTGGATTAATTTATTATTATTTTTAAAAAAATTGTTTTTTGGTGAATCGTAAAAACACAGTTTTGAGTTTTCGAAAAGAAAAATGACTTCATAATGGTGTAATAAGTAATATAAAAAAAATTCAACTATTTTGGATTGAAATTTTAAAATAGGCATCCCATGTTTCCAATACCGTGGTATATACCATGGTAAAGGCCATGGTTTTTCATTTACTACTACCTATGTGTCCAAGGATATTAGTAAAAAAATCATCCTATTTTGCTACAAATACCCACCCATTTCTCTATTATCATTCATTAAAAATTATTTCTCCAATAATCTATGATATTTTAACCTCACAAGGTGTCCTCCCATGGTCTCCTCAAGTCCCTAAGTTCACAATCTTCTAATTTTAGGATTTACTCTTCAAGGTACGGGAAAATCTCAACTTCTATTCTCATTTCAAGTTCCCTTTTTATGTAGTATGTATTTAAAATTTCAATAATATGTTCTTATCACCATTTTCATCTATCCCTTTACTATATTAATAGTTATTTGTGAGTTATATACTCTTTTCCCCTCTCTTTTTACCCTTTTATAAAACCATGTTTTATATTCCTCGTGTTCTTTTTGATTTTTCCTCAAGATCAGATGTAAGATGTTTCTCTTATTTTAACTTAATGGTCTTTATGCTCATCCTTTCAATGTTTTAGGTCCCCAAGTTATGATATGTAGTAAAATTAATTATGATTAACCAAGTAATAGGCCTTTAATGTTTTTTAGAATAAATTTTTATGTTTTTATGTATTATTTACCTTGTGTCCAAGAAACTAAACACTAAAAGATCCTCTATTTTGTACAATATAATGAAATGTTGATGTAATAAAAAGGTGATATTATATATTTTTTATCAAATTATGATTTATTTATTTTTAGATATTTTGATTTTAAAATTTTAGTAATAACCCGATATAAAATTTAAAATATAGGAAAGCATCCTGGTATTTTGGTAAAGAATTAAGTAAGTGGTTTCTGAGAAAAGAAATCCACATATGGATATGAAAATGTGGATGTGGTTCTAGTAGATATGTAACAAGGGGTAAAAACTCTAACAAGTTTCATTGGTCCTGACTCAGCATAACTCGGTACATGATATGGAGTCTTATTGCACCCCAAGTTTGACACTCCCAGGGGATATGATTAGTTAATCCCAATCATTTTATGAAACAGTATGAAGGATTTAGAGAAAATTTTATTTTATTTATTGATTATAATATTTATGAAATATTTTTTAAGTTATTAAATTCATCTAAAATTATAATATTCTTAAAAAATTCATTTGTCACAATGTTCTACTTATTTAAGAAAATGGAATGAAATATGAGAAACTGTATAAATTGTGAGCGCACTGGAAAGGGCACTTATGGACATCCAATGGAAGCCGAAATGGAAAACATCATGTTAATGATAAATAAACAGAATTGAGTTAGGAGAAATAACTTGAATCATGATGAGAAACAAGATTCACCGTAAAGGGAACAACTTTTTTTTGATTCCTTTATGTGACAATGACCACCTTCTTTCAGTGTATATATCGACTCATTGATTTCTAAATAGTGTATAAGACATATAGAATAGATATTTTCTATATTCCATTGTTTAGAATAAGAGAAAGTCACATTGGTTGTGTACCTTATACAGGGAGAAGCTGATCAGTGGTGGACAATGGTTAAAAACATTAATCCAACAGGGGAGATCGATGAAATGGAGTGGGAAGAGTTCAAGGGAACCTTTTTAAAAAAATATTTCCCCAATTAAATGTGAAAAAAAAATAGAAGTAATTCCTTAGGCTAAAGTAGAAGGAAAATAAATCTGTGTTAGGAAATGAGATAAACATTACAAGTATTTCTAACTACACCTCTAGATTTTTCATGAACCCTAAGGTAAATTTTTATAGGTTCTTAGGCGGACTAAGACCACATATATGGAAGAATATAGTCAATCGAGAGTATGACAGAAATGAGGAGATAGTGTTTAGTGATATGAAGATTTAACTGGAGTTTGGTGAGTCAAAGTGGTCTCACAAATTGAATTAAAATAAGATATCATTGTATCCAAGAATAGGGAGGAACTTTTATCACATAAGAGGAGGAAAGAAAGTGAAACTTCCCATATGAAAAAAATGTGGGAGGAAGCATTTAGAGAACTTCTTTCTCAAGAGAGGGAAATTTTGCAAGTGTAGAAGATATGGTCATATTACTCGAAATTGTTTTAGTGAGGTGAATACTCATCTTCTAAACACTAACGACAAAGTAAATATGGTGTAGGCCCTACCTAAAGTCCAATTACTCAAGTGTGTACAGCTTGGAAACTTTTTTAATCACTATCCAAATCCAAAGTTAATAGAGGGGAATCACCATCAAACTCATCATTGGACAAGGTATAAATGTTATTATTTTTATATCATGATACCTGATGTTGAAGCTCTTAATTATGTGGTGGAAGGTACTCTCATTTTTCTCTCAAATATATCAAGTAAATTATATATTCTAGTTTTACTCATTCCATTATTTCCACTATGATTTAAAAGAATATAGAATCTATCCCTAAACTTCTTGATGTATATTTATCAGTAAAAACTCATTTTCGGATTCTCCAACCATCAATAGTATATAGAAACTATATTATTTACATTGGGGAGAATAATATCATCACAAATCTAGTATTCATTCCCATGATGGAATTCAACAATATACTAGTGATGAACTAGCACTCAAAGTATTGTTCTATGATCATCCTCAGACGGAAGAAAATATTAGTTTTCTTGAATGGATAACTGAAAATTTTTTCAAAAGAGAGATATCACAACATGAACTCTGTCTAAAAGCACCACACACATCTTTTTTTATTGATTTTATTGGTGAGGATGAAGTTGAAAATGAATGTATATGAATTGAAAGTGTCCACATAATTCAGGAATACATTGATGTATTTCATGAGGAGTTACCTGGACCTCCCCAAATAAAGAGGTAGAATTCCCCATTGAACTCATTCCTGGATCAAATATAATATCAAACACCTCATATGGAATGGAAAATATGGATCTATAGTAATTAAATAAACAACTCCAAGATATTTTGGATAAAGGTATTGTCAAGCCAAGTGTGTCTACATGGGGATCACCTATTCTCTTTGTGAAGAAGTAGGATGGATTAATGAATCTATGAATTGATTATAGAGAACATAATGGGACCACAATGAAGAATCAAGTACCCTCTTCCAAGGATTGATAATTTATTTGACCAGCCTCATGGGTCTAAATTCTTCTCAAAGATTGATCTTGGATATTTTTATCATCAATTGAGGGTGAAGAAAGAGTATATTCCAAAGACCTCCTTATAATAAAGATATGAGCAATACATGTTTGTTTTTATTCCCTTAATCTTGACTAAGGATCCTTTTATTTTTATGTATTTCATTAATAGAGTATTTTTGGAATACCTTTATTACTTTTTGGTAGATTTTATTGATGATATTATAATATATTCTAAAATTCATGAGGAGTATGAGGATCATCTAAGGGTTATATTGTAAACTCTAAGAAAGGAGAGTGTATTTGGAAAGTTCAAAAAATGTGAATTTTAGTCATAACAAGTTTCATTCTTGGGGAACATTGTTCCCAATGCAGGAATCTTAATACATCCTTCCAAGAAAAAGTTTTTGGAGTGTGGCCACCTCTTAAAATAGAAACTGAGATTCATAGTTTCCTTGGTTTAACAGGATATTATTGAAGGTTTTTGAAAAAAAAATCATGACATTCTAATCCCGTAACCATGTTAACTTGAAAAGGGTCCAAGTTTATCTAGACAATAGTGTGAAGAAAGATTCCAAGAGATGAATAAGATATTGGTTAGTACACTTGTGTTAACTCTATCCACTATTGAATAAATATTTTTTATATTTAGTGATGAACCTCTAAAATGGGTTGGGTTCATCCTCATGAAAAATGGCATGGTGATTGTTTATTCATCTCAATAGTTGAAGATTTATGAGTACAACTATCCTACACATGACCTAGAGCTAGTTGTGCCTGTTTTTTCTCTAAAGATATGGAGTCCCTATCTTTATGGGGAGAAATGTGATATATACATAAAACACCAAATTTTTAAGTATATTTTCACACAAAAGTAATTTAACATGAGTCATAGTAGATGGTTGTAACTTATTAAATACTATGATTGTTATATTCATTATCATCCCATAAGATCAAAAAAAATTGTTGATGCATTAAATAGGAAATACCTTATTTTTATGGCTATGATGAGGATTTATGGGGGTCCTTTGATCAAAGACCTAGTAAAAATGGACATAGTAATTATCTGGTAAGGGAAATCATCAACCCTATCCAATAATATTTATCAACCATTATTAATAGAGAAGATCATGAAATATCAAAGAGATGATCCTCTATTGAAAAAGAGGATAGAGGGATTGAAGGATGGGAAGTTTCCTGAGCTTAATATTAATTAATATGGTGTACTGAAATTTTGTACAAGGATATGTGTTCCATCCATTCTGTGAATAAAGGAGAATATGGATGAATCTTATATCTCTACATTCTCTATACATCCTAGAAGAACTAAAATGTATAGGGACCTTAATGATCATTATTGTAGGGATAAAATGAAAAGATAGATTTCCTACTACACTACATGGTTCCTGGTGTATCAGCAATTTAAATTAGAGCGACAACTTCCTAAAGGGGTATTAAAAAAACTATCCATACTAGTATGGATGTGGTACAATATCACTGTAGACTTTGTCATTGGTCTCCCAAGAACATCCAAAGGAAACAATTTGATATGGGTTATAGTGGATCGTCTCAGCAAGACTACCTATTTCATCACTATCTGGGAAGTCTTATCTCTTCATCAACTTTCCAAGATTTATGTAAATGTAGTGGTGAGGTTGCATGGAGTTCTACTTTTTGTCATATCTGATCAAGATCCTTGGTTTACATCCAAATTCCGGATAAGTCTTCTACATGATCGGAGTACCAAATTGAGTTTTATTATGTCCTATCACCACCAAACTGATGGAAAATCTCTAAGGACTAGTCACACCCTTGAGGAAATGATGAGAACATTATCAATGTAATTTAATGGTGGATAGGATCCACATCTACCATTATTTGAGTTCTCATACATCAATAGCTTCCATTTGAGTATTCAAATGGAACCCTATGAAGCTCTATATGGGAGAAAATGTTGATCTCTGACTTTTTATGATAAATATGGTGAGAGAAAGTGTCATGGGCATGATATTATGAAAGAGATGATAGAAAAGGTTCATTCTATCCAACAACACACAAATACTGCTCAGAGTCAATAAAAGAGCTATGCTACAACTTTCTAAGGGGCTCGGATTTTGGTGTTTGTGAAAAAGTGTTCCTTTGAATATCATCATGTAAGAGAGCCATGAGGTTTGAAAAAAAGGGAAGCATAGCCCCTTGTACATTGGCCCCTATAAAATCCTTCATCACATTGTATAAGTGGACTATCAGCTCACACTTCCACCAAATCTTGTTCAAGTTCATGATGTATTAAATGTGTCTATCATTAGTAAGTACATACATAACCATTCACATGTACTAAATCCTAAGGTGGTACAACCGGAACATGACCTCTCTTATGAGGTTCATCTGGTGGAGATATTGGACTATATGGACAAGGTTATATGCCAAAAGACTAACCAACTCATCAAAGTGTTATGGAGGAATGAAAAATATTAAGAAGCGACGTGAGAACCAGAATAAATAATGAGGTAGAAGTACCAACACCTTTTCTCAATTGAGGGAATGAGATGAATTTTTTGGGATGAAATATCTTAAGGTGGAGAAATGTATAGAACCAATTTTTTTTAAAAAAAATATTTTTCCTAAAAATGACTATTAAATTATATTATTCACAACAAAACCATGTCTTTTTTTAATGAAGTGAATATAAAGAGAAATGTGACCATCTAATTTTGACCATTATATGATCATTGGTCAATATGACCATTAGAAACTATACATTTGATAATAATTTTAACGTTATCAATAGAGTTTATAAGTAAAATTTTGACAAAGGAAAATTATTATAGAATGAGGAGTAGATGGTCCCAAATAGTAGTCATTCCATTTGAAGCCCATTTTCAGAGATTTGGTGGGATGTTTCATCACTGGGATTTTCCCTTGAACAAGACAAAGCCAAGATTTAACTAGTGAATCTTTAATGAAATCACCTACTGGAGAAGTTTAAGTTAGTTGAAATTACCACTTCGTCTATATTATACAATGCACCCCATGAAAGTACCACCATCGTACAACTTACTCTTAGGTAATACATGGCTGTAATAAGTGTTTATGTGTCCTGATCTTAGTGTGTAATTCCACTGTATAAAAAAAATTTATTCATTCATTTTCGTTTTATGAATAATTTTTCTTAATAAAATTGAGATGGAATTTGATAAATTTATTTTTTGGTCATAAATTATATTTTACAAAAAATTAAATATTATTATTATAATAAACTAATATATTATGAATAATGATTATTTAAATGAAATATTATGATTAAAACACTCTTATTTATATTTAAATGATAAAATAATTTTATTTTTTTCGAGTGTCAGAAATTTTACTATGCATTGTTTATCCGCTATTATTTTTAATGAATAAGGATTTTTATATTAAAAGGATAAATTCCTCATACTTGGAGAATTATTATGAAAAAAAAATTATTTTTTGAAACATCACATCAAAATTAGGTTAGGGTGAATTTATTATATAAAATAATCTTTTAAAACAAATTTTAAATGGGTTTATATTTTAACAAATCTCTAAGTAATTTTAATAATGATCAGAACGTTTACAATACAATAAAAATTATTAATTTTTAGTGAAAAATAATTTTTATTACAAATTTAAAATTATCATATATCTATAATTATTTTGATAAAATAAATTTCATTTCATGAATGATCAAATAAAAATTTTCCTTGGGTTATTTTTTTGGAATTTTCCCACAAAGTTGATTTTTATGTCAAAAAGTGAAAATTACAGTTTTTTGAGCATTGTGATTTTATAACATCATTATTATGTAAAAATTATTAAATTTAAATTAATAAAATTTAATTTTTATAATAATAAATATTAATTTAAAAATATTAATATTAATTTATAAATTTATACTTTAAATTTTGGACGAAACATTTAGTTTTTTGATATAGGAATTATTTTTGGTTTGTGTGCACTAAATGGGTGGGTTAGAATGCATGTTTTTATTTGGGAAGTATTTGAAAATACAGTCACCCTATTTTATTCATTAATATTATATAAAATTGGTCATAATTAATTTCACAAAAATGTGGTTCACTTATAAAAAAAATATTTAATCCTTCAAAACCACACCTCCTAAAGTATAAATACACTTATTACCTTCTCATTTTCCAGAACAAAGCCATTTTTCATGAATTGAATATTAGTATCCCTCTCAAGATTCTTTCCAATTTGGATTCACTTTTCTAATGAGTCCCTATCTAGATTTAATATTCATTATCCCATTGTAAGGGCCCTCAATCATCCTCATTACATTTTAAGTACATTTACTTTGTTATTTTGTTAAAATTTTCATTTCTGTATAACAAAATTCTTTTTATTCCATGGTATTATCTTCCATTTGATATTTTTTATATTATAGTTTATTTATTCCATCTCATTATAGGTTTTTCCTAATCCATTACTATACTGAAGTATGGGTCCCCAATCCTCATATTTCATTTTTTAGTTCATTACCATTGTTATATTATATTTTAAAATTTTAATTTTCATATACTAAAATGATTATTATTTCATGGTAGTATCATCCATTTTATATGTTTTAAATGGCAATTTATTTATTCCCTCTCATTATATCCTTTTCTAAGTCATTATAATACTTTTACTATCTTATAGCCATAAACCATAATAAAATTTTGGTAATGTTAAAAGTGTGTGGTTTTCTATGAAATGAAATCCATGTGTAGATACTAAAATTGTTTGTGTATATAGAACAATTTTACATAGTGGTAATAACCCCAAAAAGGGTGAATTTGGATTTAACTTGATTGTTGATTGGTGCATGACAATGGGAATTGTTCCGCACATTGTTTGACACTCCATTGGGAAATTCTTTTGATAATATACATGATCTTAAAAAATTATGAAGGATTTATCAAATATTTAATTGGACTATTTCCTTTTAAAATTCATTGTTTCAGTTACATAGATACTTAAGTCATATTTATCTTTGTAAACACCCAATAACAACAATATTTTATCCTTCAGTTGTCTTGAATGTTTATTTCTACATTTTTGAAATAACTAATTATTTCCTTTAGTGATTTAACCTAGATAAATTTATTTATTGTTTGATTTTGTAAAATAATTTAAAACCATATAATTAATTTCTCTATATGGGAAATTCTTTTAAGATATTCCACATTGATCAATTACTCCAATTATTTTTGTTGTTCATTATTTAAACATTACTTTGTGTAATCTTTAGTTATGTTATGGAATGCATTGGACTATTAGGTGATGGTCTAGGTTCGTAATTAGAAATCCCCCCAATACACTAGTATTTATCATGAGACAACTAAGATATGGTAATGGTAGTGTACTTAAAATTTATTTAATATGTCTTGGCATAAGGCCATGACAACATGTTTAAGATGTCTTAGTATTAGTCCATGAAAATACTTTTAAAATGGTTGAAATTATATATTTTCATTCACAATACAATTAATTATTATTGGTCGGGGTTAGTATCTCAAGAGGGTGGTGAATTGAGTAACCAAAAAAATCCTGTTTAAAATGGATTATTTTGAAATCCCTCAAATGTTAAACACCACCCGGTTTATCAAAATATGTAGTATGATGTAGATATTAATATTTCTATATATTTTTCTAAAGTCTAATTAGGTCTTAGATGAAAAATATATAATATTACTAGATCCTTATAAATCAATTTACTTGAACAAAATACTAAATGAACACAAATTAAGAAAAAATATAAAATTATATATTTTGTTTACAGTTTAAACAATTTTCAATTTTAAAGTAAAAATAATATAAAACAAAATTAAATAACACAAAGGAAATATTGAATAAAAGAGTTTCAGTCTCAAGTAGAGACTCAGTCCTCTCCACTTGGTGATCACCTTCCAGCATAAAGTTCATAAAAATATACATGTTGATCCAAAACATTGATTGGGTTTTACAATAGTTTTCAACTATCTAGGTCATGCATGACCTCTTCCACAATTAAACATGGGGGTATAAATAAACAAGTCACACAAGGACCTATACCTATATATTCTATGGGAGTAGAAAGGATACAAATATTTTAGAATATATCAAGTATATTCTTGTTAAACAGAGGAGAGAGTGTACATGTGATAAAATAGAGTATGCACAATCACTGCTCAAAATCTAAAAAAGATAAACAGTATTAGTCAATCTAAAAGTGTACAGTTTAGAAAATCATGGTTTCTTAAAATAAAACGTGTGACTCTTGATTTGGTTCTATAGTGATTATAATGTTTGGTTATCTTGAAAACAACAAAAAAATAGAGTAACATAGATTCTAGTTCTTGAATAGAGGAAGGAAAAAAATGTGATGAGCTCATTTAGTTCTAAGTCAGGTGTTTCTCAAATTTGATCTCTTTATGTTATTTTAATCGAGTTCATCTCTATGAGTTTTCAGTAATTTTGAGCTCTCAGATTGCAAGCAGTCAGCTTCATCCACTACTATATATCTCTTATGTGTGAGTGATTATTCTCCTCATTTTATCAGTAGCAGTGGGGAAAGTGTCCACATGCATATGGATATTATGTTTCCTCATTAATAACCCTCGACATCCACTTAAATAAATTCTCTTATACATTTTAAGAAATAATAAATAAAATAATAAATTAAATTAAATTTGATAGTTTAGCTATTATAATAAATTTATTCAAAAAAAATTTAATGAAATAATGGTTGTGTCTTAGTCTAGGGGTTCTTGATGTTTGGTGGTATGTTGTTCTAGTGGAATGAAACTGGCGGTATCTTAAACTTAGCCAAAATTTTACTTTTCGTATAGTGTCCCAACTAGCAGTGTCTGGTCTGATGGTGTCTGGTCTGACATTGTCTGGTCTGACAGTGTCTAGTTTGAATGTGTCTATTCTGATGGTGTCTAGTTTTATGTTGAATTAAACTTTGCTGAAAAAGGTTACATACGTATAAACAATTTATCCACCTATCTCAAAATTTTATATACATATAGAAAATATGAAATTAATTAGAATTTATAGAATCATGATTTTGTAATCATTAAAATAATAAGGTTGAGAATATTCCCCTTTTTGATGATCACAAATCATGGAATCAAAGGTATATCAAACAGATAACATGGCATCAAAGGTAAGATTAATAATATAAATAATGACTTCTCATTCAAAGTATATGCATATGGTATCAAATATAAATAATAATAAAGGAAATATGAATAATAATAATCAAAGGTAAAATCATATAGAAAGTAGATAACATCAAAAGTGAACATGTAAGAACAAAGTAAAAGGCATCATTATAAAAACATAAATAAATGTCATACCATAGTGTTATGTCCCATTTGGGATTATCAAAATGGTTAAAGATGAATATAATAAAAAAGTTTTAGCAAAGGCATTAAAAAGGATGATCAAAAACTCATTACAAATAATGTCTCATAAATTACATGCAGTCCCGGACAATGACCAAAATGGTATATGGTTTGGCATAGGGGTGCATTGGTACTTTTACTTTTCCCTTTTCCTTTACTTTTAACATATCTGAGGTAGCATGATCAGTTCGAGGAAGAGTGGAAGGAACACCAATTGATTATCCAACTATATCTCTTGGTAAATATTACACAAAAACAATTGTACTTAGCTATCGGAAATACAGAAAAGGACAAAAATGATAAGGCTAGAAAAGAATAGGTAGAGGATCCCTGGGATCTTTATAAACTTATGGTCGAAGAGCTATTTTAGGGGTAATTGGAAGGCTTCTCGATCCACTATATCTTGACCATTAACCGGAATAAAAAACATCATCTAAATTTTAAAATCTATAATTACCTAGACACCACTTTCCATTACATTGAATAAATAATCCTTCTCTTTTATAAATTGGTTCAATATTGAAGTAATTTCATTAAATTTCCTTACAAGTTCCTTGAGGTTCTAAGTAACAGGGGTATCTAAAGATTCTCATCCGAAAACATGAAGTTTTCAACAATTGAGTTCTTTGTGTATATCCATGATAGATAATATTTTATAGAAATAGTAATTTTTTATTTAGTATCATCCATATCCTTATCATAGAATATAATAATAATGTGATTATTCTCTATACTTTTCTCAAACATCCTTAGAACTTTCACAGTAATCATAGGTTCTCCACTAGATTTTCCATCTGAGGAAGCTACTACATCCTCTTTGAGAACTATACTAAATTTATCAACATCTATTGTTTTATTAGAATGAGTACAATTATCTAAATTTGTATCCTCAATAATTTTTAGGATCCCATCCATGGAGGTAGGGAAGGTTCACTTCAGGTCTTGAAGCATTTCCTTGAAAGATTCCAATTCACATGCAATACTTTTGTTTTCAATATCAACTTCTTGTATGTGATGCATCACCATTGGTTGGAAATGTTGGATCAAAAACACAAAAATATAACTTGTATAATTTTCACTAATCTTGTTTAGAATGGGATAGTAACTTATTAACATATTATTGAAGTTTGAAATTAATTTTTCACCAAATTCATTCATGTCATCTATTGTGACTAAGCCAACTGGAATCATAGGATGAGCTAGAGCAGGTTCAGGTGAAATATTTCTAAAAGAAGAAACATTTTTTAATAAAACATCAAAGTAAATTTTAATTATCATAGATCCCTTAAAAATTCCCTCATTTTGAACTTCAGGTTCACCATTCGTTGGTGGAATCCATACAATATTAGAGTTCGTTCCCCATTTTTATTCCATGGGATCAACCCTTTGATCTAGAAATAAAACTGAGATAGGCGTTGTGGAAATATGTAACACACTAGTAGGTATAATTGACACTTAAAGAAATCTCTATCCATCTGAAATATGTAGAGATGGGGTGAATTCAACACTGGTAGGTTTACCTTTAATATGTTTATCAAGATGAGTTTACACTATCATTTAAGCATCATCCTTTTGACCAAAAATAGAAGATTATACTACCATATGGCTTCCAACATGAGCCTCATCAGTATCCAAAACACCAATTTTTCAACCCTTCCTTTCTCAGAAGAAAGCATCTCCTTTTTATGTTTCTCAAATACATGTTGCCCCACAACAACAATAACATTATTTTGTTCCCCCATAGTAGAATCAGAAACTGTTTGACTTGTGGAAATAGAGTTGGACTCAACTCCATCAATAACTGGATCATCATGAAATATCTCCACACATGGGTATTTATTTCCCTCAAAAAGTGTATCTTTAACTTTTCACATTGGGTCTATAGATCTAGTCGAATAGGATTTTTCTAAAGATTCACTAGGTGAACCAAGAAGTTCTTCAAGCATCTCCAATTCCTTTCTCTTAATTCTACCACTTACACTATTAGGGTCAGAGTCATCATCCTCATTATCAATTCCATCATGTGGATCCCATTCACTTTAATTACAATTTTCACCATTTTATACTTACTCTTATTAATCATCATTCTCAACTTCATCATCATTTTTTTGAACTGCATTTGAATTGATATTCCCCTAAAACCTTTATTTCCACTTCATCACTTTTAACAAGACTTCTATTTTTTTATTATCATAGGTGGGCTAGGAGCTCCAAATGTAGTTAGAAAGTATTTTGGAGACAAGTTAGGATCACTTCCATCATCAGCAAAAGGTTAATTTTCTTCTTCTTCTATAACATATTCTTCTCTATCATCATTAGACTATTAAAATATTTCATCTGGCACAAGACATGGATCAACGACATCCCTCGTCCTGTTATGATGATAAACTGGATTAAACTTAGTGCACAACTTATAATTATCTCGAACCCACTGTCAATACTAAGGGTTCCAACTAATCTTTATTTTTTTCAAAAAGGTTGGGTCTGAAGCCTCAATTTGTTATTTAAATCAAATACCTCTTTAAGACTGGGTAGAGGGTGACGCATTACATATCCCAAAGTCCCAAGGCCAAGTGTCCTGAATATAAGGCTTGAAATCCCATTATTTGGCCTAAAGGACTCCTCGGTGAAGAGTACTGCTATAGTACCCACTCCACTATGGTCACTTCTATAGTGCCTCCACCGCTATAGTGTCATCGCTGCTATAGTTCTGCCGCTTCTAGAGTACTACTATAGTGCCCAGTTATAATGCTGATACAATTCCCCAAAAAATTCATCCTTGCCTGGATTTGATCCTAGGTATTTTGGATGCCACATAGGATCCTCTACCACTTGGGTTCCAACTAATATTCATTTTTGAACAAGTATCTCTTGAAATACAAAAACCACCACTGTCTATTATAGACTCTTCATCATAATCTACTCATCCATTGGTCTTTAACATGGTAGAAATGAACATAGGGTTGATCGAGGAATTATATTTGGAGGATGGCTTGGTCATCTCACACATGTGAACGATGTTACATAAACATAATTTTTAATTTATGACCCTATTTCATAAGATATACAAGATAAACATCTTGTTACCTTAGATTTTTGAAATAACCCTTTCTTGGGAATACCAAGTTCTATAAAAACATAAAAAACATCCAAAATTATCAATCAATCTCTAAGGAAACAGTTATTATTGTTATTCCATATCATGTAAGTTCTGACAAAGCCTCTTCATACAAAAATAGTTCATTGTTTTCAATAATAGTTCCTTGGTAATCCTCATATATTCATTAATGGGTTACATTGGAAGATATATCTCATTTCCTTAATGAAAAACCTATTTCATGTCCTTTGATATGACTTCATACCCCTTCAACACCTTCTTGATCAAAGGAAAACTCTATATGCTGATAGAATTCAAAAACTAGCTTAGGGTAGAAGGGTCTCTTATTTGTTTAAAATCACTCTAACCATCCTTTGTTCTAGATTACTTTGAATAATAGAAACTTTCAGGAATATAACAACATTGATTCAATCTCCCTTTTAGCTACTATAACTCTGTTGGAAATCATAAAATTGAAAAGTGCAACTATATCCGGAACACTCGATTCTTTTTTCTTCTTCATAGATGATCATGACTCGCCTAGAGGAGACTTGAAAGGGAACTTTATCCTTAAAATGTAGTTTAGTTTGGTTTGATCAGTTGAAGGCTATGATAAATGAAACAGTTTTGAAGGTTGGTAGAAGAGAGGTTTCTTGGGGCTCGAGACTATCATGTTGGGATCATGGTGTGTTGGAAATAGATTTAGATTCACTATAGTATCATTTGGGATTTAGGTATACAGAAATTTGAAATAATACTAAAAATTAAAAAAATTGAATCTGGGAAAACATATGTATTGTGTTAAGAAAATAAACCATAAAAATATAAAATCATGGGTAAAAAAATATTGAAAAATGGAAAAAATTTCAAAGGAATTATAAACTAATGTCATGAAAATCCAATGGTGTGATAACCCAATGGTGTGTCACCACAATGGTATGTCAATTACAATGGTATATAATCATAATAGTATGTCAAAAAATGTTATTCCAACCACAATTATGTGTCACAAAAAAATAAACTTAAACAAAATTAATCATTCCTAGCTCAAGTTTGATATAATTTATTCTCTCTAAATTCAAAGGCTTAGTGCATATTTTTGCTAACATATTTTCTATACCAATAAACTGAAGAGTGATATAAACTTTTTAAAAATTTTCTCCCAAAAGGTTATATCTTATATAAATATGATTTTTCCCTTGAATATTATATTGGATTCTAATAAATGTTAATAGAACTTTGGTTCTCATAGTTTATGTGGACATGTTGAAATTGATATCCATAGTCTAGTAGAGTTTGTTTTATCCACAAAATTTGTGCACAGAAACTAATATTAGCTATGTTTTAATCTTTAATAATTTATAATACTGCATAATTTCCCTTCTTACTAAACCATGAATCAAGAGAGTTTCCTAAAAAGTGAAATGTTGCAGAGGTATTTTTTATCTAACTTGAATCCATTAAAATCTGCATCAGAATAACTCACAAAATCAAATGATTTTTCTCTAGGATTAAACAATCCCAAATTGGTTATATACTTGAGGTATTTTAAAGTTCCTTTAATATCATTAAAATGTGACTCTATTGGGTTTTCTTGAAAATGAGCATGCATACACACACTAAACATAATATTTGGTCGACTATTGGTTATATAGATAAGACTACCAATCATACTTTAATAACCCGTTTGACCCACGAGTTTTCTATCTTAATCAAGATCCAATTTACATGTGGTACACATCATTTTATTACTAATATTAAACTATCCAAGTTAAAACAGTTTAAAATATTCTTTATATATTCACTTTGATTTAAAATAATTCCTTCTCTGTTTTAAAATATTTGAAATCCAAGAAAGAATTAGAGTTCACCTATTAAACTCATTTCAAACTCATTTTGAATAATTTTAGATAAATTTGTACATAATAATTTCTCGAATATCTGAAAATAATGTCATCAACATATATTTATACTACATAAACATATTTTGAAATTATTTTTATAAAAAGCGTAGTGTTGGATATACCTTTTTAAAATCCTTTTAAAATATTAATGTTGATATTCCTATCATACCAATATCTATGACACTATTTTAAACCATATAAGGATTTTTTTTAATTTAAAAACATTATTTGGAAAGTGAGGATTCTAAAAATGAGGGGATTGTTCTACAAAAACATCCCTAATTAAAAAATCATTTAAGAATGCAGTCATGAAATCCATTTGATGATGTTTTAAATCTAGATGAGTTCCGTAAGCAAGAAGGATTCTTATAGAATAATGTTTGGATATAGGTGAATAGGTTTCTTCATAGTCTATTCCATTATCTAGAATATATCCTTATGCAACAAGTCTATCCTTGTTTCTAACTATAGTTCCTAACTCATCATCTTTTATTCTAAAAACCCATTTAGTGTGAACAGTCAAGTTGTCCTAGGTTCTATCTACAAGTTCCCACACTTCGTTTCTTTAGAATTGATTTAATTCATTTATCCTAGATATTTCCTAGAATTCGTCATTAATGGATTCGTTGATGTTCTTAGGTTCAATCTACGATAAGAATTATTGATGTTCAACCTAATTTCATAGAGAAGCTCTAGTTAGGTACCTCTATTTAGGTCTCCTATTAGATCATGTAAAGGATGGTACTTAATTGTTCTAATATATTCAGAAAAATATAGACTAGTTGCATCAAGATCTATATGCTCAATTTTTGGATTTTCTATAAATTCTTCAAAACTAAATGATTTTTATTCTTTTTTTACAATAGATTATAAAAGTTTAGAATTTAAGATCAGAGAAGATAGATCAACCTTAAAGTTTTATAAGGTGGTCTTAGGTTCATGTGGATTAGTCTCATAAAATTTTACATGTACTTATTTTCTAGAGTTTTTTCTTCTAATTAAACACTCTATAATCTTTTCTAGATATTGAACATCCAAGGAAAATTACTTCATCACTTTTGGAAGAAAATTTTTCCAAATTAACCTTAGTGTTACAAATAACGAATTTGTAGAAAAAAATATCTAATGTAATTAACTTTAGGTTTCCTATTGTTCTAAAGTTTATAATGAGTAATCTAAAGAAAAAGTCTGATCAAAACTCTATTTATGATATAGTAGGTCATTTTGACATCTTCTTCCCAAAAATAGATAGGTAGGTCATACTCATTCAATATGGTTTAAGATATATCTTTTAATATTTTATTTCTCCTTTTATAACTCCATTCTACTAAGGGATCCTAGGAGTAGAGATTTCAGGAGTGTTTCCATTTTGTGAGAAAAAAGATTCAAAAGATTCATTTATTGAAACTCACAACCATGATGTAATGGATCAGACCTCTCTTGTCCATTCCTTTGATGAAATATGGTATTTGTGGTGTTCTAGGAGATTACAGTGACTTATTCCTAACACTTTGTAAAAATTACAGTTTTGTAAATAGTGTTTCTAAAATGGTAGTTCGTTCTAACGACAACTGTATCTCATTCCAATAACAACGGTAGCTCATTAACAAATCCCTATGTAATTTTAATAACGGTCAGGACGTTTACAATGCAATAAAAATTATTAATTTTTAGTGAAAAATAATTTTTATTTAAAATTTAAAATTATCATATATCAAGAATTATTTTGATAAAATAAATTTCATTTCGTGAATTATCAAATAAAAATTTTCCATGGTTTATTTTTCTGTAAATTTCCCACAAAGTTGATTTTTATGTCAAAAAGTGAAAATTACAGTTTTATGAGCATTATGATTTTATAACATCATTATTATGTGAAAATTATTAAATTTAAATTAATAAAATTTAATTTTTATAAGATTAAATATTAATTTTAATTTATAAATTTCTACTTTAAATTTTGGACAAAACATTTAGTTTTTTGATATAAGAATTATTCTTGGTTTGTGTGCACTAAATGGGTGGGTTGAAATGCATGTTTTTATTTGGGATTTATTTGAAAATACACTAACCCTATTTTATTCATTAATATTTTATAAAATTGGTCTTAATTAATTTCACAAAAATGTGGTTCACTTATAAAAAAACCAATATTTAATCATTCAAAACCACACCTCCTCAAGTATAAATACAATTATTACCTTCTCCTTTTCCAGAACAAAGCCATTTTTCTTGAATTGAATATTAGTATCCCTCTCAAGATTCTTTCCAATTTGGTTTCACGTTTCTAATGAGTCCCTCTCAAGATTTAATAATCATTATCCCAACCTAAGGGCCCTCAATCATCCTCATTACATTTCAAGTACATTTACTTTGTTATATTTTTAAAATTTTCATTTCTGTATAACAAAATTCTTTTTATTCCATGGTATTATCTTCCATTTGATATTTTTTAGATTAGAGTTTATTCATTCCATCTCATTATATCTTTTTCCTAATCCATTACTATACTGAAGTATGGGTCCCCAATCCTCCTATTTCCTTTTTTTAGTTCATTACAATGGTTATATTATCATTTAAAAATTTAATTTTCATATACTAAAATGGTTTTTATTTCATGGTAGTATCATCCATTTTATATGTTTTAAATGGTAATTTATTTATTCCCTCTCATTATATCATTTTCTAAGTCATTATAATACTTTTCCTATCCTATATCCATAAACCATAATAAAATTTTGTTAATGTAAAAATTGTGTGGTTTTCTATGAAATGAAATCCATGTTTAGGTACTAAAATAGGTTGTGTATATAGAACAATTTTACATAGTGGTAATAACCCCAAAAAGGGTGAATTTGGATTTGACTTGATCATTGATTGGTGCATGACAATGGGCATTGCTGCACACATAGTTTGACACTCCCTTTTGATATTATTTTGATAATATACATGATCATAAAAAAATTATGAAGGATTTATCATTTATTGAATTGGACTATTTACTTTTAAAATACATTGTTTCAGTTACATAGATACTTAAGTAATATTTATCATTGTAAACACCCAATAACAATAATATTTTATCCTTCAGTTTTCTTGAGTGTTTATTTCTACATTTGTTAAATCACTAGTTATTTCATTTAGTGATTTAACCTAGAAAAATTTATTGATTGTTTGATTGTGTAAAATAATTTAAAACCATATAATTAATTTCTATATATGGGAAATTCTTTTAAGATATTACACATTGAGCAATTACACCAATTATTTTTGTTGTTAATTATTTTAACATTACTCTCTGTAATCTTTAGTTATGTTATGGAATGCATTGGACTATTAGGTGTTGTTCTAGGTTCGTAATTATAAATCCCCCCAATACACTAGTATTTTTCATGAGACAACTAAGATATGGTAATGGGAGTGTCCTTAAAATTTATTTAATATGTCTTGGCATAAGGCCTTGACAACATGTTTAAGATGTCTTAGTATTAGTCCATGAAAATACTTTTAAAATAGTTGAAATTATATATTTTCATTCATAATACAATTAATTATTATTGGTCGGGGTTAGTATCTCAAGAGGGAAGTGAATTGAGTACCCAAAAAAAATCCTGTTTAAAATGTATTATTTTGAAATCCCTCAAATTCAAAACACCACCCAGTTTACCAAAATATGTAGTATGATGTAGATATTAATATTTCCAAATATTTCTCTAAAGTCTAATTAGGTCTTAGATGAAAAATATATAATGTTACTAGATCTTTATAAATCAATTTACTTGAACAAAATACTAAATGAACACAAATTAAGATAAAATATAAAAGTATATATTTTGTTTACACTTAAAATAATTTTCAGTTTTAAAGTAAAAATAATATAAAACAAAATTAAAGCACACAAAGGAAAGATTGAATACAAGAGTTTCAGTCTCAAGTAGAGACTTAGTCCTCTCCACTTGGTGATCACCTTCCCACATAATGTTCATAAGAATAAACATGCTGATCCAAAACATCGATTGGGATTTACAATAGTTTTCAACTATCTAGGTCATGCATGACCTCTTCCACAATTATACATGGGAGTATAAATAAACAAGTCACACAAGGACCTATACCTATATATTCTATGGGAGTAGAAAGGATATAAATATTTTTGAATATATCAGGTATATTCTTGTTAAACAGAGGAGAGAGTGTGTATGTGATAAAATAGAGTATGGACACTCACTGCTCAAAATCTAATAAAGATAAATATTACTGATCAATCTAAAAGTGTAGAGTTTATAAAATCGTGGTTTGTTAAAATAAAACTTGTGACTCTTGATATGGTTCTATAGTGATTATTATGTTGGGTTATCTTGAAAACATCAAAAAAATAGAGTAACATGGACTCTAGTTATTTAATAGAGGAAGGAAAAAATGTGATGAGTTCGTTTAGTTATATGTCAGGTGTTTCTCAAAGTTGATCTCTTTATGTTATTTTAATCGAGTTCATCTCTATGAGTTTTCAGTAATTTTGAGCTCTCAGCTTGCAAGCATTCAACTTCATCTACTATTGTATATCTATTATGCGTGAGTGATTCTTCTCCTCTTTTCATCACTACCAGTGGGGAAAGTGTCCACATGCATCTGGATATTATGCTTCCTCATACAGAACCCTTGACATCCACTTAAATACATTATCTTAGACATTTTAAGAAATAATAATTAAAATAATAAATGAAATTAAATTTGATAGTTTAGCTATTAGAATAAATTTATTCAAAAAATAATTTTAATGAAATAATGGGTCTGTCTTAGTCTAGAGCTGTCTTGATGTTTGGTGGTATGTTGTTCTAGTGGCATGACACTCGAAGTATCTTAAACTTAGCCAAAATTTTACTTTTCGAATAGTGTCCCAACTAGTGGTGTCTGGTCTGACGATGTCTGGTCTGAAAGTGTCTGGTCTGACAGGGTCTAGTTTGAAGGTGTCTATTCTGATGGTGTCTAGTTTTAGGTAGAATTAAACTTTTCTGAAAAAGGTTACATACATATAAACAATTTATCCACCTATCTCAAAATGTTACATACTTATAGAAAATATTAAATTAATTAGAATTTATAGAGTCATGATTTTGTAATCATTATAATAATAAGGTTGAGAATATTCCCCTTTTTGATGATCAAAAATCATGGCATCAAAGGTATATCAAACAGATAACATGGAATCAAAGGTAAGATTAATAATATAAAGAATGACTTCTCATTCACAATATATGCATAGGGTATCAAATATAAAAAAAAATAAAGTAAAGATAAATAATAATTATCAAAGTTAAAATCATATTAAAAGTAGATAACATCAAAAGTGAACATGTAAGAACAAAGTAAATGGCATCATTATAAAAACATAAATAAATGTCAAACCATAATGTTATGTCCCATTTGGGATTATCAAAACAGGTAAATATGAACGGAATAAAAAAGTTTTATCAAAGGAATTAAAAAGGATTATCAAAAACCCATTACAAATAATGTCTCATAAATTACATGCAATCCAGGACAATGAAAAAAATGGTTTATGGTTTGGCATAGGGGTCCATTGGTACTTTTACTTTTCTATTTTCCTTTACTTTTAACATATCTGAGGCAGCATGATTAGTTCGAGGAATAGTGGAAGAAACACCAATTTCTAATCCAACTATATCTCTTGGGAAATATTACACAAAAACCATTGTACTGAGCTATCGCAAATACAGAAAAGGATAAATATTATAAGGTTAGAAATGAATAGGTAGAGGATCCATGGGATCTTTATAAACTTCTTGTCGAAGAGTTATTTTAGGGGTAATTGGAAGTATTCTCGATCCACTATATCTTGACCATTAACAGGAAGAAAAAACATCATCAAAATTATAAAATATATAACTATCTAGACACAAATTTCCATTACATTGAATAAATCAGCCTTATCTTTTATAAATTGGTTAAATATTGAAGGAATTTCTTTAAATTTCCTTACATGTTCCTTGAGGTTCTATGTAACAGGGGCATCTAAAGATTCTCATCCAAAAACATGATGTTTTCTACAATTGAGTTCTTTGTGTATATCCATGATAGATAATATTTTATATACATAGTAGTTTTTTCTTTAGTATCATCCATATCCTTATCATAGAATATAATCATCATGTGATTATGCTCTATACTTTCCTCAAACATCCTTATAACTTTCACAGTAATCATAGGTTCTCCACTAGATTTTCCATCTGAGGCAGATACTACTTCTTCTTTGACAACTATACTAAATTGATCAACAACTATTGTTTTATTAGAATGAGTAAAATTTTCTAAATTTGTATCCTCAATAATTATTACAATCCCATCCATGGAGGCAGAGAAGGTTCACTTCAGGTCTTGAAGCATTTCCTTGAAAGATTCCAATTCACATGCAATACTTTTGTTTTCAATCTCAACTTCTGGTATGTGATTCATCACCATTGGATGAATATGTTGGATCAAAAACTCAAAAATATACCATGCATAATTTTCACTAATCTTGTTTAGAATGGGAGACTAACTTCTTAAAATATTATTGAAGTTTGAAATTAATTTTTCACCAAATGAATTCAAGTCATCTATTGTGACTAAGCCAACTGGAATCGTGGGATGAGCTGGAGCAGGTTCAGGTGAAAGATTTCTAAAAGAAGAAACATTTTCTAATAAAACATCAAAGTCAATTTTTCTTATCATAGATCCCTTAAAAATTCCCTCATTTTTAACTTCAGGTCCACCATTCATTGGTGGACTCCGTACAATATCAGAGTTCATTCCCCATTTCTCTTCCATGGGATTAACCCTTTGATCTAGAAATAAAACTGAGATAGGTGTTGTGGAAAGAGGTAACACACAAGTTGGTATAATTGAAACTTAAATAAATCTCTATCCATCTGAAATATGTGGAGATGGGGTGAATTCAACACTGGTAGGTTTACCGTTAATCTGTTTATCAACATGAGTTTACACTATCATCTAAGCATCATCCATTTTACCAAAAATAGAAGATTATACTTCCATATGGCTTCCAACATGAGCCTCATCTGTATCCAAAACACCAATTTTTCACCAATTCCTTTCTCGGAAGAAAGCATCTCCTTTTTATGTTTCTCAAATACATGTTTCCCCACAGCAACAATAAAATGAATTTTTTCCACCATAGTAGAACCGAGAACGGTTTGACTTGTGGCAATAGATTTAGACTCAACTCCATCAATCGCTGGAGCATCATGAAATATCTCCACACATGGTTATTTATTTCCCTGAACAAGTGTATCTTTATCTTTTAACATTCGGTCTATAGATCTAGTCAAATATGATTTTTCTAAAGATTCACCAGGTGAACCAAGAATTTCATCAAGAATCTCCAATTCCTTTCTCTTAATTCTACAACTTACACTATTAGGGTCAGAGTCGTCATCCTCATTATCACTTCTATCATGTGGATCCCATTCATTTTAATTACCATTTTCACCATTTTATACTTACTCTTATTCATCATCATTCACAACTTCATCATCATTTTCTTGAACTGCATTTGAATTGATATTCCCCTAAAACCTCTATTTCCACTTCATCACTTTTAACAAGACATTCTATTTTTTGTATTATCATAGGTGGGCTAGGAGCTCCAAATGTAGTTGGAGAATATTTTGGAGACAAGTTAGGATCACTTACATCATCAGAAAAAGGTTCATTTTATTCTTCTTCTATAACATATTCTTCTCTATCATCATTAGAGTATTCAACTATTTCATCAGGCTCAAGACATGGATCGACAACATCCCTTGTCCATGTAGGATGATGAACTGGATTAAACATAGTGCACAACTTATAATTATCTCGAACCCACTTTCAATACTAAGGGTTCCAACTAATCTTTATTTTTTTCAATAGGTTGGGGCCGAAGCCTCAATTTGTTATTTAAATCAAAGACCTCTTTAAGACTGGGTAGAGGGTGACCCATTACATAGACCAAAGGCCCAAGGCCAAGTGTCCTGAATATTAGGCTTGAAATCCCATTATTTGGCCCAAAGGACTCCTCAGTGAATAGTACTGCTATAGTACCCACTCTACTATGGTCGCTTCTATAGTGCCTCCACCGTTATAGTGTCATCACTGCTATAGTTCTGCCACTTCTAGAGTACTACTACAGTGCCCAGTTATAATGCTGATACAATGCCCCAAAAAATTTATCCTTTCCCGAATTTGATCCTAGGTCTTTTGGATGCCAAGTTGGATCCTCTACCACTTGGGTTCCAACTAATATTAATTCTTGAATAAGTATCTCTTGAAATAAAAAAAACCACCACAGTCTATAATAGACTCTTCATCATAATCTACTCTTCCCTTGGTATTTAACATGGTAGAAATGAACATAGGGTTGATCAAGGAATTATATTTGGAGGATGGCTTGGTCATCTCACACATGTGAACCATGTTACATCAACATAAATTTATTTTATGACCCTATTTCATAAGATATACAAGATAAAAATCTTGTTACCTTAGATTTGTGAAATAGCCCTATCTTGGGCATAACATGTTCTATAAAAACATAAAAAACATCCAAAATTATCCATCAATCTCTAAGGAAACAATTATTATTGTTATGCCATATCATGTAGGTTCTGACAAAGCCTCTTCATACAAAAATAATTCATTATTCTCAAGAATAGTTCCTTGGTAATCCTCATATATTCATTAATGGGTTACATTGGAACATATATCCCATTTCCTTAATCAAAAACCTATTTCATGTCCTTTGATATGACTTCTTACCCATTCAACACCTTCTTTATCAAAGGAAAACTCTATATGCTGATAGAATTCAAAAACTAGCTTAGGGTAGAAGGGTCTCTTATTTGATGAGAATCACTCTAACCATCCTTTGTTCTAGATTACATTCAATACTAGATTCTTTTAGGAATATAACAACTTTGATTCAATATCCCTTTTAGCTACTACAACTCTGTTGGAAATCTTAAAATTAACAAGTGAAACTATATCAGGAACACTCGATTCTTTTTTCTTCTTCATAGATGATCATGACTCACCTAGAGGAGACTTGAAAGAGAACGTTATCCTTAAAATGTAGGTTATTTTTGTTTAATCAGTTGAAGGCTAAGATAAATGAAACAGTTTTGGAGGTTGGTAGAAGAGAGGATTCTTGGGGCTCGAGAGTATCATGTTGGGATCATGGTGTGTTAGAAATAGATATAGATTCACTATAGTATCATTTGGTATTTAGGTATACAGAAAATTGAAATAGTACTAAAAATGAAAAAATTGAATCTCTGAAAACATATGTGTTGTGTTAAGAAAATAAACCATAAAAATATAAAATCATGGGTAAAAAATATTGATAAATGGAAAAAAAATTCAAAGGAAATAAAGACTAATGTCATGAAAATCCAATGGTGTGATAACCCAATGGTGTGTCACCACAATGGTATGTCAATTACAATGGTATATAATCATAATAGTATGTCAAAAAAATGTTATGCCAGCAACAATTATGTGTCACAAAAAAAATAAACTTAAACAAAATTAATCATTCCTAGCTCATGTTTGATATAATTTATTCTCTCTGAATTCAAAGGCTTAATGAATATTTTTGCTAACTTATTTTCTATACCAATAAACTCAAGAGTGATATAAACATTTTAAAAATTGTCTCCCAAAAGGTGATATCTTATATCAATATGATTTTTCCCTAGAATTTTATTTAATATTCTATAAAATGTTAATAGAACATTGGTTCTCACAGTTTATGGGGACATGTTGAAATTGATATCCATAGTCTAGTAGAGTGTGTTTTATCCAAAAAACCTGTTCATAGAAACTAATAGTAGTTATGTTTTAATCTTTAATAATTGATAATACTGCATAATTTCCCTTCTTACTAAACCATGAATCTAGAGAGTTTCCTAAAAAGTGAAATGTTGTAGAGGTATTTTTTATCTAACTTGCATCCATTAAAATCAGCATCAGAATAACTCACAAAATCAAATTATTTTTCTCTAGGATAAAACAATCCCAAATTGTTTGTATACTTGAGGTATTTTAATGTTCCTTTAATATCATTCAAATGTGACTCTTTTGGGTTTTCACGAAAATGAGCACGCATACACACACTAAACAAAATATCTTCTCGACTATTGGTTATATAGAGAAGACTACCAATCATACTTCTATAACGGGTTTGACCCACTAGTTTTCTATCTTCATCAAGATCCAATTTACATGTGGTACACATCATTATATTACTAATATTAAACTATCCAAGTTAAAATAGTTTAAAATATTCTTTATATATTCACTTTGATTTAAAATAATTCCTTCTCTGTTTTAAAATATTTGAAATCCAAGAAATAATTTGAGTTCACCTATTAAACTCAATACAAACTCATTTTTAATAATTTCAGTTAAATTAGTACATAATAATTTCTTGAATATCTGAAAATAATATCATCAACATATATTTATACTACAAAAACATATTTTGAAATTATTGTTATAAAAATCGTATGGTTGGATATACCTTTTTAAAATCCTTTTAAAATATTAAAGTTGATATTCCTGTCATACCAATATCTATGACACTATTTTAAACCATATAAGGATTTTTTTTTTAATTTAAAAACATGATTTGGAATGTGAGGATTTTAAAAATGAGGGGATTGTTCTACAAAAACCTCCCTAATTAAAAAATCATTTAAGAATGTAGTCTTGAAATCCATTTGATGATGTTTTAAATCTAGATGAGCTGCATAAGCCAGAAGGATTCTTAAAGAATAATGTTTGGATATAGGTGAATAGGTTTCTTCATAGTCTATTCCCTTCTCTAGACTATATCCTTATGCAACAAGTCTATCGTTGTTTATAACTACAGTTCCTAATTCATCAACTTTGATTCTAAAAACCCATTTAGTGTGAACGGTGAAGTTTTCCTAGGTTCTATCTACAAGTTCCCACACTTCATTTCTCTATAATTGATTTAATTCTTCTATCATGGATACTTCCTAGAATTCATCATTAATGGATTCGTTGATGTTCTTAGGTTCAATCTAAAATAATAAATATTGATGTTCAACCTAATTTCATAGAGAATCTCTAGTTTGAGTATCTCTATTTAGGTCTCCTATAAGATCATGTAAAGGATGGTACTTAATTGTTATAATATATTGAGAAAAATATGGACTAGTTGCATCAAGATCTATATACTCATGTTTAGGATTTTCTAGAAATTCTTCAAAACTAAATGATTTATATTCTTGTTTTACAATAGATTATAAATGTTTAGAATTTCTGTTCAGAGAAGATAGATCAACCTTAAAGTTTTCTAAGGTGGTCTTAGGTTCATGTGGATCAGTCTCATAAAATTTTAAATGTACTTATTTTCTAGAGTTTTTTCTTCTTATTAAACACTCTATAAGCTTTGCTAGATATTTAACATCCAAGGAAAATTCCTTCATCACTTTTGGAATAAACTTTTTCCAAATTAACCTTAGTGTTACAAATAAAGAATTTGTAGAAACAAAATCTAATGTAATTAACCTTATGTTTCCTATTGTTCTAAAGTTTATAATGAGTATTATAAAGTAAAAGTATGATCAAAACTCTATTTATGATACAATAGGTCATTTTGATAGCTTCTTCCCAAAAATAGATAGGTAGGTCATACTCATTCAACATGGTTTCAGATATATCTTGTAATATTTTATTTCTCCTTTATATAACTCCATTCAACTAAGGGACCCTAGGAGTAGAGATTTCAGGAGTGTTGCCATTTTATGAGAAAAAAGATTCAAAAGATTCATTTATTGAAGCTCACGACCATGATGTAATGGCTCAGACCTCTCTGGTCCATTCCTTTGATGAATTATGGCCTTTATGGTGTTCCAGGAGATTACAGTGACTTATTCCTAACACTTTGTAAAAATTACAGTTTTGTGAATAGTGTTTCTAAAATGGTAGTTCGTTCCAACAACAACTGTATCTCATTCCAATAACAATGGTAGCTCATTCCAACAATAGTGGTAGCACATTATAAAGGAAATGGTAGTTCATTCCAACAAAAATTATTTCTCATTCTAATGGAAATGGTAGCTCCTTTCAATAGTAAGGGTAGTTCATTCCTGCAAAAATAGCAGCTCGTTCCAACGGAAAAAATATCTCATTCTAAAAACAATGATAGCTCGTTCCAATGATAGTGGTAGCTCATTTAAACGACAATGTTGTTGAGAAAGTTTTGTTTTCAACAATACATAATATTGTTATTTAAAGGGGAATTTATATTAATACTCTATCACTTTATGAAAATTTTGATGCTCACAAATACCCTTAATTATTTTCTAATGATTTTATTTGTTAAGTATTTTGCAGGAATTTATCATTTTATTTCACTCTTGAAATAACGGGAATTTATTACTAAAGTATTCATATCTAGAATGTTCTGGAAACACTGTTCATGCGCTACTTATTCGGAATCTTCTTGAGCGTGTTCTGGAAACACTGTTCATACTCTACGTGGATAAACATAGTGCAAGGATGAAAAGCATGCATACTTTTTGAGATAAGGAAAAAGTATGGTTAATCAACCATACGTTATCGGTAATGTATGGAAGAATAACCCTACATTTGGAAGGAACCTTATGTTTGGGATATTAGAAAAGTATGGAAGGAGAACCGTACGTAAATATTAAATGTTGCGTTTATTTCTCAAAAGTATGGTTCATCAACCTTAATTTTGTAAACAACCATATGTTCTTGGAAAAGTATGGATCAAGTAAAATAATGGATCTTTTATCGTACGTTTAAAAGTTGAAGATAAAAGTATGGATGACCAACCCTATATCTGGAATGAACCTTACGTTTGTTGACAAGTTTACATTGTCAACATTACGTTGTCAACCTTACGTTGTGAACCTTACGTTTGAAGACTACATCATCTACCTTACGCTCAGTGGATGCAAACAGTTCAACTAAACCTTTTGTTTGGCGTCAGATAATATAAAGTCGATATTTTTATACAATGTTCATTACGCTGATTATTAGGCGGATTTCAAGCCAGATTTAAAGCTGGTTTTAAAGTACGATTTTGACTGATTCAAAACTGTTTTATCAATGTTTTCATCGAATTAAAAGGATATTTTTATTCCGAGTCTTCAGGGAAGTTACGATTACTCTGTAAACTCAAATGTTTGAATATCACGAGTAAAAAAGTTGACTTTTGTGGATCTAATTTTACAGGAGAAGTTCTTATAGTTCTTTTATTTATATGGGCCTTTTGAAACTGCATCGATATTTTTATTATTGATCATGTGTGATCTTTTGATTATTCTGAAAAAAAAAGGAAAATAGAGACTACTAAAACATACTGATCTTCTGTTTCAAAAGGAGCGTCAAAACCCTGTTTGTTAAAGAGGAAGGAACACGATAGAAGATTCATTTGTTCTATATCGAAGATCTACTATGGATCTGTCTCTAATAAAGTTGTGGAATATTTTTTATATATTTACTGCAACGAGATCGACTCAGAACGTCTCTTATGTGAAGATTATTATTTATGAATGTTATGATCTACCTACTGTCAATTTCATGCTGTAGCAATTGTGAAGAACATCTGGAAAGTATTTTCAGAATACGAAAATCTTTCTTTTCTATTCTTGAGTGATCGGCTTCTCGTACTAAGTTTTGTAGGTTCTATAAGTGAACCAGAAGGTTTGTTTTCCTTGGTGGGTAAAGGTGTCAACTTCCTATACTCAGTTGTGAACCATTCTGTTGAAACGAGGAACTGGTAGTGAAAATCACGAAGCTCATGGAGTAGAGTATTGGTGGAGTGGACTAGGGGCCTTCTGTTCCCTGAACTATTATACATCTTATGTTTCTACTATTTATATTTCTGCTGCATCATTTTAACTGATTAAAGTTAAAAGGCAGAACACGATCTCTTAAATATTTTTGAAAATTCACAATTTACCCCCCCCCCCCTATTTTGTATATTTGGTGTAATCTGATACAACAATTGGTATCATAGGTTGAGCTTTTTGACAAATCTTTAATAAGATAGAAGTGATTATAAACAGAGAAATATGGATAATACAAGAGAGGGAATGTCTATAGTCAGAGCACCGTACTTCAATAAAGAAAACTATGGATGCTGGAAGTCGCGAATGATTATCTATCTGAAAAACCTTGGATACAGAGTATATTACAAGATTCTGACTCCATCTGAAATACCAGAAAAACCTGAGACATGGAGTGCTACTACAGAGGTAGAATATAATATGAATTCAAAGGATATGAATTCAATTATCTGTGGTCTAGGACCAGATGAATTTAATAGAGTATCTCAATTCCCAATAGTATATGAAATGTGGTAAACTATTGTTATTTCTTACGAAGGAACTAACAATATCAGGGAAATGAGATATGCAACTTCTAAGCATAAATTTGATACATTTGGAATGGTTGAATGTGAGAGTATTACTCAAATGAATGGAAGATTGACCGATATTGTCAATAACATAACTGCCTTGGGAGATTCCATTAAACAAGATGATCTTGCTTTAAAAGTATTGAGAGTACTGCCTACAAAATGGAATAGAATCTCTATAGCAATCAGACAGTCGACACCTGTCAAAGATTTATCCCTGAGAGAACTGATTGGAACATTAATGATGTATGATGCTAAGATGGAAGATGAAGCTAATGAACATAAAGTGATTGTCAAAAGAGATGATACTGGCTTGAAAGAATCATCACAGAGAAAAAATAGAAAGATGAATAAAAATGTAAAAGAGAAGTCAGAGAGTTCTGATTTATCTAATTTTGATGTGGAATTGGCTCAGCTAGCCCGAAGATTCACAAAATTCTATAGAAAGAAAAGTGGTATCAAAAAATCCTTTAAGAAAGATGATAAGTAAGTATGATGTTATGAATGCAAGAAGATGGGACACATCATACCAGATTGCCCACAATTGAATGATACAAAGAAGAAGAAATTATTCAAAAGAAATGACTATGTGCAGAAAGACTAAAAAGCTATGAAATCCACTTGGAGTGTATCTGAAGACTCCAGTAGATCTCCAGAATCAGGCTCAAAGAAAGAGGAAGCAAATCTGAAAGCCAACATGTGTTTTATAGTAGAAACAGATGAAGTACAATCTTACTACTCTTCTGATTCTAGTTCTGAATCTAATTACTCTAATGAAAAACTTGCATCCTACTGCAATGTGCCTAAAGAAAAATATGAATCTCTATTTAAGAAGCATAAGTCTTTAAATAATGTTCATAAGGTCGTTTCTGATTAAAGAGACACAATGCTAAAACAATATAAGGAGATAACTAAAAATTTTGATTCCATTAATTCTAACAACACAGATTATGAATCAAAGATAAAATCACTTAAAACTGAAGTAGAAACTTAGAAAACTACAGCCCTTGTTTTTACTAAAGGTGAAAATTCTTTAAATGAAATCCTTGGGAAACATGTCATTAAAAAGTAAAGATTTGGAATTGGTAGTAAAGGTGAAAAACCCAAGCTGTACAAAAACTATTTTATTCCAAGTACAAAAAGACTAAATTGTAAACACTGTGGACTAAGGGGATATATTTCTAAAAAATGTTTCGTAAGACAACCCCAAATAAGTGGCATTAAGAAATCTTTTGTATCAAATTATTTATTTCAATCATGTGAAATTAGAAAAGAAAATCAAGTCTCTATTCCCAGATCCTTGCTAGCTAAACCCACTAGACCCAAAAAAATATGGGTACCAAAGTAATCTGTGTAAATTTCATTGCAGGGAGCAGGTCACAAGAGAAAAAAGGACATATGTTATATTGATAGTGGCTGCTCAAGACATATGATTGGAAATGCATTGAATTTCTCTACACTCACTCAAAAAGATGGTGGACTTGTCACTTTTGGTGACTATGCCAAAGGAAAATTCATTGGTATTGGAACAGTTGTAGATCGAGAAGTTGTCTCAATTAATAAAGTATTTTATGTACAAGGATTGAAACACAATCTGATAAGTATCTATCAACTATCTGATGATGGTTATGTTCTTGATTTTTCTAACAATTGTTGTTCTATTTTCAAAAATAAATTGCTTAAATTTAGAGCACCAAGAACTGATAATGTGTATACCCTGGATTTAAATTCCTTTTGTAAACAACAAGTAAATTGATTAACTACTAAAATAAATGAATCTTGGATATAGAATATGAGACTTGGAAATTGTCATGTATATGTTTTAAATAAGTTATCTAAGAAAAATTTAGTTTCTGATTTTCCTAGTATCAATTTTTAAAGTGACAGATTCTGTGATGCGTGTCAACTTGGAAAGCAACACAAATCATCCTTCAACTCTATAAAAAAAAATTCTACATCTAAACCTCTAGAACTTATCCATATGGATTTTTTTGGACCTTCAAGAGTAGCAAGCTTGGATGGTAAATTATATGTATTTGTTTTAGTTGATGACTATTCAATATTTACATTGATTTTCTTTTTGAAATTTAAAAATGAAGATTTTAATTTATTTGAATGTTTTGGTAAAGATTTTCTAAATGAAGAAGTTTTTAAAATAATTTCATTAAGAATTGATCTTGGTGGAGAATTTGTGAATCAGGAATTTAATTCCTTCTGCTCAAATATGGGTATTAAACACACCTTCTCTTCACCTAGAACACCTTAAAAAAATAGAATTGTTGAAAGAAGAAATAAGAACATTCAGGAAATGGCTAGCACTATGCTAAATGAATACAGTCTTCCAACCTACTTTTAGGCTAAATCTATAAGCATAGCCTGCTATATAATGAATAGAGTTTTAATTAGACCTCTTTTAAAAAATACACCCTATGAACTTTGGAATAATAGAAAACCTAAAGTTAACTACTTTAATGTTTTTGGATGTAAGGTTTACATCTTGAACACCAAGGATAATCTTGGAAAGTTCGATCCAAATTCTGATGAAGGAATATTCTTAGGATATTCAGCTACCTTCAATGCTTATAGAATCTATAATAAGAAGTCAAGTATTGTTGAAGAATCAGTTAATGTGAAATTTGATGAATCTGATCCCATTGAAAAAAGGATAGATCAAATGGATGAATCTGACTCTAATGATAACATGAGGCTTGAGAACTTGAAAAATGATTTTTAAAAAGATATAAATGAAATTCAGTCCAGTTCAGAAGAACATGATACTGAAGAACCTATAAGTGTGTTCCCTAGACAGACTAGAACCCTATAGAATCACCCTTTAGAAACTATAATAGGCAACTTAGATACAGGAATAAAAACTAGAACAAATGTAGGAAATCTTGTAAAATTCTCTGCCTTTCTATCCCAATTAGAGCCCAAGACTATAGAAGAATATTTAGATGATTAAAGTTGGATGATAGCAATGCAAGAAGAATTAAACCAGTTCAAAAGAAATGAAGTCTGGGAATTAGTTGAAAGACCACAGAACAATCCAGTGATAGGAACCAAATGGGTCTTTAGAAATAATCAAGATGATCAAGGAATGATAACTAGAAATAAATCTAGACTTGTAGCTAAAGGATATAATTAGGATGAAGGTATAGATTATGATGAGACCTATGCACCTGTATCTAGACTAGAAGCCATTAGAATCCTCTTAGCCTATGTATCTCATATGAACTTTAAATAATTTCATATGGATGTTAATTCTGGATTTTTAAATGGATATTTAATGGAGGAAGTTTATGTTGAGAATCCTCCTCATTTTGAAAATTCTCAAAAACCATATTCTGTTTTTAAACATACTAAAGCACTCTATGGACTTAAACAAGCACCTAGAGCTTGCTATGAAAGATTAATCTCTTTTCTTTTGAAAAATGATTTTACTATTGGAATGGCATATCCAACACTATTTTATAAAACTGTGAATTCTAATATTTTATTAGTTCAAATTTATGTTGATGATGTAATTATTGGATCAACTAATAAAACCCTTTTTCATGAGTTTTCAAAGTTAATGAAAAAAATAATTTGAAATGAGTATGATGGAATAACTAAATTTCTTTTTAGGATTTCAAATTTATCAAAAATATTTTGGAAATGTTTTGAATCAAAGAAAATACATTACTAATTTATTGAATAGATTTGGACTTGAAAACAGCAAGACATATACAACTCCAATGTGCACTAATATAAAACATGATTTGGATGAAACTGGAAAATCAGTTGACAACAAGTTATATAGAGGTATGATTGGTAGTTTATTATATCTTACTTCTATCAGGCCAGATATAATGTATTCATTATGTCTTTGTGCAATATTTCAATAAAATCCTAAAGAATCTCATTTAACTACTGTTAAAAGAATTTTTAGATATTTAAATGGAACTGTTTTTCAATCTCTTCTTTATCCCAAAACTTCTGATTTTATTTCTATTTCATATTCAGATGTAGACTTTGGGAGTTGTATATTAGATAAGAAAATAACTTCAGGAACTTGTCACTTTTTAGGAAAATATTTAGTGTCATGGTCAATTAAGAAACAACATTCAGTTTCCCTACCAACAGCTAAGGTAGAGTATGTTTCTGCTGGCAATTATTGTGCATAGGTGTTGGGGATGAAAAACACTCTTATGGACTTTGGACTAAATTTTAATAATACAGGTAATTTATGTGATAATACTAGTGCTATAAATATTTCAAAAAATCCTATTAATCATTCTAAAACCAAGCATATTGATATCAGACATCATTTTCTAAGAGATCATGTTCTTAAAAAGGATATATCTTTGGAATTTGGAAGTACTGAAATTCAATTAGATGATATTTATACTAAACCACTTCCCACTACAAGGTTTGATTTTATTATGGGGGAGCTAGGTTTATTTTTTTTAATAAAATTTTATTTTACTATAGTAGTTCTTTATTTTAATTCTGCTTAAAATAATTTAGCTATTTTGTTTTTCAAACAGAATAAGTTTATTTTCCCCATTTAATATATTTTATTTATTTTTAAATATATGTAATGATTATTAAAAACATAGGAATCAAGGTTTTTAGCAACTCTTTCTCCTTCTAAAACGTTTCATTTCTACCATAACCTTTTCGAACCCGCAAACAAAACCTCTGATCATCAACCCTAATCTTAGAACCTCTTAAACCCTAACCTTCAAACCTTTAGAGATTCTCGCAAAGATGGAAAAGACTAAAAAATCCGATGAAGCCAAAACAAACAGTTCCAAGAAACTATGTTGAGAAGGAAGAAAAATATTACAGGGCAAGGCGATTGATCTCGAATGGATATATCAGACAAATATCCTATTGAAACAAGCATTTTCATTTTAGAATCTCAAACAGACATTCAACTATCAGAATACATAATTTCTGTATGAGGTAAGCTTCGATACTTCTTCAAATCTGTACAGTTTTTTCTAGGAGATACTAAGGATAGTATGATTGCTAAGATAGAGGATATGGATTTCTCAATCTCATTAGTAGAAATTGGTTAGATTCTCAACTACCCTCATGAGGGAGTTTTTCATTTCGATTTAAAAAATATTGGAGATTATGTGCATAAATCAGAGGACATAATGTCATTTCTCTTTGGTATTAAGACTTTAAAGAAAAATTTTATCAAGGATTTGGAGCCTGATCAGAATTTTTTTTCAAATTTGTGCAAATAGGGATTGCACTGGGGATGTCTGAAAGGGAAAAGATATTATATCCTGATATGTATATAATGTATCTTTTGCTCAGGGATGTTAAAATCAATTTTCCTAGGTATATGGTTAGATACCTAAGATATTTTTGTCAAAGTGGTGGCCAAATGAACTTTTATCCTTTTGGTCGATTTATCTCCAATCTGTTGTTTACGAAGGACATGGTGAGACCGGTGGATGCCATAGTATGTTGTCATCACAGTAATGTGTTTAATGCTGAAACTTTAAGAACGATTGGCTATTTCTGGAGTACTATCAAAGGAAAACATTTTCTAGTAGGATCAGATAATGAATCAGAGAGTGCTCAAGCTCAATCTGCAATGTCCAAGGAGGGAAAAGCTGAATCGAGAGTCAGCATTGTGGCAAGGAGGATTAGATTTTAAGTGGAAGAAACTGAGGAAGAAAGAAGTCAGGAGGGACTTCAGACTCAGTGGATAAACCTATGATTGAGGAACTTACTTCCCCTGACTTAACTATAAGAGATTTACTCTCTTACAGCTTTGTAAGAGAAAAGGTTGTAGAACAACCTCAAGAACAGAATGTCACTGTTATAGATCCTGATCCTGAAATAATTGTAGTTGAAAGATCAGAACAATAGGTTGTAGTTGATGTTGTCGTTTTACTTCAACAAGACAAGGAGGCAGAGCCTGGTGAGGAAGTGCCCAGACCTCAGGAAACTCTAGAGGATATCATTTTAGATATTTCATTGGAAGAAAAAATTGAAGATGTTCGTGATTAGCATGCTTCTGAAGCTCACATAGAAGTTCTTCAAGAGGATATTTCTATGCAAGAGTTTGAAAGGGACTCTGAGGGAAAATATGTGGACCAACCTACTCAAGACAAGGAGAAAGAAAAATCTGATGCTGAATCATTACCTTTAGTACTGCTACATCACACAGAGCCTGAAAATGCGAATCAAGCACAGGGTGCTTCTCATTGAAGGAATAGGGAATTTGAAGAGTTGTACAAAAAGTTATCTCAACTGCCATGTGAGAATGATTCTTTGAGAAGCACCTTAGCATCAGAACAGTTGACATTTAAAAAGATTAAGGAGAGTTCTGTTTCAAGGAAATAAGTTGAAATTATTAAATAGGATACGCTAAATGATGTTGCCTAATTGAAATCTAAAATAGTTATGAAATCATATTTCTCATATCCTAAGTTGTTTATGGAGACACAATTTTGATTAGTTGGGAATAGTGCTCATAGTGGATCAGGTACTTCACCTAATTTAATCAGAAGATTTCAAGCTATCACAGCCGAAATGAGAAACATGAATGATAGGTTGCAAGATCTTCATTGCAATAGTGCTCCATTATCTGTTCTTTTAGATAATCAGAAATTCGTGGTTGATCAGTTGACATCCGGTGAGCTATGAATCTGCTCTGTCTTAGATAAATTCACAGAGAATATGTCTTTCTTTATGGAGAATTAAGAACGGCTTGACGAGTTTTTCAGAACCAATCTCATTGAAGATATTCATATGACTCAATATTCCATAGATCTTCTGATTCAGCTCATTGATGGATTAATGAAAAGGTTGAGAGAACAATTAGAAGAAATCAAGTCTGCAATCTAGAGAAGATAAACCCTACCCGTTAACTGCCAAAACCTTGATTCCTGTATTTATTATTTTTGTACTTTTAATGAGAATCTATATCATTATATTTACTTGTTTTACTGTTCTTATTTCAATATTCTAGTAATCTAGATTGAATTATTACTAAACAGTTAATAATAGAATTTACTTCTATTCAGTGCTAAATTAATTTGTGTTTTATTCCATATTATATCATTCATTTTTATATCACAAAAAGGGGGAGAAATTTGGATAAACACAAACAACTTTTTGTTTGGGGGAGTAATTCATTTTATTGGGGAAGAAATTAAAACATGGGTAAATTAACGGGAGATATTTATCTTTACCAAATTCAAAACTTATCTTTTTAAAATTTCAAAATTATATGTAATTAATTTTAAGTTAAGTTAATTTCATTAATTATTTTATGGGTTTTGTGATCATAAAAAAGGGGGAGATTGTTGAGCATGTTTTGTTTTCAAAAATACATAATATTGTTATTTAAAGTGGGAGTTTATATTAATGCTCTATCTCTTTATGACAATTTTAATGCTCACAAATACCCTTAATTATTTTCTAATGATTTTATTTGTTAAGTATTTTGCAGGAATTTATCATTTTATTTTACTCTTGAAATAACTGGAATTTATTACTAAAGTATTCATATCTAGCGTGTTCTGGAAACACTGTTCATGCGCTACTTATTCGGAATCTACTTGAGTGTGTTCTGGAAACATTGTTCATACTCTCCATGGATAAACGTAGTGTAAGGATGAAAAGCGTGTATACTTTTTGAGATAAGGAAAAAGTATGGTTAATCAACCATACGTTATTGAAAAAGTATGGAAGAAGAACCCTACGTTAGGAAGGAACCCTACCTTTGGGATAACAGAAAAGTATAGAAGGAGAACCGTACGTAAATATTAAACATTACGTTTATTTCTCAAAATTATGGTTCATCAACCTTACTTTTGTAAAAGACCATACGTTCTTGGAAAATTATGGATCAAGTAAAAGTATGGATCTTTTATCGTACGTTTGAAAGTTGAAGAGAAAATTATGGATGACCAATCCTATGTTTGGAATGAACCGTACGTTTGTTGTCAAGTTTACATTGTCAACATTACATTGTCAACCTTATGTTGTGAACCTTACGTTTGAAGACTATGTCATCAAACTTACGTTCAGAGAATACATACAGTTCAACTCAACCTTACGTTGGGCGTCGGATAATTTAAAGTTGATATTTTTACGCAACGATCAGTACGATGATTATTAGGTGGATTTCAAGCCAGATTTAAAGATGATTTTAAAGTATTATTTTGACTGATTCAAAATAGCTTTATAATTATTTTGATCGAATTAAAAGGATATTTTTATGTCGAGTCTTCAGGGAAGTTATGACTACTCTGTGAATTCAAATGTTTGAATATCATGAGTAAAAAGGCGATTTTTGTGGATCTAAATTTACAGGAGAAGTTCTTATCGTTCTTTTATTTATATGGGATTTTGAAACTACATCGATATTTTTAATATTGATCATGTGTGATATTTTTATTATTCTGAAAAAAAGGAAAACAGAGACTACTGAAACATACTGATCTACTGTTTCAAAAGGAGCATCAAAGCTCTGTTTGTTAAAGAGGAAGGAACACGATAGAAGATTCATTTGTTCTATATCGAAGATCTACTATGGATCTATCTCTGCTAAAGTTGTGGATTATTTTTTATATATTTACTACAACGGGATCAACTCAAAACATCTCGTATGTGAAGATTATTATTTTTGAAGGCAACGATATACCTACTGTCAATTGCATGATGTTGCAATTGTAAAGAACATCTGGAAAGTATTTTTTGAATAAGAAAATCATTCTTTTCTATTCTTGAGTGATCGACTTCTCGTACTAAGGTGTGTAGGTTATGTAAGTGAACCAGAAGGATTTTTTTTCCTTGGATTGTAAATGTGTCAATTGCCTGTACTCATTTGTGAACCAGTCTGTTGAAACGAGGACCAGATAGTGAAAATCACCAAGCTCGTGGAGTAGAGTGTTGGTGGAGTGGACAAGGAGCCTTCTGTTCCCCGAACCACTATACATTTTGTGTTCCTACTATTTAAATTTCCACTGCATCATTTTATCTGATTAATGTTAAAAGGCATAACACAATCTCATAAAGATTTTTGGAAATTCACAATTCACCCCCCCCCCCCTCTTATGTATATTTGGTGTAATCTAATCCAAAAAATGTGACTTGTCCAATAGTGACTTATCCAATGAAAAATCATCCAAATCGGACTCATCCAATGGTGAATCATCCAACCACAACTCATCTGATAATGACTCATCCAACAAAGACTCGTCCAATGGTTGTGGAAAATCCTAAATAGTGTTTCTAGCTTCCTATAGTTTCACCCCTTTTAGAGTTTTCTTTGATGTAAAATGCATTCAAGTACTTATTTTAAGGAATTTAAGGCTGATTCAAAGTCCATAACCCCCGTATTAATTTTCCTAAGGGTTCTTGTGTTTTTAAATGGTCACACCATGTGATCATTGAAAGATATGATCTTAATGTAAAATATAGTGTATCTTAAACCACTGCTTCATTTATATTTCCAGAAGGGATGAGATATCTTCCTCCCATGTTCTTCCTTCTTTTCCCCTGGTGTGAGATGGTCAAACCTTTACTTCCTTTTCATATGAGTTGTGTGCAGTTTTGTAGCCTTGGATCATGTCTTCCCCAATGTTTCTTCCTATTACAAGCACACCCCCTATTTTAGTGCATGTAGTAAGGGTCAATCTGTATTTGATAAGGTATGCTCTACCTCTTTTCTTATGGGTTCTTTGATATGTTTCCTCATGTTTCTCATTTCCATGTTATGGAATGTGATCTGCATCATTATAATGGATCTTTCCTGTCTTTTGGTTGATGTTGGCATCCTTGGGTGGATGTAGTATAATGAGAGAGGTGATTGTGATCCATTATGTTGGTTCATTATCCTGCAAAGAATGCTGGAAACCTTTTGAGGTAGGGAATTCCTGGTTTCTCTATTTATTTATGTGAAACTATAGAGTTATCATGATTTATCTACTAGATCACAATTGAATTGACATAATAAATATATGAACTAGACAAAAAAATTGGTATCAATTTCTTAGCAATGTTATTGCCTCTTTATTTTCTAGATCGTGTTATATCCATTTTTCCCTTGTTTTGCATGTTTTTCTTTATGGAAATTGGTAAATAACGTAAATATGGGATTAATTATAAATTAAATTTATAAAGATAAATATACATGTTTAATGAATCTGGTTGTTGTTGTTGTAATTTGATGATAATCAAATGGATGAAGTAATGCATGTTTAAATAAATCAGTTAATTCAATATAGAATAAAGAACCGGTTGTGTGGTAATAATATTTCCTTGAATGGTTCTGAGTTACCCTCTTTATTTTAAAGTTCAAGTGCCTTATTCTTTGGAGCTATGAGTGCTTGTTTTTTTTAAAGGCTGAATTCCTTGTTTAGGGCCAAGAGCTCAATTGCTATGTGGTTTGTTTCCTACTACTTTTGTTGTAATGTGAGGCTGGGATGAGTAATCCTGGATTGTTATTGTGGTATGTGAGGGAAGGTATGCCTAGTGGTTTTGGAAGCAGTTAATTACTAGAGTGGAGAGATGTATTGGTTTATACATTTGGGTTTCCTGTAGGGCACATGGGACGATAGAATGGGTTGAATCTGGGCTTGCCCATAGTTGTGAAAGTTGAATTCTTGTTAATATTTTGTTTATTTATCTTCTTTACTTTACCCGCTATTTGAGGTAGATTTTCTTTTTTACACTCCTTCTAAAATAACTAAATACATACAGGGTATTCCATGTGCTTTCTATGTTTAGCTTCTCAAGGATGGATGGGTCTACACTCTTGTTATTGGTGGAAGAGACTCAATGGGTAGTTCATATGCTCACTATGTTAAGCCCCTTGTTCTTGGTTAGTTAGAATAATTTATTAGAAGACCTAGAATGATAGAAAACTGATAATTCTATTAATAATTGTTTGAATAAATGATTTTGACCCATGGAGTTGAAGCTTGCTGGGATGCAAAGATGAGGTTACAAATTAAAGGAAATATGGACTCATCTTGGTTATGCCTAGAGGGCATAAAACATTATTGTGATTCTAATTAAATGTAATGTGGAATTGATAATGGTTAATTAATGGTTGAAGAATTAATTAATGTAAAGTAAAAAATAATAATAAGGCGTAAGTAATTTAATAAATCTATTTAAAATATGTGTTCATATAGGATATCTAGTCTTAGAAGTTGAATTCGGGAGTCCGAAAGACGTTAGCCGCAGTTGTGTCTGAGAATAGGTTTTTCCTATAGTGTGGTAGTGAGATATGTTATATCATGTAATTTTTTTGCTTCTATATGCTACCCCATCCTATCAGTTAGGGAAATTGACACCCCAGGGATTCTAAGCTCGGGGGGTGTTTTCCCCAACATCACGGCTGGTGGATGGATGGCTGACTTTCACCATTGGCTCTGCTCTCTTCTCTTGGTAGATAATTTTTTTTGTAATGCACAGTAGTTAGTTTTACCCATATATGTGTGTACAGGGATTTAATGGATTGTGGTTATTTCACACACATATATTTTGTATACAGTTTCCTACGAACTACTATAGTTATAACATGTATAGGCTGTGATGGATTGAGGATATTTACACAGTGTATGGGATGTAATGTCTTGAGGTATAATACCCGATGTATGATACATGTCATACGGGGTGTTGTGGCTTTTGGAAACTACCTGATTACTTTTTGTTGTGTGGATGGAGTGGTGCTTCACTCAGGTATCTACGGGAAATCATTTTTGTTGCACAAGGGGCATGTTGTGGTGCTTGCCTAGGTGTCTTTGAACCAGCGTTTTTGGAGAGATTCTCAGGATGTGCGATGTTGGGGAAAAGTGGAAAACTAGTGGGGAGGTGGTAGTCAGGTACCCTTGATATTATTTATTATACTATATACTCTTTTTTTCAATATTTGGTGAGAGTATCCATGGTGAGGCTAAGAACATAGTATAACTGTTTAGGTGACGAGTTAGTTTCACTTATTGTTCACTATTCTTTAGCATGCTTTCCATACTTTTTTCTTGAGAGGATCTGGGGGGATCCTACTGAGTATACTATTATACTCACCCGATGTTATATAAAAAATTTTCAGGTCACTTGGAGTAGGTTGGAGATCAAGATAGTTACTACTATCTTGGGGTTTGGAGGATTTTTTCAGGATTCATGGATGCTGCTATTTTTATTTCATTTGGTACTTGAACTTTTCCCTTTTAGTTGTAGTAGTTTTTTAATGACATTGCCTATGTGTACATGGGTTTTTTATTGTAGTTTGAGTTGGAGTTGGTGGGTGTATGTCTTATCTATCTCTATCACATGTGTTATATTATAGGGTAATTCCTCCCATTGGTGCATTTATTATACCCTTGGTGCCAGTCACCAACCCAGGGCCTACCGGAGGTGGGGCTTGGGGGGGTCATTATCTCTCTTCTCATGTTGATGGCCCGGGAGGGTACACTTTAGGGGAGGGGGTCATGATAGAGTGGCATCAGTGGTTTGGTTGAGGGATATGATAGAGATTAGAGTTTGGAATAGGTGAGGTTACATGGGTTGGTTGGGAAACAGTGTCATCTAAGTTTAAAAAAGTGTTTCAAACACTAGAGACCAATTGAGACATATTTATTTAGGGCCCCTTATGATTTGATGCACCTAAAATTAAGTTTAGAGTGGCTACTAAATGAGGAGATACTTGTTACGGGGTAGAGACCTAGGAAAGGATCTGGAATAATTTTTCTTTGCACTTGTGTTTGAATGGGAGACCATTGGATAGGATAACCTAGAATGAATAAAATAAAATATCTAATTAATTTATAGTCTTCTATATTCCACGTTTAGTATATATAACTATTGTTTCATTTGTAGGTATGTCTCTGGTCGATGTCCTCACATGGTTCATGAGGAAGATGTTCAGCAAGTTGCTCTAGCATATCGTCAAACAGTATAGGTTGATGATGATGACACTTAGAGGAGAACACCTTGAGAGTTTCAGTTCCATATTTTAAAGATGTGTGAGGGATTCATTTCAAATGTAGTCATGGAGTACTGGTTGGAAGAGGTTGATCTAGCCTTCAGTTTGATCCGTTCTCAGAATGAGCACTGGGTGTCAATGTTTGTGACGTTGTTGCGTGGGGAACCGAGGCAGTGGTGGCCATGTTTCTCAGAGATAACAAGAATTCAGAAGTCCCATGGGAGGGGTTCTTAGTCTAGTTCAAGTTTTAGTTTCTTTATTTTGCCAAAAATTAGGTTAGCCCCTAGGAGATTCTTACCCTTCAATAGGGGAGCTCCTGTGTGTGAGAGTTTGGAATCCGTTTCAGGAATCTTTTTGCGATGTGATTCTGAACTATTTCCAAATGAGGATGATCAGAAGAGTCATTTCAAGGAGGTTTTTCATCTAGATATCCATCAATTGGTCACCTCATTTATGCTGAAGAAATATCTTGAGGTGATGGTGAGGGTATAGGTCACCGAGATAACATTATCTAGAACTGGGTCATCACAATAGTGGAGTCATCATGATTGATCATGATGAAGATTTGTGGTTTTATGTCACAGACATGACATATTTTAAGTTATTTTTAATTTAATTTCCATTATTTCTTTGTTTTGAGGGCTTTCTCATGCATTTATGGAGGAATTGGTGAGTTTTCAGGAATTCGGCCAAACAGTGAGCCCAATTCCTGATTTAAAAATAATTTTTTTTTATTTTATAACTCATTCATTTTTCAAGATTTTTCATCCATTAAAATTCCTACATGGACTCCCCTAACCTATTAACACCAAAATATAAATTTTGAGCCTTTATAAATCCATAACCAAGGTGTATTTGGGTTTTTATTTAAGGGATTGGGCCTTCCCGGAAGCCCATTTCCAGTTTTAAAAAGTAATTTTTTTTATTTAATAATGCATTCAATTTTAATGATTTCTCTATAATTATAAGTCTCAACCAAGACCATTGAACCCAGCTTCCCACCCAGTATCCTCCCAACCTCTTTAGAGCTCATATTCATTGAGATTTAGTGCAGAACATCATAGGGTTTCTCAAATCATCTAGATTTGAAGAGGTAATGTCTTTCCTTCTTAATTCTCTCAATTCTTACTCTTTTTCCTCCATTATAGTTCCTAATTAGAAACTTTCTCTGATTCGAACTTAAAATCCAAGGCATCCCTCCAAGTCACTCAAAATCTCTTTGGATGCCCATTTGAAGGGGGATTTGGTGGTCGAACATCAAATAATCTCAATTAAGTGTCTCTCCTCCTTAGTTCCACCCATTTCCATGAATTTTCTTTCAATTTAAGTGATGTTCCAAATGACCAGGGGGTATGATTTCAATCCTAGGGTTTAACCTTGGGTTTTTGTGGTCCATTAGTGTCGTTTTAGGTTTGATCTAAGTCCCTCACGGTGTAGCGGTGGTGCGACTTGATTTTCTTACTTTGATTCGATGGTTTCCTTTGTTTTGGTAGGTGATTCCATTTTTTATGAAGTATTTGTGTATTATTATGATGTATTTATCATATTATCAGGTTTATCCCATTTTATTGTTGCTTCAAAAATTATTTTTAATAGTATTTCTATTGCAATTGAATTTTAAATTCCAATTCAGTGTGAAATTGGGGGTTTTCCAAAAACATATTTTATTGGTGTATTTGGGGATGCCCTATAAATACATAGTTGTTTTTATTTAACTTTAATATGGAAATAAATTCTATTTTTAATGTTTATCTCTTTTGTTTGTTGCTGAAAAAATGAGTTTTAATGGTGTTTTTAAAGAAAGTGAAGTTTTTGAGCCACTTTTGTGTGAAAATGGAGGTTTTACAAAGTTATCACTCCTTGTTTAACATGGAGCTGCCATAAAATAGATTTTTTTTAAATTGAATTTATTGGATTGCCTTTACTTTTTTGGAAACTTAAAAGTGTGCACATGGTGTACAAATGGGGTTCTTAAGGGGTTTTGTGTGCAAAACAATACAGGATTTTGAGAAATTGTTTCATTAAAAATCAAAGTGTATGTTGTGTGTTTTAAGTGGAATAAAATTTGATAGCTATTGTACTGGGTGTATGTGACTATTAGTGATTTTTTATATAAAAATGAATATGTGTTTCATGATGAAATTTTTTGAGCAGAAAGGGGGAAGCCTAGGTACCTAGGTGGGGCGGATGTGTACTAGTACGACTAGTGGACCAGATGGGTTTTGTCCCTATTCCACCTAGAATTTGGATAAAGAAATCTCTAAATAAACTATATGGAAGATTATTTTGGAACACTAGGTTATGGGTATGTTCCCTACCAGTGGCATGTGCACAAGAATGGATTTTACTAAGGTTACTTTACACCAAGGTACGAGCTGCATGGGGCCCGAGATTATCTAGTGCCTAGGGGTGTTCTCGATTTGGTAGCTCATTTAATTTGTGTAATTTTCCATTTTCTTGGGGTTTTTTTGGAATTAATTTATAGTATCTAACATTTCTATTTAAATGTGTAAACATTCTGAAAATTTTAGCTTGAAAACTGTTTTCAATTGAAAGTTGCATTTCTTGGAATTTATCACTGCTTTTCATTGCGTATTAAAACTGCTTGCTTTTTCACATTGTATTGCATGCGCATTGGAATCATTGGGTGGTATCCTATTTTTCTTAGTCTCACACCTGAATTTCACCCCTTGTTTGTATGTAGACTTTATTATGCTTGACTTAGGTAAAGGGAAGGCTATGGGTGATGCTGGTTCAGGGTGTTAGTTTCCATCCCTGGTGTGGAGTTTTGGAGATGGCTTGTGGGTGATGACCTCAGGTCGTGTAGAGTATTGGGGTATATTTTTATGTTTTTTCTTTGTGTATTTGGAATTTTTTTAGTGCATTTGAAATTATGTATTCAGTTCTGTATTTTTTGTATAAACCTTGTTTAGTATGAATTTGTCAGATTTATTTTATCAAATGTTTTTATGTTTTATGTATACATATTCGGGTAAATAATTCCCAAACCAAGATATATGATATGTGGATACTTGGCCTAGCCCATGGGGATAGGTAACGCCCTTATGGAATTTCCACAAGATGGATTTGGTGCTGGTAATAGTGGCCACCAGATTTGGTTTGTGAAAAAATGGTATCATAGGAGGTTAATATTTTTGAATTATGTTACTATTTTTGGATGAGTTGGGATTGATAGGAGATAGGATTGTTGGGGATCAGGGTTTTGGTCATAAGTAGGGTTCCTGGCCCACACCATTCATGGTAGACCTTGAGTCACCATGGGACATTGGAATTGTTTGATTGACTTCATTTTCATGTGAGGCATGTGGGCTGCAAACCGCACGTGGACACTAGGCGGGGGTGGAGTAGTTGTTTCTTTTATTATTCAAATATGTTTAGTTTATTTATATTTTATATATTTGATTAAATTTTTTGGAATTTTGTTATTGATTATTGTTTTGTGATTGTTTCATTTTGTAGCGACATTCCTCCCCAGAATGCTTCTACGTGCCCATGGGAGGAAGCTGGAGAGAGTTCCCCCACACTGATTGATCAGAAGATAGTCGAGGAAGTGGTTAGGGGTGTCCAGGATTTGGGACAGGGACTAGCGCCTCCTCTTATTCCTGTTCGGGCAATATAGATGGTTCTTAGAAAAGATAAACCACATAATTTTCTGAAAACCAAGCCTCCTACCTTCTGAGGAACCTCAAAACCCCAGAAAGCTGAGGAATGACTCAAGAAGATCGAGCATATATTTGAGTTCTTTTAAAAACCCGAGGAGCTCAGGGTGAAGTGTGCTTCTTTTCTGTTGTAGTGTCCTAGTCGTAAGTGGTGGGAGTCAGTGCTTTAGACTGGGAAGAATAAGTAGATGCGCTGGGGAGATTTCAAGGACGTCTTCAATGAAACAGTATTGCCCTAAGGTGTTGTCTTATGCTAGGTCTAGAGAGTCCATGGACCTTATTCAGGGGAATCTATCTATGATGGAGTATTCTAACCATTTCACTGAGTTGGTTTGGTATGCTCTAGAAATCATCTCCAATGAGAAGGCGAAGGCCCATAGGTTTGATAAAGGCTTGTGACCAGAGATATACTCCAAGATTTTCTTTTTTAAGATGAAAACATATGATGAGGCCATTGATTGGGTGTTCATGGTGGAGATTAATAGAAAAGGAAGGTCTGGTTTTTCTTTTTTAGTATCAGTTGTGGGAAATGGCATCTCCTCAGAGAAGAGAAGGAAGTGGGAGGATCATGTGAAGAAAGGAGGTGGCAGTTCAGGCCACTCTTCCATGTAGTTTTCGTTTGTAGCTTCTGATGTGAGATCAGTCATGTTCCACCAGTGTGGGAAGCCTGGGAACATCCGAACTGAATTTCCACTTCCTTCGAAGCCTTATTACTGGTGTGGAGGTATGGGTAATTTGCAGTTCTTCTGCGGTGTGGCACGTCCATTTCTGAGTAGGGTAGGGTCAGTGGCTTCAAGAGGAGTGTCAGCACAGTCCGAACCATCGCAGACTAGAGGATCTTGATTTGGCATCCATGGTGGTAGGGTAGGTCATCTTCTGGGTAGATCCAGTTAAGGGCACAGCCACAGACTAGCGGTCGTTCTCAGGTAGACAGCATACTTGTCCATGTAGTGGATCAGACACCAACAAGATCAGAGGTGGGACTGTTGACTGTTTGAGGAATCATTTTGATCGCATCTTCTATATCTGATTCTATTTTTGATACTAGTGCCTCTATTTCATTCATTTCTGCCTATTGTGTGGACATAATGAATTTACCAACTGATTTTTTGTCTTTTACGATGGAGTTAGTTATGTCGATGGGAAAGAAGAAGGAGTAGGGTCTCAGGTGCTCATCGTGCGCACTCTCCATGTCATGGATTGAGATGGAGTGGGACCTTTTAGTCTTAGATATGGATCTTTTTGACATGATACTTATCATGGATTGGCTGGTACACTTCCAGGAACACATTGATTTCTACAGGCGGTGAGTGAGTTTCCTGGCACCTCATGGGAGTCGTCAGGTTTTTTGTGAAGAATGGGATCCTCAGTTGGGTCACACAGGACCTCGACTCCCAGATTTGGGAAGTCTTATCTTTCAGTTATAATCCCTCATGTGAGAGGAAAATTTTCTTTCTCCTAAATGTGAACTAACTCATGTATTGAATGAGTTTTTGATGGTATTCCTATATGATTTTCAGGTTTTCCCCTGAAGTGGGATGTAGAGTTTTTGATTGATCTAGCACTGGGAACACAACAAATATCTCTTCCCTCATATTGCATGGCCCCTACTGAGATGAGGGGAATAAATATACAGTCTTATGACTTAGAATCCAATGGATTCATTCTCTATAGCATGTCTCCTTAGGCTTCTCCTATGTTGTTCGTGAAAAAGGCTGATGGATCCCTCTGGTTGTGCATTGACTACTGGAAGCTGAATAAGGTAACAATTAAGAAAAAATAACCTTTTTCTAAAATAGATGATCTATTATATCAGTTGAAGGGGTAAAATTGGTTTTCAAAAATAGACTTGTGTTTGAGATACCATCAACTTATGTTGAAGTAATCATATATTCCGAAGATAGACTTCTGAAGAAGGTATGACCACTTTGAGTATTTGGTCATGCCCTTTGGATTGACCAATGCTCTAGTAGCCTTTATGGCACTCATGAATAGGTTTTTCCATCAGTATCTTGATTACTTCGTTGTGGTGTTCATTAATGAAACTCTAGTATACTATGGCTTTGAGGAGGAACACAAAAATCACTTGAGGATCATCTTGGGAACTTTGCAGGATCACCAACTCTATACAATGTTTTCAATGTGCACTTTCTGGATCAAGGATTTGATGTTTTTAGGGAATGTGATCTCATATTAGGGGGTTTTAGTGGACCCTGATAAGGTTAGTGTGGTCATGTCATTGGAGAAGTTGAAGAATGTGTTTCAAGATCAGGATTTTCCTTGTCCTGGTAGGTTAGTACAGGCGGTTTGTCTGGGATTTCTCTCGGCTTGCTTCACCGATGACCACACTCACCTGGAAAGGGGTGAAGTTTGTATGGGGCCTAGAATGTCATGAATCATTCGAGGAGCTGAAGAGGTAGTCTACTACCACCCCCATGTTTATTTTTCCGGAGGCTGGAAAGGGGTACGCGGTCTTTTTTGATGATTTAGGTATGGGTCTTGAGTGCATTCTTATTCAGGATGATCATGTGGTGGTATATAGATCTCTCCAACATTGACCACATGAAAAGAAATACCCAACCCATGTCCTGTAGTTGGCAGCAGTGATGCATTCTTTGAATACATGGAATCACTACCTCTTTGGGGAGAATTTTTGGTCTACTCTGATCACAAAATATTTTCCTATATCTTCTCATAGAAGGACCTCAACTTGAGGCAACATCATTGGATTGAGTACATATAGGGGTTCAACTTTGACATTTTCTATACCCTAGGAAAGGGTAATGTGTTGGTTGATGCTTTGAGTATAAGAGTTCTAGTGCAGGCTTTGAGAAAGTCTAGTGATGAGTGGAATTTGATGGGGTCTTTTCTCAGATGCATGTGGAGACCATGGAGTACAGTCGGGGTGCGTTCTTGGTGAGCATCCAGTTGACTCCTTGTCTGTTGGATTTGATTCAGTTGGAATGGCCCAATGATGTGCTTTGTCAGCGGTCGAAATATTTTCTTCATGGTGGGGAGACATTCTCTGATTGGACATAATCACACGAGGGCATCTTGTGCTTCAAGGGCCATTTAGTAGTGTCGGTATCTCTACGGAAGGTGGTGATGGAGGAAAACCATCGGTCATAGTAGGTTGTCCATCTAGGTGGCACCAAGATGTATTATTATGTATGTCAGCAGTTCTAGTGTCCTGGTATGAGATGAGACATAGCGGACTTTGTGTCGAGACATTACACATGTCAGCAGGTGAAAGAAGAGTATCAAAGGCCCTCCAGTTTGCTCCAGCCATTACGCATTCCTACCTGGAAGTGGGATGATGTCTCTATGGACTTCAATGTTGGATTAACTCATACACCCCAGGGTAGTAATTCCATTTGGGTGGTGATTGATCGTCTGACCAAATCATCCCACTTCATTTTGATCAGAGATATATCAAAAGTGGATGAGTTGGGCAGTTTTTTATCTTCATGATGTGGGGAGACTCCATGGTGTTCCATCAGTAGTTGTCTCACATAGATACCCTCATTTCACTTCTCGGTTATAGAAAGTCCTTTGGAAGGCCTTGGGATCTCATATTAAGATGATCAAGACATACAATCCTCAGACAGATGGTCAGATAGAGCAGACAAATCAGATTTTGGAGGACTTTCTTTGGGCATGTGTCTTGGACTTTGGAGGTTCCTAGGATAGCCATTTGGTATTGGTTGAGTTTTCTTATAATAAGAGTTACCAATCATTGATTTGAATGGCTCCTTTTGTGGTGCTCTATGATCTGCCTTATCAGTCCCCCCTGTGTTGGGCTGAGGTAGGCGAGACCTCACTACAGGGGACGAGTCTGGTGTAGGAGACATCTAAGAAGGTCAAATTGATCAGGCAATGCTTTTTGGCAGCTCATAGTCATCATAAATCTTATGTTTACTAGAGGCGTCGAGACCTAGAGTTTTCTGTGGGTGACGGGGTATTCTTGGATGTGGCCCCTTGTCTGGGCCATCGTCAATTGGGGAAGAAAGGGAAGCTGACGTCGTGATATGTCGGCCCTTTTGAGATCCCGAAGAATATTGGAAAGGTGGAAAACTGGTTGTCTTTACCTTTTCAGATGACATCCATCAATGTATTCCATGTCTCCCCTTTGAAGAAATACATCCTGGATTCATCCCATGTATTGAGTTGGGAAAAACTGGAGATAGAGCCTAACTTGTTAGTCTTTGAGCAGCCAGTAAAAATAGTTGACTCCTAAGAGAAGGTGCTTCGAGGGAATTATATTCTGTTGGTCTGGGTTTTTTGGCATCATGTTAGTGATTCACATGATACTTGGGAGCATAATTCATGGGTTGAGGAAGAGTACCCATTCTTGTTTTCCGATCAAACTTCAGGTTGACTTTTCGGGGTGAAAAGTCTTTCATGGTGGGGATAATTGTCACATTAATGACATATTCTAAAGTTATTATTAATTTAATTTCCATTATATCTTTGGTTTGAGGGGTTTCTCAAGCATTTATGGAGGAATGGGTGAGTTTTCATGAATTGGGCCAAACTGTGAGCACAATTCCAGATTTAAAAATAAATTTTGTTTCTTTTATAAATCATTAATTTTTAAAAAAAATCATTCATTACAAGTCCTACTTGGCCTCCCCTAACCTATTAACACCAACATATCAATTTGGAGCCTTTAAAATTCATAACCAAATGTGTATGTGGGTTTTTATTTAAGGAATTGGGCCTGCCCAGTAGCTGATTTCCAGTTTTAAAAATAAATTTTGTTTATTTAATAAAATATTCAATTTTAAGGATTTTTTAGTGATTCCAAGCCTCCGCTAAGCCCATTGAACCCAGAATCACGCCCAGTATCCTTTCACCTTCTTTGTTGCTCTTATTCATCGTGATTTAGTGCATAAAATCATAGGGTTCCTCAAATCGTCCATATTTGAATAGGTAACTTCTTTCTTACTTAACTCTCTCAATTCATACTCTTTTTCCTCCATTATAGTTCTTAATTAAATAGTTCCTCCTCCTATTCGAACTTAAAATCCATTTTATCCCTACAAGTCTCTAAAAACCTCTTTGGAACCCCATTTGAAGGGTGGTTTGGTGGAGTAAATTCAAAGAATATCAAGTAACTGTATCTCCTCCTTAGTTCCTCCCATTTCCATGATGTTTCTTTCAATTTTCATGAAGTACCAAATAACCATAGGGTAGGGTTTAGAACATAGGGTTTGAAAATGGGTTTTTTTGGTCAATTCATGTTTTTTTAGGTTCTATCTAAGTCTCCCTTTGTTTAGTAGGTGTACGACTTTATTTTCTTACGTTGATTCAAGGGTTTCGTTTGTTTTGGTAGGTGATTCAAATGTCTATGAAATATTTGTGTATTAGTATTCTGTATTTATCAAATTTGAAGGTTTATCCCATTTTATGATTTCTGCAAAAACTATTTTTAATTTTGTTTCTATTGCAATTGAATTTTAAATGCCAATTCGGTGTGAAATTAGTGGTTTTCCAATGAAATGTTTTATTGGTGTATTTGGAGCTGCTCTATAAATACTTAGTTGTATTTATTGAATATTAATAGGGATTAAAATATTGTTTTTAAGGTTTATCTCCTTTGGTTGTTTCTTAAAAAATTAGTTTTAATGGTGTTTGTAAAGAAAGTGAAGTTTTGGTGCCGCTTTTGTGTGAAAATGGTGGTTCTACAAAGTTATCACTCTTTGTTTAACATGGGGCTGCCCTAAAATTGATTTGTTGATTTCATTGAAATTTTTTGGGCTAACTTTACTTTTTTGGTAACTTAAAAGTGTTCACATTGTAACACCCAAATCTTCCACGGTACGTTTCCCTTTGAATAATACAATAGCTTGCAATGTACGTAACTTCGAGAATATAACACATCGCGACCGATCAAACTAGCCGTTATGAATAGTAATACCCACTTTTTAAAATTTTATCAATTTTATCATTCAAAATGGGCTTAATTTTTGGGTTTGGAATATCGAAATTATCTAAGGGTGAATTTTTGGTGTTTTTTTGAAAACATTCAGTTTTTTATAAATAGTGAAAAATACTAAATTTTAATTAAAAACAACTTTTAAAATCAAAATAATTTATAGTGATAAATTATACTATTTAGTGGTTTTTAAGTATAATTAGATTATATTTTTACCTTTTAATCCAATGTTGGTCATTGGACGTTATTTCACATTTAAACTGGACATAAGCAAGTGTCGATCTTTTGATAGTTATTATTTCTTAAAAACACGCATTTTGTTTTGACAACGGGAATTAATTTTAAATTAATTTCTGCCACTTCTGTATTTTGAATTTAGAAAAATGGATTTCATATTTAGAATCAGGTTCTCCAAATTGTTTAAATATGTAACTTTTATTTTTATACATTTTGATTAATTACTTCGGTAAATATTTTATTTACCATGGTTAAAGGGTAAATCTAGTAAATAAAGGTAAAAAGTGATATTCTATTAATATTAAATTACCCTAAAATGTGTCTTAACCCTATTGGTTGATACATTTCCGACCATGTAAATCCTAGGGTCTATTTTGGGACCCCATGGAGCCACTTATAAGTGATAATGACACTTTTTATTAATTAAGTTAAAGTAAATACAAAAATGACATAAACATATATCTTTTAGTAAAACAATTTTTACATAGGGTTATATATGTTATCTCTTAGACTATAAATATTCATTATAAATCTAAAAAATATTTCCCACATAATTTTATTTTATTTATCGTTTTTATACTTTGAATAATTAAATTTATTTATGACATAATGATGATTCAATATTTTCCTTATTAATAAAAGAATCCAATAAATGGTATTATAGATGTTAAAATAAATATAATTTGAAAGTTTTGATGCCATCCACGAATTTTATAGGTTAATGTGATAGGTTAGGATTTATTAAATGAATTTTTTTCAATGTAATAATGCTGATATAATTTTAACAAAAACAAAATACAAAATAGTGTCAAAATTGACATAAAAGAGTTTTTAAAACAAATATTGCATCATTAATTTATATTCAATTCCTAAAAATCTAGGGTTCGGCCAAAAGACTTATATAATGATATTTGTATCATTAATTAAACAATTGGGGTTCTATTGAAAGTTTATAGTAATTTTATTAACCATATAATATAAAAATACAATGAGACATTGTAAATGTCAAACTGATTAACTAAGAGTTAAATCTAGAAGATGAGTTTAATATAGTGACCCAAACCTGTATAAACCCTATTGGTTTAGTTTTTCTCGACCCATACCCACCTTATCCTTTAAATAAATCATTTTGGAACCATTAGAAACCGAACATGATTTTATTATAAAATAATAATTCAATCTTTTCCTAAGGTGCCCCTCACCCCTCTTATAAAAGGGAACTTCCTCTTCTCTCAAATTCACATCTTCAATGCCATTTGGTTCTACCAAACCCTACCCAAATACCCTCTAAGATGTCCTCCCTTCATCCTATAGGTCTTCCTTTAGTCAGAAATCAAAACTAAGGAGCCCTTTTGATCAAATCAAAATGAAGAACCCGAAGAAGAGGTAAATATTTCATCACATTTTCCAAGTTCTTTTCTTCTTCCACTTCCTCTATTTTTTGTTTCCATTATAAAATAATAACTCCATTATCTTCTATATACTGTTATTTTATTATAAAAATGTTACAACCATATTCATTATTTTATCCATCCTATGATTGACATGTCACCATACGTGCGTACGTACGACTTACCGTCTCCACGTCGTGGTGTAGTTGTTATTCAACACATTATTATGTGGATGGGTATAATAATGATATATAATTTATGTAAATAATAAATATAACATGATAATGATTCATTATATATGATATAACATCCAATTATATATTATTTTAATATCAAAAGAATGATATTGTCGCTTGTGCGTATGTACGGATTACCGTCTCCACGAACACGATGAGATTCATTCCCCATCGTATCCATTCAAGAATAATCTTCATTTGATGATGAAAAATAATGTTTACAGAATTTATATCATTATGGATATGAATAATATGCATCATATCCACAATAAACATTACTTATGTAACAAATCACATAAAGGAAAACGAATCAGTTAACACCTAAAACAATGATACTACTAAAATATCATTAACAAAGCAATATTAGAAGGTCATATATGATATAATATTAATGTATATGGTTCTTGTATAATTTAATAAAAATAATTTAACCATTATAAATGAGGTTAACCTACCCTCTACCAAGGAAAAGAACAAGGTAAGGGTTAATTCTACAACCTCTTCATTATTCAAGGATGTTTAAATGTAATTATCTACTGGGGCCCCTTTATCATCCACATTCATGTTTTCCTACAAATGTATTAAAAAACATTTTTACTACTTAGTAGACTATTGGTTAAAGCCATTTATACCCTTATTTGACCTTATACATTTTTAAAGGAATATTTCAGTCGTTTTCCAAACAAGGTACCTTACGACCTTTTCGACAAAATTAAGGTAAGAATGTTTTTTTAACTTATACGGCGGGTGCGGTTATTCTCCACCGTTATAACATCATCAAAGAATCTATTAAAAGATTATAAGAATATTTTCAAAATAATTTTTTTCATTTATAATTATGTAACATTGAATGATTTCAAAAAAATAATGAGATATTTCTCTCAAACAGTTTGGATTTCATCTATGTCAACATCCTTTAATGGATTTTAATCTTCTTTGAATTTGATTTATTATGATACAAATATTCTATTTTGTATTGAAGGTTTTGTGATATGTTTGACTGTGGATGTCTTATTTTTATACCATTCAGGGTTTATGGAAAAAGTATTGACATTTCGTATGCTAGTTTTAATAAAAATGTTTATGTCATGTTTAAAACTTTTCCTATGAAGAATTCATTGGACTTAGTAAGTGACGGGTGGAGCCTGCTATAGCTCCTCGACACATCAGTAGGTCTCATGAGACAAACTAGTGTCTTGGCACAAGGCCTTGAAAAAATCTTATTTGTATTCTTGGCACAAAGCCTTGACTATGTGCTTATGAAGTCTGATATTATGCATTCCATCATTATGAAAGTGGTTATTGATATTGCATGTGATTATTTGACTAGTAGAATATCCATGTGAGTAAGTAAATAGAATTATTTTGATTTATATTTTCCATATTATGATGATGTTTATGTTGAAAAGGCTTTTGTTTTAGTTTTATACATTTCCTTAAATGTTTATGCTTATTTATGAACGTTTTCGCTATATTGTAATCCTTAATGAGCATCTGAGCTCACCCATTTCTATGTTCTGTTTTTCCCAGGATGCAAAGAATTATATTATGATAGACCTATAGAGATATTCTATGGGATATTAGTTCTGTCTATGGAAACAATGTTGTGGTAGTTTTCTATTTTATGATGTAATGTAAACCTTATGAGTGTATCTAGTATTTCTAAGGCTACGGAACCGATCGGTCTTTCGGGACATGATTTCCTTGTATCATGCCAATGTTATTTAATAATGAACCAACTCTAGGTAACTGGGGTCCGGGCATTACACTCATGGTGTTCAAGTGGGGTTCTTAATGGGTTTTGTGTGCGAAACAATATGGGATTTTGAGAAATTGTTTCATTAAAAATCATTGTGTTTGTTGTGTGTTTTAAGTGGAATAAAATGTGATAGCTACTGTACTAGGTTTATGTGAACATTAGTGGTGTTTTACATAAAAATGGATATGTTTCACATGTTGAAATTCTTTGATTACAAAGAGGGAAGCCCGGGTACCTATGTGGGGCGAATGTGTACTTGTACGGCTAGTGGATCAGATGGGTTTTGTCCCTATTCCACCTAGAATTTGGATAAAAAAAACTCTAAATAAACTATGTGGATGATTATTGGGGACCACTAGGTTAAGGGTATGTTCCCTAAAAGTAGATTTTTCACGAGAATGGATTTTACTCTGGTTACTTTACACTGAGGTATGAGGTGCATAGGTCACGAGACTATATAGTTCCTAGGGGTGTTCCCAATTTTTTTTCTCATTGTATTTGTGACATTTTTCCATGTATTGGGGTGTTTTTTGAAGTAATTTATAGTATATAACATGTCTATTTCAATGTGTAAACAATCTAAAAAATTTTCTTGAAAGTTGCATTTCCTTGAATTTATCACTACTTTTATTTGCGTATTAAAACTGCTTGCTTTTTCACATTGTATTGCATGCTCTTAAGAATCATTGGGTGGTATCATATTGATATTATTCTCACACCCTACTTACACCCATTGGGTTTAAGTAGAATTTATTATGCTTGACTCAGGTAATGGGAAAGCTATGGGTGATGGCAGTTCAGGGTGTTAGTTCTCATCCATGGTGCAGAGTTGTAGAGACGACTTGTGGGTTATGACCCTAGGTCGTGTGGAGACATTGGGTCTATTTTTCTATTGTTTATTTGTGTATTTGGACCTTTTTTAGTGCATTTGAACTTATTTATTCATTTCTAGATTTTTTTTATAATCCTTGTTTTGTATGAATTTTTCAGATTCATTTTATCAAATGTTTTTGATGTTTTATGTATACATATTCAGGTAAATCATTCCCAAACAAAGATAAATGATACTCGGGAACTTGTACCTTATCGTGGGGTTAGGGAACACTCTTCAGGATTTTCCACAGGCCCGTTTTGGTGCCAGTAATAGTGGCGACCAGATTTAGTTCGTGACATTTCGGGTTCCCAGTTCTCAGGGAAGAAGAGTTTTCATTAGGTTGGGGGTAGGTATAAGCCCTCAATATCAAGTTTCTCTGGGAGAAGTGTATCTCATACATATGAAAAGGGATCAGAAACTTGTTTTTTTTATCGAGGATAATGTCATCATCAGAAATAATGCCCGACTATTCTTAGTATTTAGCTTGTGTCACGTGTTCCGCATCAGGTTCCTCCATTGCGGTAGTTCTATTCGAGGTAATAGTAGTAGTTTTCACTAGATTTGGATTAGTAGAGAGCATATGGAGAAGGAAAAGTAATGCTCTGGGATGCTCCCCATACATAGAGAGCAAAGTGTGGCCATGGTAGTGGCCATCATCAGTGTTAGAGAGGCTATGGATAAGGTCGTGGTCAGCTTCATGCTTTGGTATTTCCACCACCGGGCGAGTCAGACATCGTTCTAGGTACTCTTTTTTTCTACATGGTTTTATGCCTTGTTTGATTTATTAGTGATGCATTCCTTCATATCTCCTACCCTTTTCCATGATTTGGTACTTGAGATAGATATTCTTTCAGTTCCCTTGGAATTGACTATGCTAGTTGGAGGTCGAGCCGACTTGTTTAAAGTATGTAGAGACTATGAGCTAGGGCTAGGATAGCACTGCTCATGGGGATATTTCCTATGATAATGGATAAAACCATGTTATTTAATCTCAAAAATGATTGATTTTATTTGGTAAATGAAAATTTGAATTTCTTGAGAATCCAGATGGTGTTCTTTGATGCTGACAGAGAGCCAGTAGTTTTTGTTGGTGAGCGAGACCCACAGATGGGTGAGAGGCGTGTTCCTTCCCTGTCATCCTTGATGGTTGAGCTGATTCTAAGTTCATCGGAGGTTCAGCAGTTGGTGTTTCCCAGGGTCGTAGAAGAGTACCCGGATGTCTTTCCAGAAGTGGTTGTAGTAATACCCCCTCGACGAGAAATCGACTTCGGGATCGAGCTATATCCAGACATGTCTCCTATCTCGATATCTATATATAGGATGTAACCTTCAAGGTTTTGGGAGCTGCATATACTACTCGATAGTATATTATAGTGAGGTTTTTTTTTGACCGACTGTGTCACTGTGGGGTGCACCAGTTTTGTTTTTGAAGAAGGCTAATGACAGTTTGCAGTTTTGTGTCAATTAACATCACTTAAAAAGTGATAGTGAAAAATCTCTATCCTCTTCCATGGATTTATGATTTATTAGATCAAATAAATGGTGAAAGTTGGTTCTTGAAGATAGGTTTGTGATCTGGATATCCATAGATGTGAGTGAAGGATGAGGCTATTCTGAAGACTACTTTACATTGTCTTCGTGGGCATTATGAGTTCTTGGTGATGCCATTTAGTGTAACGAATGCCCTAACAGTGTTAATGGGGTTGATTAATGTTGTTTTCCTTGAGTTCCTAGATAATTTCATGGTGGTTTTCATCGATTAAATCCTTGTGTACTCCATGTATGAGGTGGAGCATGCAGAGCATCTGTGTGCTATTTTGGGAGTTATTCGTCAACAACAGCTATTTGAGATGTTTTCAATGTGTAATTTTTAGGCTCAAGAAGTCAAGTTCTTGGGGAATTTCATATCCAATCATGGATTAGCTATGAATCCATAAAAAATATAAGAAGTTATTTCTTAGGAATCCCCTAAGATAGTGACAGAGGTTCAAAGTTACCTTAGTCTTGTTGGCTATTATAGGAGGTTTGTAGCCGATTTCTCTCAAGTTGTGACTCATATGACTATGTTGACCAGGAAGGATCAAGAATTCATGTGTAATAATTAGTTTTAGGAATATTTTGAGTATCTTATGTAGATATTGGTCAATTATCTGGTTATTTTTCTTCAAGTAGAAGGAGTACAGTTTCAGGTTTTCTATAATGCTTTATGTATTGGGTTCGGCAGTGTTCTGATGTAGTAGATATCAGTTGTTTTGTATGGGTCTCAAAATTCTCCTCCCCCTAAATGTAACTATAGCACCAACGATCTTGAGTTAGCAGCTGTGGTGTTTTCCCTGAATTTTTGGATACAATACCTCATTGGAGAGTGTTTTTTGGTCTTCACTAATCATAAGAGCCTAAGGTGTGTTTTATCCCAATGTGACTTGAACTTTTGCTAGCATCGGTTGATGGAGTTCTTAAAGGAATATGACTTTGAAATTTTTTATACACCTAGTAAGGGTAATGTTTCAGCTGATGTGATGATAATGAAGTCATATAGTGATACAGTGCATGAATATAGTTATTCCTAGAGAGTTATGGAAGATCTTTCAGCATTACATCTGGATATGGGAGAAGTTGGGGGTAGAGGTTTTCTTTTTTAGATGATGGTGCAGTAATCTCTGGTGCGGCAGGTAGAAGAATCCCAGTTAGGGGATATTGAGGTGGAGGTCTAGAGAGACTAATTAGGTTATGATGAATCCTATGATATTTGGCTCGACGATGAGTAACATCGGGTGTTGTTTCAAGGAAGGCTTTTCGTTCCTTCAGTATCACATGAGATGGTTCTTAGGGAGTTCTATTGTTCGCCTTTAGCAATACATCTTGGCATGAAAAAAATGTACCAAACATTGGGGAGTTAGTTTTGGTAGTCTTGGTTAGAGCATGTAGTTTAATAGTTTGTGTCTTGATGCCTGGTCTTCCAGAAGGGGAAGGTCGGTCACCATATCCCCGGTGGTTTTCTCCAGTCATTAGATGTTCCTTAGTGGAAGTTGGATGACATCTCAATGGACTTTGTTACAGGTTTTCCTCAATCTCAATGATTATATGATGTTATATGTGTGTTAGTGGATCATTTTATGAAATAATCCCACTTTATAGTGGTCAAGGAGTTGATCTCAATGGAGGTTTTATTAAGGTAATATCTAGAAGAGGTGGTGAGACTCCATAGAGTCCCTTAGATGATCATTTCTAATCAAGATCCTCATTTTACCTATATGGTGAGGAGAGGTCTCCAGCATTATTTTGGTTATTATCTTTTCCTTAGTACTTCTTTTCATCTGCAAATTGATGGTCATATAGAACGGACCATCCAGACTCTTAAAGACATGTTGTGCTCTTATGTCCTATATTTTGGAGGTTCTTGGATGAGGCACCTTCCCTTAGTAGAGTTCTCTTACAAAAATAGTTTCCACTCCACCATTAGTATGGCACCGTTTGAGTCCCTATATGGACAAATTATCAATTCTCCATTGTTCAAGGCTAGGGTGGAAGAGTAAGAAATTCTCAGGCTGGAACAGGTACAGAATATGACAGAGGCAGTTTTGGTGATTCGAGAGAGGATGAAGGTAGGACAAGATCGTCAAAAGTCCAATTCCAATCATAGGAAGAGGCCTCTGGAGTTTTACATTGAGGTTCATGTGTTTCTAAAGGTGAATCCTCGTCATGGGTAGTAAAGGATTGGTCATGGGAGTAATCCTTCCCCCCAGTTTGTTGGTCCTTTCGAGGTGTTAGCTCATGCTAGAGTCATGGCCTATCGGGTAGCAATTCCCCGGTAGATGATTTGGATACACAATTTTTTTAACATGTCACAACTCTGTCATTATCTTCATAAAGAATCTCACATCATCTATTTGGGTGAGATTGATGTTAATGACGATGCGACCTTAGAGGAGTAGCCAGTGGAGATCTAGGACCACAAGTAGAAGGTGTTGTGCGGGAATTCTATCCCCTTAGTACATGTCTTGTGACAGCATGGTGTCATAAAGGAGAGGACTTGGTAACATGAGTCATAGATACATGCTCAGTACCCTAATCTATTTGATGTTTATATCTTTTCATGCAACTATGTTTGTTTTTGGGTTATAGACTTTTCCCTTTCATGATATGGGTTTATTTTGTTTCTTGTTGTGTCTTGCTCTCTTTTTAGAGGTATCTCCCTCGGAAGAGTGTTTAGGAGCTGGTTGTGTTTCCACATGGTATTGCATTGTTCCTTTGATGAATTAGTTGACCTCCTTTAGTGGGGAGTTCCTTGAGAGGTATCTCAAAGGGTGGTTGTTCGGACCCCTTTTCCATGTTTCCTATCTAGGTTGGTTTTGAATTCTTGAAGATGAGAATGTTTTGAGAGGTATATGATGTAAATACCTTAACCTCTCTAGTCCATTCCATTGATGAAATATAGTTTTTGAGGTGTTCTATGAGGTTACGGTGACTTATTCCCAACACTTTTCAAAATTTCTTGTTTTGCAAACAGTGTTTTCAGAATGGTAGCTCTTTCCAACGACACTGGTATCTCGTTCCAATGACAATGGTAGATCATTCCAACAGCAATGATAGATCATTATAATAACAAGGTTAGCTCATTCCAACAGTAATGGAAACTACTTCCAACAGTAATGGCATCTTTTTCCAATGGAAAAATTAGCTCGTTCCAATGGAAACAGTTTCTCATTCCTACAGAAATGGGAGCTTGCTCCAACAGAAATAGTAGCCCATTCCAACAGAAATTTTTTCTTGTTCCAACAGAAATGGTATCTCATTCCAAATGAAATGGTAGCTCATTCTAATAGAAATGGTAGCTTGTTAAAATAGAAATGGTATATCCTTCCAGCAGCAATGATGGCTTATTCCAATAGTAATGGTAGATTTTTACAATGATAGATCATTACAATTGTATCTCATTCCAATGGAAATGGTGACTCATTCAATGGTGACTCGTCCAACAGTGACTCATCCAATGGTGAATACTCAAAAGGAAACTCATCCAATGGTGACTCGTCCAATGGCGACTTTTCCAAAGGTGACTCATCCAATGGTGAATCATCTAATGATGGCAGCAACTCATGAACATTATTTCGAGCCTCCTATAGTTTCTCCCCTTTCAGAATTTTCTTTGACTTAAAATTCATTCAAATCATTGTATTAAATAATGTAAGGCCGATTAAAATTCTATAAATCCTATATTAATTTTCCAAAGGGTTCTGGTATTTTAACTAGATCAAACTATGTGATCTTGGATAGATCCAGTCTTAATTAAAATCTAGCATATCTTAAACCACTGCATCGTTTAGATTTCCAAAAGGGCTGAGATATCTTCCTCCCGTGTTCATCCTTCTTTTCCCCTAGTGAGAGATGCTCGAAACATTCTTTCCCTACTATAGGATTCACGCATTTTTTTTTACCCTTGGATCATGTATTCCTTGGAGTTTATTCCAAATTCATGTACACCCCTATTTTGGTGTAAGCAATAAGTGTTAATCTGTATTTGATAAGGTATTTTCTACCTCTATTATTATTAATTATTAGATCTATTTCCTCTATTTTCTCCTTGAAAAGTAATGGAATGTGATATACATATATTTAATGAAGCTTTCCTAGCTTTTGGTTGATTTTTGCATCCTCAGGTGTATGTAGTCTTATTGGAGAAGTGGTCGTGATTCATTGTGTTGGTTAGTTCTCATGAAAATAATGCAAGAAACCATTTGAGGTAGTGGATTTGTGGATCCTATATTTATTTAAATGTAATTTTAGAGTATGAATTATTTATCCACTGAATCATAATGGAATTGAAATAATAAATATATGATCTGGACTAAAATAATTTGTATCAATTGCTTAGAAATGTTATTGCCACTTTATTTTCTAGATTGTGTGATTTATATTATTTTCTAATTTAGTGTGTCATTTTTTGATGGAAATTGGTAAAAAACATAAATCCAAGATTAATTATAAATTAATTGGATGAAGATAAATAGGAATTTTTAATGAATCTGGTTATTGTTGTTTTAATTTGATGATAATCAAATGGATACAGTTATGCATGTTTAAATAAATTGGTTAATTCAATATAGAATAAAGAATTAGTTGTGTGGTAATGATAATTCCTTGAAGATTTTTGAGTTTCCATATTTCTTGTAAAAGAAAAAACCCTTATTCTCTGGAACTATGATTTATCATTGTGTGTCAAGGTTGAATGACTTTTTTTTGTCCTAGATCCCAGTTTCTATGTGGGTTGTTTCCTACTTCTTTTTTATGATGTTAGCCTGTGATGGGTGAGCTTGGATAGTTGTTATGGTATGTGGGGGTAGGGAGGTCTAGAGTTTGTGGCAGTATTTGAAACCTGGAGTAGAGAGTTGTAGCAGTTTATACATGTGGGTGTCATAGAGGAGACCAGGGATGATGGAATGGGTTGAATTTGGGCTTGTCCATAGTTGTGAAAGTTGAATTCTTGTTAATCTATTTATTTATCTTATTTACTTTCACCACTTCTTGAGGTATATTTTCTTGCTTAACCTCCTTCAAAAAGAGGTTAAGACGTGTGAGGTATGCCATGTGATTTCCGTGTTTAGCTTCTTGAGGATGGATGGGTCTACGCTCTTGCGATAGGTAGAACAGACTTGATGGGTAGTTCATCTTCTCACCATGTTTAACCCCTTGTGCTTAGTAGTTTAGAATGATTTATTAGAATACCTGGAATTATGGAAAAGTAATAATTCTATTAATAAATGTTTTAATGAATGATGCTAACCCATAGGGTTGGATATTTTTGGGATGTAATGATGAGGTTACAAATTAAAGGAACTATGGACTTGGTTTGGTTATTCCTAGAGGTCATGGAACTTTTTTTTATGATAATGAAATGTAATTTGGAATTGATAATGGTTATTTAATGGTTAAAGAATTAATTAACTTAATGTGAAACTGATGAAAAGGTATAATTAATTTAATAAATCACATTAAATGGTTGTGTGCTTGTAGGATATCTAGTCTTAGAAGTGGCAACTGAAAATCTGAGAGACATTAGCTACAATTGTGTATAAGAATAGGTTTTCTCCATAGTATGGTAGTGAGATATGTTATATCGTGTACTTTTTGGGTTTCTGTATGCTACCCCACCTTGTCAGTTAGGGTGAATGACACCCTAGAGATTTAAATCCTTGGGGGTGTTTTCCCCAACATCCCGGTGGGAGGATGGGTGGGAAATTTTCCCCCTTGGCATCGCTCTCTTCTCTTGGTAGTTACTTGTGTGGGTATGCACGATGGTTAATTTTACCCATATATATTTGTAGAGGGATATAATGTCTTGTATTTATTTCACACACATATATTCTAGATATAGTTTCCTATGGATTATTATATGTATAATGTGTATATGATGTAATGGTTTGAGGATCCTTACTCGGTGTATGGGCTGTAATGGCTTGAGGTATAATACCTGATGTATGATACCCATTATTTGGGATGTGGTGGCTCCTAGACACTACCTGGGTACTTTTGGTTGCATGTATGGTGTGGTTCTTAACCCAAGTGTATGTGGGAAAGCTTTTTTATTGCATGTGGTGTATGTTGTGGTGCTCTCCCATGTATCATTGATCTATCCTTTTTGGAGAGAGATGCCGAGGACATGAGATGTTGGGGAAAAGTGGAAAATCAGTAGAGAAGTGGTAGTAGGGTAGCCTTTATATTCATTATTTTATTAGATACATTTGTATGAGATTCTTGGTGGATTTATCCATGGTCACGCTAAGAATATAGGATACCAGTTTAGGTGATGAGTTAGTTTCACTTGTTGTTCATTGTGCTTGAGAATGCTTTCCTTACTTTTGCATGAGATGATCCGGGGAGGATCCTACTAAGTATACTGTTATACTCACACTATGTTATATAAACTATTTTTCAAGTAACTTGGAGAAGGTTGGAGATCAGGCTAGTTACTAATATCTTGGGGTTTGGAGAAGTTAATCTGGCTTTGTGGTCGCTGTTGCTTTTATTTCTTTTGGTACTTTTAGTTTTCCCCTTCAGGTGTAGTAGTTTATGTATAACATTACATATGTGTACTTGGATTTATTTTTTATATTGAATTTTGAGTTGGAGTTGGTTGGTGTGTGTCTTATCTCTCTCTTTCTCATGTTTTCTCTTAGAGGTCAATTCCACCCATTAGTGTGTTTATTATACCCTCAATGCTAGTCTCCAACCTAGGGCCTACTGGAGGCAGGACTCAGGGGTCATTATATATCTTCTCTCATTTCTAGTCCAGGAAGGTTTTACTTTTTGGGGAGGGGGTTGTGACACATGGTCACTTCATAAGGTATTAATCCTATGTCCACATAGATTTTTTATAAACATAGCATACTTGATAAAGTTATAGAAAGTTTCACTTTTTCAAGATAGAGAGTATACCGAAGAATACCTAGAGAAATCATCTACAAGAAAATAATCATAATGCTTCCCATTAAAACTTGAAACTATAGATGTTCCAAACAAATCCATGTGAATCAACTCAATGGGTTGGTAATTTGACACTTATTTAAATAATTTAAAAGAAAATTTTTTGCCATTATGACAAGGGTTATAGACTTTATCCAATGGGAACTCCATCATAGGTAGATCCCTAATTAACCCTTTTCTAGTTAGATTCTTAATTGAGTGAATGTTATAATGGCATTTTTATGATGACAAAGACACAACTAATTTTTAGAGTCAGTTCATCAGGAAACATTTTGAGAAACTAAAAAATTTAAATCAATAGTCAAGACATTATAATTTCACAATTTAGTGAAATATAAAACATTTTTAGATTCATAAAAATTAAAAGCATCATTATAAAAATTAACATAAAAACCATAATCACATAACAAGGAAATAATAAGAATATTATATTTTAATCCATAAACATACCAAACATTATAAATTGAAACTGAATTACTATTACATATTTGGACTAGACTAATGATTTTCCCTTTTGAAATATCACTAATGGTGATATAGCCACCATAAACCTTAATAAAAATCCTCAAGCACGAGTAATCTCTTATCCTAGGTCTTGAACAACCACTTTCAATGTACAATATCCTTCTACTAGATGTCTTCAATCATTTTTCCTATAACATAAGTTTTAAAAAAGAAATGATTTTGGTACCCAAATCTTTTTGGGTCCAGAAATGTTTGGGAACCCATATATTCCAAATGGGTTTCCTATAAACAGATTGTATAACTTTTTAAATTAATAATATGTTAGGTCCTTTAGAAAATTATTTTATAGATGAACTCTCTGGTTTGGATTTAGGAAAAAGTATACTCTTTGTTATTTTGATCTATCCATGTTGATATCCTATTCTATTAACATACTTTGGTCAAAATTTCATACCCAAAATTTGTGTGAGTGTATCTCTAACATTTGAATCATTTTATAGATATTTATTTAATTTCTCATTTGAATGTTTCACTTCTATCTTTTAATTGAGTAGTTTATCATTTTTCTCTTTTTGATCAGAATGTTCTAACTTGATATTTTTGGTTATAGAAAGCTATATTTTTATAACTGTGTATTTATCCATTAGCTCATCCAATGTATCTTCTAACATGTTGCATTATTCATATAATTATTCATTTTAAATATTATCATCATCATGTTGTTCATTTTTAGAATCCTTAAAGTTATTCACAGGAAGAATATAAGAAACAGTAGGTAAAGCAGACACCTCATTGAATTTAGTCATGAAACAAATATTTTCTCTCTTTGGATTATCACATATTGATTATTCATCTATGTGGTAATTCATGTGATAATGTCCTAAGGTTATATTTTTCATTAAAGGGTCATTGCATATCCCTACTATGATGAGAACCCGGATGTTCCCTAAACACTGTACTTGAATATATGTTCTATAGTCGGACGATGTTATTTAAAGGACCCAAATAATAAAGGCCATTAGGTGTGAGGACTCATAATACATTGAGGCACCATCTCATAGTGTTCACCCTTGGTAATATCTTGGAGGATATTATGAGAACGAGACCCACCAACAAGAAATCCACATATCCTAGTGTCATCGGATGTTCATATCTACGGACATGTGTATTGGTCCTTATACTTTAAGAATATTATTAATGGGTATTACAACTCGTGCACTGACATGTATTGATGAAAAATATGATGAAACACTATTCACAGCAAGGTAGGATATGTTGGGTGTGTCGTGAGTAATACTTCATTAATAGATAATGTGAGAAAGGATTTGTCCATTTTCTTCCATAACGGAAGAATATATCTGATGCCCTTTTATGGAATTGATATAGCCTAAATAAATCCATGTCTATGGTAAGGAACGGGCGAGTTAAATTCCAGAAAGTAAAAGAAAGAATAATTGAGCACATGGGTTGATGTCACTAGCATGCAACCCGCTTGATTCGAGATATCAAGAAAAAGGGGTTACATTACACAGTATGTGTTCATAGGATGTGACACGTCATTGCAGCGTTAACTTATTTCTCTATGGGTTCCTTGATGTTTTGCTAGACTCTATCCTTAGAAATTAGGCAGGTTTCGCCTAATTCCACTAAGAAAGAGGCCTAGAGGGTAACACACTAAGTATGTCCAAGTATCTCAATTAAATATTAATTTAACAAGTTGAATAAAGATTATGCCCGATTGTGGTTTAATAATTATTCAAGAATGTATGGTCGCATTTATTTCAACTCTAGTTATTCAAGAGAATATATTTTGGGAGAATTAATATATTTATTATTGATTAATTCAGTGATATTTATTTGATAAATAAATATCCATTATTCAAGTTCTAATAAATATGGTGGAGGAAATAAAGAAAATGGAAAAACAAAAGTACATGTTGTGTATATTAACATACATGCCATGTAATTTTTCTAGGGATTTGTGAGGAATAATATTATTTATTTAATTAAATAATATTATGTTTAATTCTTTGGGTTCTTGTCATGTAATAATAATATTCAAATGTTATTATTAGAAATGGGGTCTTACTAATAATTAAATGAAATGCATAAATTTTTTCAGGCAATTAATTCATTTTATTATTCTAAATAATTAAAAGCCCAATTATATAATTTTTATTATCCAACCCATTTTTGGTGGTTGTGAACAATGGATCTAGAGAAATCTCTCAAGACAATAGATAATTATTTTCCCGTAAGAACACTCTCAAGATAAGAGAGAGATCCTCCTCCATCGGATCAAAGAGGTATCTTTTCAAGAGGCTCTCAAGGCTATCAAAGGCGGACATCGCAAGTGAAGGTTGTTATGCGCCAGCACTCGGAGATCCCTTCAGCGACGTCCAAAGATATGTGGAGCATGTGTGGATCAACTCTAGCAGAATATGACACTTGTATTCTACAACGCAATGATGGATCACATCAGATCATGACCAGAATCATCAATGGATAGAGAATTCCATCAAGGTAATTATTGTATTTTAATTAAATTAATTATGACCAACATATGATGATCTTCTCTATGGTTCCGGGACTCCCTTAATTTCTTTTTTTATTCTTTCTATTTTGATGATTTGGTGTTTTATTATCATGACAGATCTCATATTGATCATTGTAAATAGAAAATTTAAAGTTGTTAAAACCCACCAACGTGCTTCTGCTATTCCTAAAACCAACAATATTCAGGTGATGAGTCTGAATCAATGGGGTTATCTTCAGACGTACTCCATGTGGACTTAATATCCTTTTTTTATCTACAATACTTGTTCTCATAATTCTTTTTATACTTCAGCTTTCGACATTAAGATTTTATGTGTCTCTTCCTCTTACACTCATAGAAGAAAAACTCTTTTGAATCATAATCCTTCTTCCATTATTTCATCCAAGTTACTCTGTTGTCATAATTTCTATTATAGTTTGATTTTCTAAATAAAATTTCTTCTTATAAACATCTTTATTCTTATGGCTAGTTGACCCATTTTCTCATCATCGTCAGGTGGAGATTCATTATCACTTGAATCTACATCTTGTACTTTCTCCTTTTCTTTTTTCTTATATTTATGACGAGATAATGTATTCTTGAATGCAAATGACTTTATTTTAGGTTCATCATATTCTTCTAGGTTTACCTTTAACTCCTCTTCATACATCATAAGATTACCTATCAGTTCCTTGATAGGTATATTTCTTATGTCACATGATTCTCTGATTGAAAGAGATGTGACTCTCCATATTTATGATAGGCATCTTAGTAGTCACATGATCAGATCCCTGTCTGATATAGGTTTTTCAATTGAGCTCATTATGTTTATAATTTCATTAAACATGATGTACATTCTAGAAATAGGTTCATCATTCTTTACCATGAAAATATCATATTTAATATTATAATTATTAAGCTTCATCTCTTCAATATTTGAAGTTACCTCATGTGAAACAAACAAAGTGCCCCAAATTTCATAAGTATTTTTACATACATAAATTCTATTAAACTCCTCATCTCCTAGAGAATAGTAATTTGAATTCATGGATTTACAATTATTATTGTAAGATAACTTTGGTGCATCATGTCATGTAATTCTATCAGTATCAGGTACATATTCATATTTTATAGCTGGAAAAAATATCAAAATCCATACTTTATAAATGGATTCTCATATTGATTTTCTATGGAGCGTAATTGGTAACTTTAAATAAATGAGTTTTGTTTATAGAAGAACCTTCTTAGATTTTATCCATATTTAATGAACTAAATATTGAAATAACTAAAATTTGATATCTTTAAAGCATAACAAAAATCATAGTTAAAAATATTTTTAAAACATTAATGCCAAAGAATGAAATAATCTGATACCAAATGTTGGTCAGAGTGAGTATCACAAGAGGGGTTGAATTGAGTAGTCAATAAAATTTATATTTAAAATGGATTATTTTTTAATCCAAAAAATGATAAATATAGCCTAGTTTATCAAAATATATAGTATGATATAGATCATAATATTTATAAATATTTCTATAAAGATTTATTATATCTTCGATGAATCATATATAATATTTTTAGATCCTTTGAAATCCATTTACATTATCAAAATACTATATGAACAAAAATTAAGATAGACTATCATCGTAAATATTTTGTTTATAGTTGAAATAACTTTATATTTTAAAGTGTAAATAATTTATGAAAAATTAAAGCACACAGTGGAATGATTGAATACAAGAGGTTAAATCTCAAGTCAAGACTTATTCCTCTCAACTTGGTGATCACTTTCCCCCAAGAAGTTTTTAAAAATAAACAAGTTGATCCACAAACTGTATCGGGTTTTACAATAGTTTACCACTATCCATGTTACATACAACCTCTTCCATAGTTCTATATGGGATTAAAAATAAAAAAGTCACACAAGTGCCTATACCACAATAATATAAGGGATTAAAAAAGATATAACAATTTTAGAAGATATTAGGTATCTTCCAGTTAAACACAAGAGACAATGTGCATGTGATGAAATAGAGTATGAAAACACACTTCTCAAAATGTAAAAATGATAAATAGAAAAAATAAATATATAAGTGTAGAGATTAGAAAATCAAGGTCTGTTTCAATTCATATTATGACTCGTGATTTGTTTCTACACTAAAGCTTATGTCATGTTATCTTGAAACCCTCATAAGAACAGAGTATCAAAAACTCTTCTTCTGGACTAGAGGAAGGAAACATATGTGATGATGTAGTTTGGATTCCCTATCAAGTGTGTGTAGCAAGTGATATCTTCTTCTTCCTCTTGAAATAAAGTTTAGATCTATGAGTGTTTAGTAAGTATCAACTCTTGGCCTTCTATCAGTCAGCTTAATCCAATATTGAATCTCTCTTGTGCATGAGTGAGTCTTCTTCACCTTTTATCTATAGTAGTGTGGATAATGTCCATGCGCATATAGAGATTTGTATTCCCCATAAAACACCCCTAACATCCTATTCAATTCATTCTATTGGACATTTTAAGAAAAAAATCATTAAAATAATAAATGATATTCCTTTCGAAAATGTAGTTGTTATAATAAATTTATTCAAAAAAATAAGTGTATGGAAATAGTGGAAGTGGATTTTTCTGGTGGTGTCTCGAATTATGGTGGTATGTTGTTCGGGCGTCATGACACTAGCAGTGTCTTAGACATATCCAAAATTTCACTTTGCTTGAAATGTCTTAACTGGCATTGTCTGGTATGACAATGTCTGGTTTGACAATGTCTGGTCTGATTGTGTTCGGTCTGACAATCACTTAGACTTTGATAAAAAAATCTATATTAGCGGTATGACATTGGTGGTGTCTTATACTTATCCAAATTTCCACTTCACTAGTGGTTTCTCAATTGGCGATGTTTGGTGCTTAATAGGGAATTGTGGTGACTCATACATAGACAATTTCACCACCTATCTCAGATATTATTAATACATATAGAAAATATGAAATTCATTAGAATTGTTAGAATCATGAATTTTTTATCATTAAAATAAGGAGGACAACAATTATTTATATCTATGTATATATTCATTATTATTTTGGATGTGGTATTATTTATGATCTCATTCATTGATATCATATTAATTTTTCAATTTATTAATTTATGTTATATGTTTCATTTGATATGTAATAACTCAGTTTATTTATTTGTGCCTCCCATTACTATATGATCAACCATTGATACCCTAGCAGTAATCCATTTTTAATATGGACATGTATTTATTTATTCTCTTAGTATAATTTGACATGGATTAATTAAATTTATTTATACACCCCATAATTACGTCCATTACACGATATTACCTTATTAATCATATGATCTCGCCCTTTATATTATTTCCCATCCTTCCTCAGTAAAACAGGTGGACTAATATACATGAAAAATGGATTAAAAGGATAATAATAATGTATTTAATGTTTCTAAATGATGTAATTTTAGTTTTAATGTAATATAAAACTCGTTTATAAATCTATTTTTTTGAGGCTACTAAACTGTTGTATCCTCTATATTTTGATCTATATAGCAATGAAATAAAACAACCACCAACTCTTGGGTTATGGAGTCAGGGCTGATATAGTTAGTATCAATAGAAAATTTAGTATAAACCTTCGGAACTAGATTTACATAATCATACATAGTAAGTAAGAACCATAAGAGAAAACCAAAGGATATTAAAGAAATATTTGCGGATTAAGAACTAATATTTTAATGATATTTGGGAACATTCATGATAATTTTAGGATACTTATTTATATAATTATCTTAGTAGTATGAGAAAACTCAACCTAAAGAATCCTATATTTACCCAAGAGATGTACTGGTTGAACTAAAGATATACTATTATAATATTTGGGTAACTTAATCATTCATAAGATTGATTATTCTAAATTTATATAGATTTATTAATGACTCAATATTAACTATTTTGGTTTTACTTGAAGTATACAAATAATATTTATCTAATTAAATTATACATAAGTGGTAGGTTATTAATTTCTTGTATTAATTAGGTTGTTTCATTAGATTAAAGGTCTTTAATCAAGATGGAATCAAGGAAATATCAAATGACTCTCATATCCCTCCCAGAGGATTTAATTTCAATCATAATTTAAAAACTTAGATTGAGTGATCATGCTAAATTTTCTCAAACTTATCTCACATACAAGATAACTTGAAAAATATTGTACTCTATTAATATTTTTAGATCTTATGGTGGGTCTTCTAGAGTATTTGGTAATATATTAACGACATAAAATTCTCATATTTCTCAATTTGGGAACTGCAATAAGGGACTTTACGAGTACTCCACATTTTCATAAAAAAGTGTTATTACTATCCTTTATAAATTCATAGAATAAGGTGACCTCCCAGAAGAAAATATCTATTTTATTTTCCAAATTAGAGGATGTTTTATATATTTTTATAACCAATAATATTTTCAACCACTTTTCTCAGATCATGTCTAATGTTTTTATAAAATATAATTCTGTAATGACATTTTAGAACTATATGATCGAAATCCAAAACTACATGAAACTAGATATCGATGCTCACACTAATTTCAATAAATAAATATTATATGTTATTGGGAGTAAGAAATTAAAAAATTCAGAACCCATATGATGTGTTGTGTTAACATATAGATGCGACTTGATGCTCTATTGAGCCTCGAAAAGAAACAATAGAATTGGGGTTCATGTTGATTTTTAAATTTAAAAGACATTATTCTAGAAACTTGTATGACTCATCTTCATAAATATTTATATTATTAATAAATATATTAGAATCTTAGTATATTCCTTTTATGATGGAATATATGTTACCTTTTCATCATTAAGATAGTAATGTTTGTATCTCTTTAGAAGCTACATTTGAGTCCTGAAAACCTTTTATATATCTAAAGGTATTGTTATTAGTAAAAAATAATTAATTTTTCAAGGATGAAATTTGTTTTAAGTTAGGGTATAATGTAACATATCACTATTATAATGAATGTTTTTATAAATTTCCTTTTATAAATATAAATATAACTACTAAATTAATTTATTACATTTATTAAAATAAATATTTTTTCAAATATATATCACCTAAGTTATTCATTTATAAATTTTTCAAGAAAATTGATACCAGTTTATTAAAATGGATATAAAAAATTGGTAGATATATGGTTTAGTGACAACACGTCATTTACAACAAGACCTAAGTGCTTAAACCCATGACCAATCATCGATGAGGGTGCAATACCTACTACCTACCTAAGTGATACCCTATATTAATCTTCAATAATTTTTATGTATATATATTAATATCTATATTATTATATTAATTATTATTTTTAATATATTTAGTTATATTTGATAACAATATTCCATTTGTTAATAGTTTTATTTTCACTTCATTTTGGTAATTAAGTCATTGTAAGTTAATGGCTAAAAATGTATGATTCATGTTTTCCATATCATGATATTATAATATATAACCATTGTAGGTATTTTCATAAAAAAATTTATGTGAAAAAGATAAAATAAATTGTTAATTTTTAATAATATGTTATCATGTATTTCAAATTTATATTATTGTTCATTTAATTAGAATTTTTTTATTTTATATTATTCTGTGTAAAGGTTATATTATTTCCATATTTTACTATTAAAATTTTAATTAAGATGTTTCAAAATAGATGTTAAATATTTATTTATTTTAATACTTTTAATAAATTATTATATCCATTAAAATAACCACTAATATAATAAACAGACACGCCAAAAATACGATTGCATTTCATTAAACGTCATGGGTAAATATGAACTAGTAAAACTATGAAAAATAAAGGTATATACACATGGAAGAAAATAAAATTAACTAAAAGAAACTCCATAGGTTTCAGTTATTTTATAAAGATCATCCCTTCCATAACGATCATAAGAATAAATAGAAGTGTTAGAAAAATGAAAGAAAAAACCATTGAATGTATAAGAACCTTTGTAAGAGATATAGAGAATGATGAAGTAAGAATTATGATATATTTATAGAGGAACATATCACTTTACTTTATGAATACTGGAAAATATATCTGATGGATATTATGATCATTAGTCAATAAGATAGTATTTTATTATTATTTTTGGTTAAATAGATGTAATTAAGTGACCGTCAGGATTATTTAATGATATAATTTAAATTATATTGCTTATGGATACTGTAAATATATTATATTAGAAATACTTTTTATGATAAATTTATAATTTTTTTATAATATTTATTTTATAAAATAATCTTATAAAACAAAATATAAATCTTTTTATATTTTAATGAAGCCGTAAGTTAATTTTATATTGTTAAAAATGTTTACTATGGTATAAAGATTGTTAATTTCTAATAAATAAGGATTTTTATTTAAGTTCTAAAATTCACATATTTATATAAATATTATTATAATATAAATTTCATTTTTTTGACTCATGGCATCAAAATTACCCAATGGTTAATTTTTTGGAATTTCCATACAATGTTGATTTTTTGGTGGAAGAATGAAAATTACCCTTTTATGAGCACTAGGATTTTATGACTACATTAATATGTTATCAGGATTAAAACATTTATAAAAAAATTAATCAACCAATATTACATTTAATAATTATAAAAATCAGTGTAAAATAATAATTTAAATTTATAAATAAATAATTTAAAATTTTTAATCCAAAAATTGTATTTTGTGAGATATAAATTATTTTTTGTTTATGTGAATCGAATGGGTTGGTTAGAAGGAAAGTTTATATTTAGTAAGGAGTTTAACTTCCACCAAAACTCTTTCATTAATTAATACTCTTTAAAATTGGTTGTAATTCATTGCACCAACAAGTTGTTAACTTGTATAATAAAATAGAAACTATTTAATCTTTTAATGCTGCTACTCCTCAAGTATAAATACCCCCATTACCTCATCACATTTAACAAAAAAAATACTTTGAGAATTAATTATCTCTAAATATCCCTTTCCAGATTATCTCTGAGGTGGTTCCAAGGCATTAAGGAGTCCCTCTCTAGCATTAAGAAGAATCCTCCCAAGGTAAGGGTCTTCAATCATAATATTTCCTTTTCATGTTCATTACATTTATTATATTTTTTTAGTATTAACATGATTTTTATTCCTTGATATTTTCTTAAATTTTATATTTTTTAAATTATATATTATTTATTCACTCTCATATAGCATTTTTCTAAGTCGTTATTATGCTGAATTATGGGTCCAAAAGATTCCTCTTTCATTTTAGAGTTCATTGCCTTTTTATATTATCTTTTTAAATTTAATTTCTTGTATAATTTCATGTATATTTATCAATATAATTATATTATATTTTATATGTTTTAAAAATAAGTTTATTTGTTCAATCTCATTATATCCTTTATCAAGTCATTATAATACATGGACTATCCCATAGCCAAAAAACAATCCTAAAATTTCGGTATAGTAAGATCTGTGTGGTTTTTCATGAAATTAAATCCCAATATAGATACTAAAAGTGGATATGGATATGGAATAGTTATAACTAGGGTTAATAACCACAAAAAGGGAACATTGGACTTTGAATTAATCGTCACCTGGTTCACGACAACGGGCCGTTCTGCACACCCAATTTGACACTTCTATGGGGTATGCTTTGGTTAATTTACATAAACATTACAAAACCATTATGAAGGATTTATCTATCATTGCATTGGTATCTTAACATTTCAAATAATTGTATTTGGCTACTTATACACTTAAATCATCTTTCTCTTTGTAAAAACCCAATAACTATAATGTTTTTTCCTTCACTTTTCAAGGGTGTTTATTTGTAAATTTAGGAAATACCTATTCTATTCCATAATGAATTTAAAATAGATATATTCATTAATTCTTTTATTTGGGAAAATAATTTCATATTATATAATTAATTTCTCTATATTGTGAATTATTATTAGATATGCATAATTGCGCAGTTATTCTATGTATTTATGTTGATCATTATTTCAAAATTATGACATGTAATCTATTTTTAAGAGATGGAATGCATTGTAATTGTATATGAAGGGATGGGAATAGAATTATACAGCCCTATAGTGCACTAGTTTTCCTCAGAAGACAACTAAGATAGGGTAATGGTAGAAAATATACCCTTTATTTAAGATATATTATCATAAAACCATGATATCATGTTTAAGATGTCTTTTCATAAGGCTTTGATGATATGTTTAAGATGTACAACATTATGTATTTACATTCACTATATGATTAGTTATTGATATCTTGACATCAATTCATTTATATTTTGGCCATGGAATTATTTAAGCTCTTAATTATTGATATCTTGTTATATTATCCATGTATTTATTCATACTATAACTTTCATTTGATATGGAATAATTCAGTTTATTTATTCAAGTCTCCCATCACTATATTATTAGTTATTAATATCCTTAAATATATAAATGTTTATGTATTCTATGGATTTATTTATTATCCTAGTTTCATTTCATATGAAATAAATCAGTTTATATAATCATGCCATAATAAATTTTTTATATATTATTCCATTACTGAGCATCTGAGATCAACCATTATATTATTTCCCATTTTCCATATGAATCCAAGAGGAGTAATATGTATGAAAATTGGATTTTACGGAGAATAATAATGTTTTTCATTTTTCTAGATGATTTAATATTAATTTCAATGTATTGAAAACCACATTTATGTATCTAGTTTCATAAGGATACTAAACTGTTGTATCCTATGTATTTTGATCTATTTAAAAATGAAATAAAACAACTACCAGCTCAATAGTTCTAGAGTTTTTGTTGTTATAATCTGGATGAATTTTAGGTGGAGTCTTGGGAGGAGTAATTATAGATATGGACAAAAAAATTAAGGAATTCTAATATTAGATTGATCTATTTCTATTTTGGGGTATTTCAAAATTTTAATTCTAAAAATATTTAAATTTATTTATTTCAAAATTCATACACTCAGTAAAAGTTTATATAGGATTGGATTAAATTATTTATGATTCCACTAAATTATTACATCATATGATGAAGTCATACATGTCCTGGAGTCTTATTGGTTTAAAAAATATAAAAATAATAATCTATGTGTGGAATAGGTCAAAGTCTTATCTGGGGTGAAATTCATAGATATCTGATAATTCATTTTCATTTTCATTGAACTTCTCATGATACATAATAAAATTATAAACAAATAGGGTTCAAGTCATTCCATTGATAGATTTTGAAAAACTCAAAAGTCATACATGATAAGAATGTTATACATGTATAGAAATTCATATGGTTGATCTAGGAAAGTACTACGCACCATTGGAAAATTCTAATGTGAATCCAGAAAAACTCATGTGTGTTGTTACTTTGTCTAATTTTCAACCTCGGACCCATAATTCATAAAATAAAATATAATCTATGTAGGCTATGATAAGATAATACAAAATTGATTTAATAAAATGAAAATTAGAATTATATTTTTCTTTTCATTTTAACCAAGGAGTTCAAAACATCAATGTACAACATTTAATTAATTCCAGAAATTAATAAAAAAATAAAAAAACATGATTTAAACCATTTTACAATTTTCTTCATCATTTCCAAAATTCACAAAAAATGTGACGATTACCAGGGTTTTATACTAATTGTGGCGTTAATTATCATTGGAAAATATATTATTATTATGAAAATATTGGCTCTCATCATGATCCTTAAGAAATCACACACAAATGATATAAAAACTATTTTAATATAATGGATTAAAATCATAAGAAACCAAAATCGTATATAAGAACATGTTTGGTAGATTGGTAACGAACCTCAAATTTTGTAAATAGATACTTGATCCCTATTCCATTGATAATTCCAAACCAAATATCAACTATCATAAGATCATTATAAAAGAGTTATTTAAATTATAAAGAATGATTTTAATTCCAAATATATACGAATAATTACAACAAATCTTTACATAGGAATTATTATTAATATTTCGCTAACCTTGGATGAATTAAACTAAATATCATAGTATGTCAATAATATACCTCCTAAAATGCATGATATCATATATATATATATAATCAATTTAAAAAATTTAAATGGGATTTTAAAATATTGATACCTAAAATTTTCATATTTATTAATACATAAAATATTGTATTAATTAAACAAATGAATATAATCTAAATTTAACTTAAGTCCTATGAACACTTAATAATTAATTCCATGAAAATATACACATTATATAGTGATCACATCTACAAAAAAAGTTTTAGTGTAATCTAATGTTATTTTGACACAACACTAATATTGATTTTGAGAGTTATTTACCCAAATAATTATTTGTAAATAAAATTAATACAATTCCATTTTAAAATAATCCTTAAAATAGTTTTAAATACATAAATTACTTGAAATTAGATATGAAACACTATTTAATATACACAGTTTCTTTTTTATATAAAAAATATTCAATTTATCCCATAAATATTTATTACACCAGGACATGGTTTCATAGAAATGTCATTTTTTACAATGTAATTGTATCACATGACTAGATTTTCTAGAAATCATATTTCTATATCATAGAAATATTATTAATTCATGACATATAATTATTAGGTATTATTATAATTTATTTTTATAATTATTTCCATGGGTTTTTTTTAAACCATAATATGAAATTGATGAATTTAATATAAACTGTGCTGTTTTTTATAAACCATTCTGTAATCCCCAAAAATCATACCAATTCCTTCTTAGTTTCTCAAATTTCACCTATAAATACTTCTAATCCTTCATCAAAATGAATTTGATTCCATGGATTAGTTTTTTACGTATGAAATAAAAAATTTACACAACAAAATAATAATAAATCCCTATCAGTAATATTTTTTTGGAGAGGAACTGATAAACATAAATGAACCCCAAAATTATAAAAATACATGTAATATTATTTATTGAGTTTCATATCTTCATTTTGAAATATGTTTTATGAATATCTCTATATGTTAATTAAAGTAATGACACCTTCATATGTTATCCACATACTTTTTTGGATAAATGATCTAATTAGTTGGACCATTCTTCTACTCATTACATATAATATAATTTGGTGTAAGTAATGTATAAAATATAGATAGAGTTTCATATTCATATATTTTCATGTAATAAAGTGTTAAATAATCATTATATTGAAATCATGGTTTAAACCAATATTGATAATAAAAATTTACCTAGTAAAGTAATATTTTTAGAATTCCGATAAATTTGAAAATTCTTATAGAGTAAATGATTGAATGTTATTGTAGTGTTTTACCATCGGTTTAACTTGCTTAAAATTAAATATGTCATTTAGTCATTCCACATCATCCCATTATTTATACACATGACAATGAAAACAAAATAAGTTTAATAATGAAAATTATATCATATTTCTTGATGAATCATACAACTTGTATTAATTAAACATTACATACTATCAAATATAATGTGGATAATTTCACCACACCTTAGAGAGATTTAGGGAATAATTTCTTTATATATTTCATCACCTATAAATAAAATTCTAATACAAAAAATATATGGTCTAAAATATTAATGTTACATATGAACTACTTCTTTTTTATTTTTTGAAAATTATATATAATACATTTATAATTTATTTAAAATATGTTTTTGTCTAGAACCACCCATCAATAAGTCTCAACATGAACCTCATGGGAAAAAAGGTCTAGAACATCCCAATTTATAAAGAACACTTGATAATTATGTATCTGAATTGAGAAGAAAAAATAAAATCATTTATTAATAAAATATTACACACTACCAAAAAAATAAACTTCTATAAATGAACTAAATAATTTAAATAAACTAAAGAAATGATTACAAGAGATTACATGGTTATGAATTATACATACTCCATGGGAGAAAAATTCTACTTTATTTATACTAATGGAGGAATAATATTTACATTTTAGTAAATTTCCAAATTTACCCAACCCCACCTATTTGTATTGGGTCCCAACTAGTGAAATTATTTTCACCATCTCCTTAAGTTTGAAGATGACCACTAATTTGAATATTGGAACTGATTGAATACCATCACCTTAACTAGATCATCCATTGAATAGTGAACATAACTTTTATGAATCATTGCCATGATTTTGATATTTCCTTGGGAAATATTTATTTACTTTAGCATATCAACATATTCATATAATATATATTTTACTTCTTCACTATCATTATCTAGAATTGGTTCCATGCAACCTGGTTAGGAAAAAATTGATTTCTGAACATTACTACCTCTGTTAGTGTTCTATTGTCACAAAACTACCTCAAAATCTAAATCCCAAGTTCTATATTCTTTTATTATAGAATTAAATAAATTGAATCATGAAAGGAATATTCAAACATTCATAAAAATCTTACACTTAAAGACTTATTTCAAGGATTTAAGGAAACTGTCAAAACATAGGAAAATTTTGGAAACATCATCACCTATAAAAATTCCAGTGTCTCTATCACATATTCCTATCACCCAGGTCCTACTAAGTCACAATGTTTACTCATTCATTCCAAGAATAATACCATGGTATATATTGCAGTCGTATTCTGGCCACTATCGATCTTCAATAGTTCTCACACTCCTTCCTCAAGAGGCTTTCATATGAATTACTACTTTAGCTCAATGTTTTTAATCCAAGAATAAAACACCAGACACTTCACCAGATGAATATCAATATACCCATCACAAAACAAAAACCCATTTTCCTAAATCCTTTTGAGTTGTTCTAATAATCATTTCCATGAAGACCACATACTCTTCTTCTATACTTGAATGTGAAACTACCAATAGTAGTCGTGATATCCAAATTATTGTTATCTCTCTAAACATGAACAAAAAACCCATGGTAATATTCCATGAATACATATCTCCCCCAATATAGACACAAATATAATATTGTAATAATTCATCCATTCTGAATTAAAGAGATAGTTTTTTTGTTTCATTGAGATATTATAAAATCTAGTACATGACTTCCCATGATCTCTTTTGTGATTCACCATATACCAACTGAAAGATATGACTATATTAATAATGTATAGCCCCATAAAAAACTCATAATCATCGCACTACCAATGCATGATATATACCAAAACATCTCTATGTGATTGGTTTCATCATACATTTTTTGTGTTTTATCTTTAGATAAGTTTAATATTTCATCCAATTGGGAGGTCACAGGTTTCCACACAAACATTCCAAATATTACAATGGTCTTATGGATATAAATATTTTCGGATAGAACCAATACTATATTCTTATATTCCATCTTGACCTATATCCCCAAAATATGATTTGATTCACCAAGAACCGTTATCTAAATTCTTCTATAAAAATCAACAATTAAGTCCTAATTATGATCTATTTATGAACATTCTAGGAGAATATCATCCTTTTACAAGAAAATTATAACATAAATTATTTCATTTTAGACCATATATAAATATAAATGATTATTTTTTATCAATAAAAAACTTTCTTATCTATAAATTAATTACACATATGGTTTCACTTCCTCAGTTATTTCTTTGAACCATACATGATTAGATTCATCTATCAAACCAGTCCTTTATTAAATTTATCTATGAATGTCGTTGGTTAAAACATATATATCTCCTCCTTTAAATATTCTTGAATTAATTTTATTTTTCAATATAACTATTAATGATGTAATCCTTCTAATCCCATCATACTTTTTAATGTAATGATAGTTGTATTCTTGACCAAAATAGAATAAATTATCAAGAAATATATACCTCTATGTTTTTGAAAACATTTTATAACTATCTTGGACTTGTTCCATTTTATATAATATGAATTATTTTTTAACTAGTATACCCTTTTTTATATAAAATTCTCATTAATTATTCTAATTCCATCAACTCATAGTTTTTTTTCATTAAATGAATCTATTTCCCCTTCTGTAGATACCTATGTCTTTTTAAGAATCACTAAGAATCACAACTTCTTACAAGCTCTCAAGTTCTCCTATTTTCATTAGAATCATTTATTGCTGATAAGTTTTAAACCTTTAAAATAATAACTTTACCCTGATAGACTTCCTCAATTCTAGTTGAGCTTCCATTCCTTCTGAAACTGCATCTTCTAGAATAATTCCACATGCTTCTGAAGTCTCAATGTTTTTCAGAACATTTTTACTTGTTAGATAATTTGGAATTGCAATAGTACTTAAAAATTATAGAACATAAACTATTTCAATTAGATCACAATAGATATTTTCAGTTTCTTATTTTCTCTAGAATAAATATTACACCATGTTTTATTATTACCATAATATATTTTCATTAAAGAGAACATTTTGAATTTTATTGACATTGTGTTTTTCTTTATTCTAGAGTAAAAACCCATTTTTTTCATCACCACACCATTCAAAGAAAAATTATCATGACTTTTTTCTTCAATCCAAACCCTATTCATGGAATCAATATGGATAAATTTGAGACATCCCAAAAAATTAATGTAAGAAACGCCAATTGATTTCCTAGAACGTAGTTATTCCAAAATCTCTTTTCCCGTAGGATAGGAAGGACATATGATAATGAGATAAGAATAATAATTGATATAATAAAACCAAAATTACATAGGGTACCCTACCAAAAAACTTATGATTAGTTCTTTCTCATTCATTTTTGTATGCATCTAGTTTACCATATCATTTTTTACTAGTGTCCCAGGTACAATATCCCCAAACCTAATTCTTTTTCTCCATAATAAATTCTAGAATCCCAAATAACTTCACTCAAATCCATTTTAAAACAATACATACTTTTGATTATTTTTAGACTCTTTCTCCATAAAGACTCTATATTAATGAATGAATATAAAAAACTTGGTTTTTATTATGGAACTATACACATAACTTCTAAGTTGAATCATCAATGAAGGAACCAAAATATAATGAACCACTAAGATAACACGCTAGATAAGGCACCAAAACATCTTTATATATGATATTAAAATTTTAAGATTTATATTCCATTCTATTTCTAACAAATTAATCCTTTATAAAAATTCCTAGAACATAAATCTCACATGTTCCAAAATTCATGTGATTGAGCTTCAGTACTCCTTTGTCCACTAAGAATCACATGTTATTATTACGTAAGTTTCCAAGATGAAATTCCACAACTCTATACATTCAAAAAAAAACTTTTTAAAATAATCATTTCTTTAAATGATATTCCAATTAGATAAAACATTCAATCATTGACTCCTCTGTCTACCACCATTGATCTATGAGTGATCATGCATAATCCACCAAAAAAGTTTTTTACAAAAATCTATTCCATAAATATTACTTATGAACATTAATTTCTTCTATAATGTTTATATATTTAAAATTCCTCATAACTATAGAAATATTTTGTTTTACTTTCATACTTTAACATCACCTTTACCTATAATATTGAGAGCCCCATCATCCACATGATTAACTAATCCAAATCTTCCAAAAACATAATTGGTCATATTTATCTCCCAATAAGAAAATTAAATTATTCTATATAATAAATGATATATGACTCCAATGGAATATTGAAAATGATTAATAAACTATTCTCTCTAGAAGTTTCATTAATTTTTAGAACTTCTAGAATTTCCCCTTTTGGAATTAACTCCATAATCCCTATAATCCTTATTCATGTGCATATTATTCCCACAATTATATCATATATGCCTTGTTATATTCAATATACCTTGACTTAGGTCCCTATTTTTTATACTTTATTCTAATCTTTTCATTGAACAGAATGTCCTCTACCATCCACATTGAGTGTATTTTTGACTGGTTCCTTACCTCCTCCTAATTTCTTTATTTAGATTGAGATCATGAATGTCATTAAACACTATATCAGTCATAACATAATAATTTTTCATAATGGTAGCCATAAAATCCCAAAAATATAGTATTACTAATAGTAATAAAAAATCCTACACTAGATATATAAACATCACTACTAGAGATTCCAACTAAATTTAAATCATGTTGAATATTTGAACTTGATAAACCCCTAGTATTACTTCTAACACCTTATTGATAAATAACCTAAATATTATGAAAACATTATTTATAGTTTTTGGCTTATCATACTTATCATCTTGATCCATTATTATTTCTCCAATTTTCTTCACTTTCTATATGTTATATGAAACATTACATACTAATAACATTCATATCACATCATGTGAATTCCTATAAATCCTTTCACATTCCACTTTATCCATTTCCTTTTGTTTTAATCCTTTTAATATATTTTTTATGTTATTTTGAAGTATATAATCCACCATATGTATCCTATAGATTTTTAATTCAATCATATTGAACTTATCAATATGAACATTTCCTTATTCTCAAGTCATTCATTATGAGATAGATAACTCCTATTGAAACAAAAAACAAATAGAAAATAATTTAATCAAAGAGTATGATATTGAGTGCCCTGATCCTTGTTAAATGATAAGCTATATTTCCATTTATTGGGTATGAGACCACCAATCTTGGAGTATCCACTAGAACCAAAATCACATAATAAATAGTTTCATGACACTTGTTAGTGTATAACTATAAAATAATCTTACTATTACCTATGTATATAAATTTAATGCTAAATAGAAAAGATAATTTTCACTATTTAATTATTCATGAAATATTATATTAAAAAATGTAATATTTTATGTAAAAAAATATAGACTATTCATATTTATTAAAAGTGTTGAAATAAACTGAATAAAAATCATGTTTGGTATGAAAGTAAAATATGTTGTAAAATAGAGCATTGTAAGAAGTACAAATGCATGTTTATATGTATGTGAAGTATGTTTATAATTATTTTTACACAACTTACAACTATATTTTAACAAAACTAATAAAAAAGTAAACTTAAATTTTTTTTTAATGACATCAATTAAAATATAAGAATTGTGATTTTTTAAAAACATATTTTGAACTAAAAATGGATTTAAATATCTAGTTGTAGATAAATATACCATTGGGAAATAGTAGATTTATATACCTATCATTTCCAATTGTGGATTGATATATTGTTGATGTACAATGGTGGATTGATCTACCATTGATGTAAAATGGTGGATTGTTCTCCCAATGATGTCCAATGGTTTACTGATCTATAACTAATGATTGTTGGTGGATTGATCTACCATTGGTACAATGATTATTTAATGATATAAAAATATAAAAAGATATACTATTGAATCAAGAAAATATCTCAACATTTTTACGGAGATCCTATAGTGAAGTAATATACTTCCATGCCTCTATGAAGAAGGATCTACTGATAGAGTTAGAGAATTGTTTATCTACTGATGGTTTTAAGGAGATCTACTGGTGGATATCCAATGGTATATTGTTATACCATCGATCAATGATATATAATAGTGAAGGAAACATAAAATATCTGACTTTTATAGATATTCGACACAAAACAATGTTCTTTTGTTAGAGTGATCTACTAGTGAATATAAATCTACCGATGGAAGTGATATCTACCTACAAAAAATGATATACTTGTGGATGTACAATGGATTACCATTTAAATAATATATCAATTACCAAGTGGTTGATGGAAAATATACCATTGATGGGAATGTACCAACATATTAAAAGGAGTGACAGATTAAATTATAGATTATATAACCATTTAACAAGACAAAAATAACACATTTAAGTTATCTGCCAGAATAAGGTGATCTAATAGAGTAATAGGACCTATCATTGGATGAACAGTTGGTTTTGCCATCAGGTTTCACAAAACTATAACCATTTTATAAGGAGAATATTGGTGTCATGTGGTTGTTGAAATATTTACCGAAGAAGACAACCTAAGTGAAGGAACATTCATGTCATGAAACAATACTATTTATATAATGGAAATCACGAATTTAAAGTGATAAAGATGGGAGATGAAAGGAAAAAATATGAGAAAGTTAAAAAATGAGAATAATGGGAAATCAAACATAGAATATGAGTTCAAAAAAATGATCATACGGTTTCAACTAATATGATATGATAGCTGAAATCATGTCTATGATTTAAGAGTGGATTAAAAATAAAAAAAAAGTTCATTTATCAAAAATTAGATATGTGGTTGGTCGAACCAGAAGTATAATATAAAACACATGCACTACCCCATTAGAGCTATTAGTGGGGGGTCACCACCCACACACTAATCATCCCCATAAGTTCCACAATCTAGCAGGCATTTATCCCAATCCATGCATGCTCTACGGGCCTTATACATAGGCATGGTCTCCTTAGTCCTATACACAACCTAGATCCCCTCATCTTATATATGGGCTACCTATGGAAGTCCCTCCCAAAGATTTAACCCTTTGGGTGTCTGAAGAGTTGTTGAGGGCTAGCCTTTGTGGATCAAATAGAATGGCCCAAATTTTTAATAAAGGAAAAAACATAAAAAAATAGTATTAAAAAATTATGAAAATTTAAAAATATAATAATCATTAAAAAATTCACATCATTAAAATATTTTCCTAAGAACTCCAAATTTCAATGATTAAAATTCACTACTGTACATATAAAATGAAAATTTTTTAATAATAATTTTGAGTTTTTAAATAACATGATGAGAGGGTAATTTATAAAAACATATTATATATTAAAGTATTAAATCCAATTATAGATACTAATAAAATCCCCCTTTTATAAATTACAAGGCATAACATTTATTAAATTTTCAAAAAAAATCCCCCCCCCCCACCTTGTAAATTTATCTAAAAGTATATTGGATTTAATTTAATTAAAGAGACTCCATATTAATAAAAATAAACTGCTTAAAAGTAAGAGAGTTTTATATTTCCATAAGTGTGGTCAAATAGTTATATTATTCAATTAATATATATTATAAATAGATTAATAATTATTAAAATCATTTTAATGAGTAAATAGTTTTCTCAAAATTGTAACTATACATAAAATAAAAATTTAGGATTCTAGAATTCACAATTCAAATTTAATTTTATCATATTTAACAGAGTCTAATGAAAATGTTAAAATGCCATCTAATTGATTTTTAATAGAAACAAATTCTAAACATATATCACATTTGTTTATATTATCCCGAAAGAAAATAAAACCGAACATCGATCTATTTTTTTCAATATTGTTGAAGATGGTTTTTTGAAACTGAAATAGAACATGAGTTATACCAGAAAAGCGTAACATTATGTAAATGTATATTAAAATCATACAATTATTGTTTAATCTATATAATTTGAGAATAAAAACTAGAAATAGAAAAATTTTCAGCCTCAAATTTTTCTAAAGCTACTAATATTTTTTTCTTATGAATCCATGGAATTAAACTTTTTCCAAAAAAATGACACATGCTAATACTTTTTTTATCAAGTTAAAAATCTCCAAAGTCTGAATCTGATTAAGATATTAAATCAAAACAATTATCATTAGAATATATAAATCCAATAAAACATTTCCCTTGATATATCTAATTAATCATTTATCATATTTAAGATAACTTTCTTTATTTTTTGATTAAAACCTAGAACACAAACTAAATGATAAAATTATTTCTAGTATATAAGCAGTGAGATATAGTAGACTGTCTATCATACCTCTAAACAGTTTAATATTAACATACTTTCCAAACTCATCTGAGTACAATTTTTAATTAGTAATCATTATTGTTTTCATACTCTTACTAGAATCAACTCCAAACCACTTTACTATTTCTTTAGAATATTAAGCTTGATTTAATAAAATACCATTTTTTTTATTGATTGATTTGAAGGATAAGGAAAAAATGTTAGTTATCCCATTAAAATCATGTGAAATTAACTTTTCATCTAATTATAAAAATAATAATAAAATAAATAATTTGTAAGCCAAATATTATACAATCAACAAAAATACATATAATTGGTATATCATTTGAAACACTTTTATAAACAAGGATTGATCAAACTTATCCTTAAAAACTAATTTTTAATAAAAACTATGCTAGTATTTTATACAATGTTCTTGGATATTTCTTAAGACCATATAAGGATTTATTAATTTTAAAAACATCATTTAGAAACATATAGTTTTCAAATCCTTAGGGTTTATTAACATAGACATCCTTTGAAATAATTCCATTTTAAAAGGAAATTTTTACATTCATTTGAAATAATTTGATGTTTTGAAAAAAAAGAATAAGATAATATAATTATAATTGATTCTATCCTAGAAATAGCAGAAAAATAATATTCATATTAAATTCCTACTTTCAGATAATAATACTGAGATACAATTCTTGATTTATTTTTAAATATATTTCTAGTTTCATTATGTTTATTACAAAAATAACATTTAGTTATTAAATCAGGTTTATCTTTTTCAAAAGAAACTGTATCCCACAGTTTATTCCATTAAATTTTATTTAATTCCTCATGAATAGAATTAATCCAATAAAAATCAATTAAAGAATTTTCAAAATTAATAGGAAAAAATCAGCAATAGAAGAAGAGTTTTCACTGTAAAGTAAAACGAATTTTCTAGTTTGAATATCATATTCTACATTACGAATTACAATTTTAATAAGATGATATTTATGTTCTTTCCATTCCATTTGATCAGTTTGATAAGATATATATTCCCCCTCAATGGATTCATTCTCATTATCTTGGTCATTCATTTCACTGAAATTAAATTCCCTGAATTCATTATTTTACTTATTTTATTTATAATCCTACTTATTAGAATTATTTTCATTAAACATAATATGCACATATTCTTCAACAACTAATTTTTTCTTATTTTAAACTCTATGATATTTTATAGTATTTTAATATCATAACAGTAACCCTTCATGTCATTTAGTATTGAACTTTTCTAAATTATCATTTTTATTTAAATTATATATTTTATAGCCAAATACCCTAAAATATCCAACGTTAGGTTTAAACCCATTAAAAAGTTTTAAAAGGGTCTTATTTGGGAATGGTAAAATAGAAACTCTATTTAAAATAGGTAATGATATATTTACATCTTCATCCAAAATGTATTTAGGTACACTAAATTTCTTTAGCACTGATAAAACCATTTATTGAATAGATATGTTCTTTCTTTCTACAACAACATTATGTTGTGGGGTCCTAGGGGCTGATAAATAATGTTTATATCCATTTTCTTCACAAAATATATCAAATTAAAAGTACAAAAATCCACCACCTCTATCACTTTTTATGTAGGTGATTGAATTATTTTTTGTGTTTTGAATACGTTTACAAAAAGAATTTTTTTTCCAAAGTTTCATTTATATAACATTAAAAATAAATTCAAAAGAATCTATTGTACTCATCTACAATTATAAATACATACTTATTTCCACTAAAATTAATATATTTTATAGTCCCAAACAAGGAAATATTTAATAATTATAAACATATATATGTACGGACATCATTTATAAATTTAAATATTTCTTTTTTATACCTTTTAAACTCGAATCACACATGAAGTACTTACTTGTATATGACTACAGAAGTTCTAAAACCTATTAATGATTTGAAATTTTTTTAAATGATCTAATTTTTCCATGCCTAAGCCTCCTATTCTATAGAATTTCATCTAATTCTACATAATTCAGCCACTTAACATTTTGTTTAGTTTCATTAGAGAAATAAAATGTGTATACATTTTATTTCTATTTTTAGAAAATAAAATAAAATAGAACAATAAGCTTATCATTTTTAAATGTAACATTTAGTCCATAATCATAAAATTATGATATATATATATTATGTTTTAAACCAAGTACATATAATACTTTTGAAATGAAAATCACCAATTTCATCAATAAATTTAATATAACCTTTAGAGTTGTCTCCAAATGTGACAAGGCCACCATCACATGAACTGAATGATAGAAATTTGGAAATATCATAGGTCATGTGTCTGGATCAGTCACTTTCTAAATACAATGATTCATTGATACTTTTAAGTCATATTTTATGAAATTAAACAATCAAGTAGACAATTTTTGTAACCATGATAACATGGGTCCAACTGGATTAGTATTGAAAAAATTTAGAAGACAAATTGATTTAAAGAATTAATTAGTGTGGAAATTAGAAAATAAATCTCTATTAACCAATGTTCTAGTATTCCCATATGATTTTTCAAATCTTATAGAACAATAATTTTCATAATTCCCTTACATTCTAAATTTAAAATAGGTTACACTATGAATTCTTCCTTTTGAGATTTTAACAAAAGTTACTCTTACATAATCTTATTATTAAACTATTATATCCAAAACCATTCTTATTAGAATTAATTTTTATTAAAGAAATAATATTATGATATTTTTCATTAAATTTAAAAAATGTATACAAATTATATTTTAGAATAAAAAAATTCGTTTTCAAATCTATATTTTATTTTTGATTAGCTACTAAATATGTAAGAACAATTTCATTAGATCTAGAAGTTATGTTTCTTACATTTTCATTTTCTTGAATAAATTTATGAAAATAATTTTCAACATTATTTAAATAATCCAAAACGAAATTGAATCTTCTTTCTTGATCTTTATCATTCACAGCCAATTTTTTTAACCTTTTCATTTTCTTTTTTCAGTTTTATCAACTCAGAATAAAATTTATCATTAAATTAATCGTTTTGGGAAGAAAATATTTTCATATTATCACATTCCATTTTTAATTTTTCATTTTCTTTAATCTCATTCTTATTTATAATTTTTATGTTAGTATAATTTTTAAATTTGGAATTCACAAAATCAAAATGCAAACATGAATCAAAAACATTTTTAATTTCATTTTTAGATAAAGAATGGTGATCTAAATTTTCAGGAGTTATTGACTGAGTAATGAGTGAATCATTTTCCTCACACTACATAACCATCCTATTCACATCCAAAATCACTACTTGAGTCAGAACTATATGTGCATCCTCAATCTCCAAGAAAATATTTCTTTTATTTTCTTCTTTTCTATTTTTATTTCTATAGAAGGTTAAGTTTTGGGGTGTCGGTTATTATGTTTCTTTTTATCCCTCACTCAAAAACTATTAATTCCAAAACATCTATATTATTACTGGTATTACCTTTATTATAGTATTTCCTATAATTCCTAATTAAATTATTCTTTACACCTTTATTTTTCATGAAATTAAAAAACTTATTACTAAATTCATCCATTTCCATGCCACTTTCATGGAACTCATATTCAAATGCACTAGATGTACCAATTAAATTTTACTTAAATTCTATACCTTTTCTCTTTTTATGCTTCTAATCTGTAATATTTTTCAGACCTAACTCATTATGGAGAAGAGAACATATTTATTAAATTAATTTATACTCTTTAAAATTATTACTCTCATCAATGAACACATTCTTTGCATGCCACGTTATTGGAAGAGCTCACAGTACTCTTTCCTCTTGAGTTTTTTCATCCAAAAAATCTCTAGGAGCACTCATACCATTAGTAATACTAATAAAACTATGGAACATCTAGTTTATTTACTCTTAATCTCCCATGTTGATGTAATGGAATTCATATTAGAGAATTCCTAGATTATTTCTCTTAAGCTTTTCAGTCCCATAATGTGTCACTTGAAGTATCACCCATATATCATGGTCTATCTTACAAGATGAAACATGCCTATAGACAATTTTACTTATAGTAAAGTACCAAATATTTTTAAAATTTATAAATAAAAACACATTTTACCGTGTTTTTACCTATAAGTATCTAATAATCAACTTTGGGTAGCTCATATAGCTTATCCATGGTATTCTAGTGATCCATACTTAAATATTTTCATTATTATTCCATTTTGTGTAGACATTATCTATATTCACATATATCAAAGAATGGGGTTTTTTGTGGAACCTATCAATCATTCTAATTTACACCTTCCATTATAAAATAAACATTTTCTTTTATTCTTTGGACAATGAAGTCTAGGATATCAGGTAATTATAGAGATAAAAATAAACAATGGAAATAATTAGGTAGGATAACTATCCTTTAATGAAGTTCCTACCCTTTAATATCAGTTTTTTGATTAATTGTGATGGAAATAATGACAATAGGGGGTGAATATTCATTTAAAAAATTTATAGAAAAACAATCAAAGTTTATAAAATAAATATTTATAGTGAGTGTTGTTTTCATTAAATGAGTTTTTGTATAAATAAAAATAAAGAACATAAAAATTTATAGTGGTTTAGATCAAAAATATCATATTCCACTCCTCAACCTTTTTTACTCCTAGATAAGATATGTACCCACTAAGAAGATCACTTTTAATTGTGTGGGAATATATTACAAACACTACATTTTACATGAACTTAGAGGCACAACCTTGTCTTTTATATGAGTATAAATGGTAGTCTATTAGATGAATATTATTTAGGAGTCACATACCAAACGACATTTTTGGTGATGGAATAACTACACAATGCAAGACATTATTTTTTTGGGAAAAACATAAACCAGAGTTGAATAAAATACAAACATAAGAAATAAATTATTACCTGAATAAAAAAAATTATATAGACTTCAGTATATGAAAAAAAATTGAAGATGTTAAATCTTGATGATAGTTAATCAATTTATTGTAAGGATTTAAAATGTTTAAGTTATTCTATAAATTCATTGAAGTTTCTTGAATGAGTGAGAGCTGCAAGAGTTGTGTCAAATTTGAATAAAAAATAATTCATCAAATGATCTTCAGTGTAATTGTATTTTTTTCATGATGATATCTCTATCAAATTAAACCATGTTTACTAAATCAAAGATATTCCTAAATAGTATACATTTCTAATCTCTTAATGACCCTTTTTAGTGTATAAAAATAATATAATATTACTATTAGCTATGTTTTTTAAACGTTTAACTGAATAAAAAATAGAAATTGATCTCTTTATTTATTCAAAAAATATTTTAATAAAACATTAATATTATAAGTAAAAAAATTATACAATTCATATTTATTATTATAGTAAAAAAAGTAAATAAATATTAAGTTTATTATGACAGTAAAAACTGGTATAAAACTGTAATGTCCTGGTTCCGAAAGCCACCCAGAGGCACCATGTACCCGTTTGGTCACATGGCCTCAAGTGCATTTCCCCGAACGCTAGAATGCCAACTTGCAGTGAGGTCCTTGGGTGTGATAGTTGTGAAACTATGCCTTCATTGGAAGAGTACACAGTAGAAGTGAACAACACCCAATAGCGGAAGCAGTAAATATCCAAAAATAGTAAACAACAGATGACTAATAAATAAACAACTGGAGAATAATATATATAAATGATGCATTATACATATATGTCTAGGAAAGTATCCAAACAAGTCACAATGTTGAACATTGTACTAATCCAAAGTACAAAAAGAAAACAGATGAGCAACTCCCCAGAATCGCAAGCATTAGCATGGTCCTATGCTATCCATCTCCAATGCAATCAAGTACCTGAAGTTGAAGGGCGCTTTGCCTTGTCTATACTTGCAGCAATATAATCTGTTTGGGCCCAAAATTCTGGACCAAAAAGGGTGTGAGACTAAATCCTAGTAGGAAACCACCCGAAGATCTCTGCCTAACAGACAGTGAGTATAAGGCAGGTAAAAGTATTGAAATTAGTAAACAAGGAAGCACTAAGAAGTAAAAAATCCATGGTTTAAGCATTCAAAACACCACACGGAATGTAACAGCAAAATAGATAACACAACAGGTAACCTTTCACAAGCCAACTTGGGTCGACCCTGAACCGTTCACCCAAGACGGCCCGAGACATGGCCCGAGGGGCGTTCCCGACCCCCACGGGCTGGCAACTAGTGCCAGGAATCAAAACTAAACAAGAGGGAACGATTTTTCCCACTAAAAATAAATAAAGCAGTGGAAAATTAGAACAACACCAATTAAATAAATGACACTGAAAAGAAGGAATGATCAGCAACAACCAACTAACCTAGCCACGACCAAAACCCCTCATGACTCTGAGAGTCTCTCACTAGTCTACAACCAACTCTCACCCATGGTGAGCAGGCTTGAGTCAATCCTACAACAGAAACTAAAAACAAGAAAACACTATAGGCGTGAGTATTAAAACTCGGTAGGTGTTCCCAACAAACTATTCCCAATGCACTACCTTTAAATAAAGAAATTTATTAATTCCAGGTTTGAACTATGTTATACAAAATATGGGTTTTACACACACACTTCCATTTGTAAGAAAAGTAACAGTTCATTTCCCTTTTTAATTTAAAACAAGTTTAATGTCTGAAAGGAACAAGTGTATTTCATTTTAAAACATCTCTGTGAGCAATTTAGAAATTTAAATTTTAGTTGCTAGTCAAAGGTAAAACCACACACAACACACCACACACACTATGGGAAATGGAAAAGAAGTGGCACACAGGGTCCGGCAACCAAACTATACCTCTAAAACATCTGCCACATAAAAATAAACACTAAAGAAAACAGGGGTCGAACCTAGGAGGTCATGAACAATCCAGAACATACCATACATGTGACTCATCCTGAAGGCATGCCCTAACTCGATGACGTGATAATACCCTAACGCTCGGCATAGCCCTACATGGACTAACCGAGGGGCCCAATCCCCATAGCAGCAATAACTCAGTATTCCCCTACTATGGGGCCACTATCCAGTGCGTAATCTAAACTAGTGTGGAAATCATTCTCAGAAGATTCACTCACTATGAAAGGTTCCCATGTCAACCCAAGCAAAATAACGGGGTGCGTCCACAATCTAAATCAAGCAGTCATGATGCACAAACATCCCACACATCTCACGAAATCAACGAACACCAAATATAACCCCTTAGTGGGTTTTCCAAAATAATTTATTTTTTTAAAGTGTCAAACGGGCCTTCACCAATTTTATAGAAAAACCCCATTTCTCAAGTAAACCCAAAACACTTGTTCAGAATAAATCATTTATCTTTAAAACTAGAACTACATTTGAAATTCCGTGAATTCTTTTTAAAGGCCAAATTAAAATTCCTTCAATACTGGGTGTCTGCTCATCAAGATAATGTTTCAAGTGTCGTGTATAAAATGAACGGCTCTTTTTACAAAAAATAATAATTTTAAAATTAATTATCTTATATCATTTCTCATTAATTAAAATTAATAAAATATCAAGCAATTAATAAATTTTGAATTTAAAGGCGAGTGCAGTGGGGGACCTACCTCAGCTCGTAGTCCAAACACAAAGGTGTGACATGCCTCGCGTAGGCATACAAGCAATCACAAGCTGATGACAGCAATATCACAGGGCTACCTTGCGAACGCGCTGCAATAAATGCATAAAACTAAAATCACAGAAATACGGACTTAAAACAATCCAAACAAGAAAACAATGCGAATGACTCACCTCGACACATTTTCCAAACACAACTCACACCATCAACATCATTTATTAGGCCACTCTAAAAATCTGAAAAGTGTTAACAAAACCACACGACGCCAAGCCAACGACCCATTTCAAGAAAACACTTAAGAGTGAAAAACCAGAAAAAAGTGCATGCCACTATGAAATATACATTTAATGCGTGTGAACCTAAACACATTTTAAAAACCCAACTCGAAGCCTGATAATTATTTAATAAACTTTTTAAAACTTTAAAAAACAATTTTGAAAAGCGTACCATGACTTTAAGCATACGAAACCAATTTAAAACCCTTAAAACACTTTTATGATAAAATTCAAATCAACTCATTTATAAAACACAATTCTCAACCCTAGTATATTTTAATAAACTAGCTACATGATTTAATAAATCACTATTTGATAGCACAAAATATATTTCATCAAAACCGCATCATAATAGATAAGAACATACCACTTCAAAAATCAAACACATAACAAACTCTATAGAAAAATATATTTTTGCAGCACAAAAAAATCATTTAATAAATCAGTTAGACAATTAATAGAACATTCTCATGGTGTGCAACAATGTTTTACCACAAAATTACACTCAAATATGTGAAGAAACTCAACAAATTCTAAAAATAAACATTTCACCAAAAAAAAATTAAATAACATTATAATTTAATTAAACGCGCAAATTAATTGATCAAAAAATTCAAATAGGTGGAATCTCCTACCTCAAATGTGGGAGGACCACTCGAAAATGGTGAGAAACCTCATTCTCACCATGACCGCACCTACGGGAATCCAAAACCACCATACGAAATGTAATCGTACCAACTAAAACAAGATTAACCCTTGAAAAACAAACCATAAAAATATTTAACATCTAAAACAACGAAAAAATACAACGGGGGGGGGGGTTGCGGATCGGCTTTTTGAAGGGAACGATGGGGTAGCGCCAGTGAGAGAATTGGATGGAGGTCGGGTTGTGTGATGCCAGATCTGGTGTGGCTGGTGGGTGTGAGGTCGGAGCAGGCAAGGGAGCGGGAGGTGACGGCCTGGACAAGGGGGAGTAGTTGTCTTGAGAATGGGGAAGGGTAATGGGGTGTCGTCGGCCGGATAGAGCAGGGGCAGCAGGAGGCGGAGCAGGCAGGAGGGGATGGTGGCGGCAAGGATGCAAGGCGGAGGCCAGGGAGGGGTTAGCACATGCGGCAACCAGGATCCATAGGCGAGGCCCGCTGAAGGTCTTGGAGGGACACACGGGGAGCGGCGTGAGGGGGGGATGAGGCCGGCAGGCGACTGCCGGGCGAGAGGATGGTTGAGGGCCTGTTGCGCGAACCAGAAGAGAAGAGGGAGGGGAGGAAAAAAAGGGGCACCACGTGAGTAAGAGGAGGGGGGGAAAGGGGGCACCGACTTCGGGTAGAATTTGGGTTAGGTTAGTTTTAGTTTTTTTCCACCAAATTATAACAATAATAATAATAATAACAATAATAATAATAATAATACAATTAATAACATTAGTATTACCAATAATAATAATAATAATGTAATGAATAACAATGCTAATACAAGTAATAATAATAGTAGTACTAATAATATAGAGAATAATAACAACAATAACATAATATTATTATTATTAACATTTTTTTAAACATAATCTAATTAATTATAAAATTCTGGAAACCAGGTATCTGTGTGCTCATCCCACGACTTGAAAAACACGCATGAAAATTGTGCGCCTCAACGCAGTCTTCTTGGGCACCCGCACAAGCGCCTGGGGAGATTGTGCGGCTACCGCCTACCGCGCGGTGACCGCACACAGGTTCAAAACCTGCTAAAAATAATAATAATAATAATAATAATAATAATAATAATAATAATAATAGATGAAAAAAAATTAATCCATGATCTTTCCCGGACCTTGGCGCGAGGACTCAGAGCCAAGAATTAAATAAATAAAAAATGAAATAATGGTCGGGGTGTGACAATTCTACCCACCAAAAACACTTTCTTCCCCCAGAAAGTCACCCAATCATGCAATAAACAAAGCTCGAATCAATGCCTGGTTGAAAAGAAAAGGTTCCACAGTACAAGAGAATGGGAGAACACGAAAAGGTTCTCCCCACCACAAGATCTAAACTAGTGCGTAAATTTAACACTCAAACACACCACCCCGGGAGGGGGTGACGTGGGAACTCCCAACAAACCCAAACTAACCTTTACAGCATGAGCGAAACAACACCTCATCCAAAACTTCAACAAAGACCAAAAACCCCGAAAACTGGAGAGAAACCTATGAGAATAACATAACCCACAAAGTAAACTCGAGAATTACCACAAAATTCAATCCTTCCATATGCACCTACATCTCCAAACGAACACAGTCAAATTGAGACTAACCCATACAAGGTTCAAACACACTTTTAAATAAAAATGTATGACTCAAAGAATCATAATTTAGACAAACCAGACTATTTGGATTAAAAACGAACACGTCCATCCCAACATCACGATGAACCAATGGACTTATAAAAATGTCAATATTTTAACAATGGAAGAATGAGAATGGAAGGAATTTAAATGTTTCGTTGGCGACACGGAACACCCAAAACCGAACTGAGGATCCACACCACCGATAACTCTTGACTGCGTGTGAGCTTCACCCCAAGACCTGTGGTTGGGTTTCTGATGGTTGAAGCATCTCCTCCCTCATAGTCAGGCAATAGAATATTCTGGTCATAGTGTCTTTCTCAGGTGATGCTTCCTGCAAAGCTTCTCTAAATGATCCAGACACCTGCAATGATGGCACGTCTTCGGAGTGGTGTGACATGATGGCTTGTATACCCTAAACGTCCATATTGACAGTACACCATTACACAGTCCAAAAAAATTGGAAATTAGAGCCACTGTAGAGAACTCTTTAAAAACAAATTCACCTGACACACTCTACTCGTCAGATGGGGGACCTTCACGAGCAACCAGATACAGTGGATTGCCAACCATTTGCGCTCCGGAGACCAACTCAACTAAGAAAACATCCTGCACCAACTTCTCAAAAGTGATGCTCTCAAAAATGTAGGACCCACTCCTTGATCTATATAAGAAGACCCCTAATGAAGGGAGAAGTCTTCATCCAGTCCTATGACACTACCCCCAGAAAAAGAGACATAAGATCCTTGAAATGGTCAATATACGCTTTCACCGTCTGTTGGCCTTGTTGAATATGCACAAGCTCTTCCATTTTTTATCCTTCATTTGTTCAGGTATAAACCATCGGAAGAAGATGGATTTGAATACATCCCACGTCATCCCAACTTTCATTGACGGTGGGGAGAGCAACTACCACACATCCAAAGATGGACCTTCAAACAGTCCCAAAACAACACGTACTCTGATAGCTTTGGGAGTTCCCAACATCCTAAAAGTACACTCGACCTCTTCAAACCACATAACTACCTATAACGGACCTCAATCAACGTTATGTACAGACAATGTCCGAGAAAGACCAAAAAATTGGGCATGATTCATCAGAAACCTTGATGACCTTTCTGGGCGACATTTTCTATACAACATATAAACCATAGAGCCAAAACTGATATCAAGCCGAAACAACATCAAATAAAATGCCATCATCCAAAACAACCATCTCAAAATAAACAAGAAAATACAAACACAACACAAAATTTCCTCTTCCAAAATCCCCTTTTCATTTTTGATTTCAAAACCTCTTTCCTTAAAGGAAACTTTCCAAATACCAAACCCACATTTCAAACCAAATTCAATTTCAAAAATTCATTTCCCTTTTTAAAATCACTTTAGAAAAACAAGGTCAAGTATTTAATTCCAAGTGCACACCCCCATAATCCCATGAACTATTGTACATGTCTTCATCTGCTTCCATCCATACACAACAACATGCATTTCCCATGCATTTCTTCACATGTGAAAACGTTCATAAGGAGTACCTGAGGTTGCACTCAAACCATATCTCTACTGGTTCCAATCAAACACCGGATTTTTTTTAGACCAAGATCTTTCAGTTTTAAAACAAATTCATTTCACAAATTTAATGCCCTTTAAAAGAAATTATTCTCATTTGAAAAACCTTTTTTTTATTTTAAAAAGTTTACTTACAACTACAAGAACCAAGACAACCCAAAACTTGCATCAAATTACCGAAGTGAGGGACTAGTAGTCATGCTTTACCTGGAGATATGGTAGTGGGCCATGCCACAAGAAAGCGCCAACAACTAGGAGGAACTTAAATCATGTACTCAGACTCCACATGGGTCACTACTCCATGTAAATTCACAAAGTAACATAGGTTTTCCTCCATTGTCATCCCTTAATCCATAATAAATCAGAATAAGATAAGAACTCAATTCCCAGACTACCCTTAGAAACTTGAGGTTCGGAATGGGCGAGGGTTCATGATGCCCTTCCCATACCTACCTCTCGAGTCCCGACAGCCCAAATCTCCATCTACCGGACATCCCATATAACAAGGGAGACTCTGATACCATTTTGTCACGATCCAACCCGGGTCAACCTTGAACCGGTCACCCGAGTAGGCCCGCGACATGGCTCGAGGGGCGTTCCCGATCCCCACGAGTAGGCAACTAATTCCGGGCATCAAAAATAAACAAGAGGGAACGATTTCGCCCAGTAAAAATAAATAAAGCAATGGAAAAGTAGAACAACACAATGTAAATAAATGACACTTAAATGAAAGAATTATCAGCAAATCCAACTATCCAGACCACGACCAAAACCCCTCGCGACTCTGAGAGTCGCTCACCGGTCTACAACCAACTCTCGCCCACGGCGAGCAAGCTTGAGTCAAACCTGCAACAGAAACTAAAAACAGGAAAACACTATAGGAGTGAGTATTAAAGCTCAGTAGGTGTGCCCAACAAACTATTCCCAATGCACTACCTTTAAATAAAGAAATTTACTAATTCCTGGTTTGAACTAAGTTATACAGAATATGGGTTTTCACACACACACTTCCATTTCTAAGACAAGTAACAGTCCATTGCCCTTTGTAATTTAAAACAAGTTTAATGTTTGAAATGAAGAGGTTTATTTAATTTTAAAACATTTCAGTGAGAAATTTAGAAATTTCAAATTTTAGTTGCTAGTCAAAGGGAAAACCACACACAACACACCACACACACTAAGGGAAATGGAAAATAAGTGTCACATAGGGGTCAGTAACCGAACTAGACCTCTCAATCATCCGCCACATAAAAATAAACACTAAAGAAAACATGGGTCAAACCTAGGAGGTCGTGATCAATCCAGAACATACCATACATTTGACTCATACTAAATGCAAGCCCTAACTCGATGATGTCATAACGCCCTAACGCTCAGCGTAGCCCTACATGGCCTAACAGAGGGGCCCAATCCCCATAGCATCAATAACTCGGTATTCCCCTTCTATGGGGCCACTAGACAGTGTGTAATCAAAACGAGTGAGGCAATCATTCTCAGAATATTCACTCACTATTCCAGGTTCCCATGTCAACACAAGAAATAAAAATGGGTGTGTCCACAATGAAAATATATCAGTCACAATGCACAAACATCCCATACATATCATGAAATCAACTCACACCAAATATCACCCCTGAGTGGGTTTTCCAAAATAATTTATTTTATTAAAGTGCCAAACGGGCCTTCACCAATTTTAAAGAAAAACCTCCTTTGTCGAGTAAACCCAAAACGTTTTTTCAGAAGAAATAATTTATCTTTAAAACTAGAACTACATTTTACATTCTGTGGATTATGTTTAAAGTCCAAATGAGAATTCCTTCAATATTGGGTGTCTGCTCTTCAAGAAAATGTTTCAAGTGTCATGTATAAAATAAACTTCTCTTTTCACACCAAATAATCATTTTAAAATTAATTATATTATATCATTTATCATTAATTAAAATTAATAAAATATCAAACAATTAATAAATTCATCATTTAAAGGCGAGTACAGTGGGGGACCTACCTCAGCTCGAAGTCCAAACACAAAGGTGTGACATGCCTCGCACAGGCGTACAAGCAAGCGCAAGCTGATGACAACAAGATCGCGGGGCTACCTTGCGATTGCACTGCAATAAACGCATAAAATTAAAATAACACAAATACAAACTTAAAACAATCCAAAAAAGAAAACAACACGAAGGAAATACCTCAACACGTTTTCAAAACACAAATCACACCATCAACATTATTTATTAGGCCACTTTAAAATCCGCAAAGTGTTATCAAAACCACACGACACCAAGCCAATGACCCATTTCAAGAAAACACTTAAGAGTGGAAAACTAGAAAAAAGTGCACGTCATGATGAAATATACATTTAATGTGTGTGCGCCTAAACACATTTTCAAAACCATACTCGAAGACTCAAAATTATTTAATAAACCATTTAAAAATTTACGAAACAATTTTGAAAAGCGTACTATGACTTTAAACACACAAAACCAACTTAAACCCCTTAAAAGAACTTTTATGAACAAATTCACATCAATGCATTTCTAAAACAAAATTCTCAACCCTGGTATATTTTAATAAACCAACCACGTGATTTAATAAAGCACTATTTGATGGCACAAAGTAGATTTCATCAAAAACGGACCATAATACAAAAGAACATACCACATCAAAAATTAAACACATAACAAACTCTAAAAAAATATATTTTTGCAGAACAAAAAAATCATTTAATAAATTAGTTAGACAATTAATAGAACATTCTCATGGTGTGCAACAAAGTTTTACCACAAAACTACACTCAAATAAGCAAAGCAACTCAAAAAATGCTAAAAACAAACTTTGTAGCAAAAAAATAATTTAAATAAAATGATAATTTAATTGAAAGCAAAAATTAATTCATAAAAAAATTCTAATAGGTGGAATCTCCTGCCTCAAATGTGGGTGGACCACCCAAAAATGGTGCGAAACCTCGTTCGCATCGCGACCGCACCTACGGGAAGCCAAAACCACCATACACAATGAAAATTTTACCAACTAAAACCAGATTAACCCCTGAACAACAAACCCTAAAAATATTTAACATCTAAAACAACAAAAAACTACCATGGGGGGGGGGTTGTGGATCGGCTGTCTGAAGGGAATGACGAGGTAGCATCGGCGAGACAGTTGGTTGGAGGTCGGGTTGTGCGAGGCCGGATCCGGTGTGGCTGGTTGGTGCGAGGTCGGAGCAGGCAAGGGGGTGGGAGGTGACGGCCTGGACAAGGGGGAGCGGTTGGCTTGTGAATGGGGATTGGGAACAGGGTTTCAACGGCCAGATGGAGCAGGGGCAGTGGGAGGCCGAGCAGGTAGGAGGGGATGGTAGAAGCAAGGAAGCAAGGCGGAGGCCAGGGAGGGGTTAGCGCATGCGACGTCCGGGATCTGGAGGTGAGGCCCGCTGGGAGTCCTGGAGGGAAATGTGGGGAGCGGCGTGAGGGGGGGACAAGGTCGGTAGGTGGCTTCCAGGCGATAGGATGGATGAGGGCTTGTTGCGAAAACCAGAAGCGAAGAGGGAGGTGAGGAAAAAAAGGGGTGCCACACAGGTCGGAGAAGGGGGGGAAAGGGGGCGTCAGCTTAGGGTAGAATTATGGTTAGGTTAGTTTTAGTTTTTTTCACCTTATTATAACAATCATAATAATAATAATAATATTATTATTATTAAAAATAATAACATTAGTATTACCAAAAATAATAATAAAAATAATAATGTAAAGATTAATAATGCTAATAAAAGTAATAATAATGATAGTAATAATAATATAAAGAATAATAATAATAAAATAATAATAACAATAACATAATATTATTATTATTAACAATTTTTTTAAACATAAACCAATTAATTATCAAATTCTGAAAACCGGGTACCCGTGCGCTCATCGCACGACTTAAAAAAATGTGCATGCAAATTGCGCGCCTCAACACAGTCTGCTTGGGAACCCGCACAAGCGCCTAGGGTGATCGTTCGGCTACTGCCTACCATGCTATGACCACGTACATGCTCAAAACCTTCTAAAATAATAATTATTATTATTATAATAATAATAGACGACAAAAATATTAATCCAGGATCTATCCAGGACCTTGGCGCGAGAACCCAGAGCCAAGAATTAAATAAATAAAAAATGAAATAAAGGTCGGGGTGTGACATAACCCTCTGGGAATTACCCACAACATATCCCCTCTAGTTCTACCTATAAAGAAGAAGTAACTCTCTGGGTGGCACACACATTCTCACCCCTCTGGTTTAGCTATTGTATAGACTCTCTAGGGAAGCACTCACCGTCAATTCCCCCTATAGTCTCGTATCGTACTAAAGGCGCTCTGTGGAAGCACTCAACGTCAATTCCCCCTATGGACCATGTCGATGAACTAAAGACACTCTGGGGAAGCACTCAATGTCAATTCCCCATGTGGTCTCGCATCGTATAATTATAAAGACACTCTGGAGAAGACCTCAACGTCAATTCTCCACATGGTATGTACACCAGGTTCTCACGACCCTATGTAAGTAAATGAAGCATGGAATCACATAACGGCCAAATTAAACCTCAAGAACTTCTTGGCTATCAGTCTACAACATAACAGCACGTCAGAACAAAAGTCACTCCATTATACAATACTAGGCATGGGAAAAGGAAACAACATCCAAATAGGAAAAACATGCATGGGAAATACATACAAAGCACAACAAATTACCCTATTCACAAACAATAACCTCTAATTAGGCATACAATCAAAGAAGGCAAACAAAATGGGAAAAATAGTAAACATGAAATACCCCTCACAAGGTTATTGGTGGAATTCGAACATAATACTCAACGAATTTCTACAGAAAGGCACAAACCACCACCTTGGGGTTAGGAGATCAAAATACTTGAACCTTGAAGCTTGAATCTCCTTAGAACGTTGTAGATCTATGAAAACACATAAAACGTTCAACCCGCAATAACTTAGAAAAATGAGGAATTGGAAAATGATTCTCTAAAAGAAGGAATATCTTACCGTTGCGATTCCAATGCAACTGAAGGAGTTCTATTCAGAGGACGGACGGAGGATCGGGGGCTCCTCGAAGATCCGTGGATTCTCGGCGCTCTTGGATGAACGAAACCTAAAAGAAGTGGTTTCTGTCAGTCAGACGCGACCCCAGTGCGTTTAATAAAAAACAAAATACACGGTGTGTAATTTTAGAGTACACGGTGTGTACTCTATTTTTCCATACTCTACTTTAGGTGGCCTCCACATCACCCCACACGATCGTGTGTGTGGCCATGACACGGACAGCACACAGCCTCCTGTGGCAACGACGTACACGGCGTGTACTCATAAAGTACATGGAGTGTACTTTAAAAATTTCCAGAAACTCCTCTTTTCTCAAAAACTCCAGAGAAAGGAAAAACATACCTGAAAAGAAGGTCTGGGTTCTTAAAAACTTCCCCCTTAAAGAAATTTGTCCTAGAATTCCCCTAGCACAACGTAGAAGAAGAAACCCCGAACAGCTCTAGCCACTGAGCTCGTACATCGGCTTCCCTCTCCCAAGTCTCGTCATGTACTCGCTCGTGATACCATAGCACCTGTACCAAAGGAACAGTCCGACCACAGAGAACCTTCATATTGTGATCGACAATCCGGATAGAATGTTCCTTGAAAGATGCATCCACCTCCAACTCGACTTCCTCATGTTGGAAAGCATGAGATGGGTCTGAAAAGTAACTTCAGAGCTGAGAAACGAGGAAGAAATCATGCATAGCTCGGTACCTATGAGGTAACTGCAACCGATAGGAAACTATCCCAACTCTCTCCAACACCTCAAACGGCCCGACGTACCTCGGTGAAAGCTTTCCATGACTCCTAATCCTCTTATGTCCCAACCATGGTGTGATACATAGGAAAACCTGATCCCCAACCTCGAACTCCAGAGGTCGTCTTCGTTGATCAGCATAAGACTTATGATGAGACTATGCAATATTCATCCTCTTCTAAGTCAACTCTATATGCTATGTGGTCTCTTGAACAAGACAAGGTCCCAGAAAAGATGCCTCTCCTACCTCCAGCCATCATAAGGGTGAACGACATGGCCTACCGTACAAATCCTCATAAGGTTCCATCTGAATAGTCTCTTGAAAAATATTATTTCAAGAAAACTCCACAAGAGTAATATGTTTCTCCCATGATCCTCCAAAATCCAGAATGCATGCTCGGAAAATATACTCAAGCGCCTGAATCGTACGCTCGGACTGGCCATCTGTCTGAGGATGATAACTTGTACTCAAAAGTACCTATGTGCCCAAAGCCTTTTAAATCCCCTGATATACCGGAGAAGTAAAACATACATCCCTGTCTGAAAAAATTGAGTGTGGAACCCCATGCAGATGTACAATCTCTCGAATGTACAACACCCCCATCTCATCGATGCTGAAGGTCTCCAAAATCGACAAGAAGTGTGAAACCTTCAAGAGTCTATCAATGACAACCCAAACTGCGTCATTCCCTCGAGGAGACCTCAGAAAACTAGTCACGAAGTCCATCGCGATGCCGTTCCACTTCCACTCGGGAATGGGTAACTACTGAAAAAGCCCTACTGGTCGCTGATGCTCTATTTTCACTTGCTGACAAGTGGAACACCTCATGATCAAACCCGAAACATCCCTTTTCATACCTAGTCACCAATACTGACGGTGTAGATAACGATACATCTGGATGACGCCAGGATGAACTGCCCTAATTATGGAATTAAAGTCCCTCATCATCTCCTCGGGTATATCTACTAGCACCCATACATGTCCCTAGAATCGAAGGATCACATCCTCGCCTATGGTCCACCCAGGAATAGGTTCCTCGCATGACACGCTTTCTTGTAGGACTAGGACTTCAGAATCTGATAGCTTCCTCATTCGTACTCAATCAAGAAGGGTGGAGGTAACAGCTATGGAAGATAGAAAAGTCAGCCCCTGTATGCCGTGCACCTGTAAATGCATCTCAGAGAACATAGCTATAAGCTTCCACTCACTGTTGGCCTCCCTAATTTCTTGTATCTGATTTCTCCTTCTCAACACATCAGCCACTACGTTGCCTTTCCCCGGCGTATAGGCATGCTCAAAGTCAAAAGACTGAAGGTACTCAACCCACCTTCGCTGTCTCAAATTCAGATCATGTTGAGTGAAGATGTACTTGAGACTCTTTTGGTCAGTGAAAACCACAAAGTTATCTCCCGGAAGATAATTTCTCCAACATCGTAAGGCATGAACAACACCAGCCAACTCTAGATCGTGCATCAGGTAATTCCTCTAATGTGGTCTCAACTGCTGAGACCCGTACACAACAACTCCATCTCCCTGCAAAAGCACAACTCCAATCCTGATACCTGATGCATCAGAGTAAATTGTATAACTCTTTCTCGGCTCTGGAAAGACTAGTATCGGTGCTGAAGTCAACCTCCCTTTCATCTCCTGAAAGGCTGACTCACAATAATTTGACCATAAGAACTTCACCACCTTCTTAGTCAAACCGATCAGTGGTGCTTCTAAGCATGAAAAGTCATGTTTGAAATGTCTGTAGTATCCATCCAACCCTAGAAAACTCCATAACTCAAAGACGTTCTTCGGTTTCTCCCATGAAACTACATCTCTCACTTTCTCTGGGTCTACAGATACTTTTTCCCCATTGATGGATGATTTGATGCAGGTCCTCCAATAGCAGTATCCTCCCACCTTCTCAAGGGAATGAGGACCTAAGGCTGTAGATTCATGGCTCGAATCCATGCTGAAAATATTTGAGCATATGGAGATACCTCCATAGAGTAGAGTCAAGATCGCTACCTATATACTACAAGATTCCACTAAGAGATGGTGGGATGTGATCTCACAGGTAGGTCATTAGTAGGTTATGGATTGGGAGGAGTTCTAGTGAATCTTTTATGACTACATCTACTTGGAGAACCTGAGGGCCGACCGAGCCCAGAGGTTTATGAGCCTAGAGCAGGGTACCCTATCGGTTATGGATTACTCCTCTCGTTTCACCGAGCTTCAGTGTTTCACACCCTTCCTAGGAGGAGATGGGATATTCCTGGCAAGGAATTTTGAGGATGGCCTCAGACCGGACATCTACTCTTAGGTGAATATCTTTAGGTTGACTTCCATCACTTCCAGGGTCAACCAGGCACTAATCTCGAAGCAGAATCTGAGGGAATCTGGAAGTAGTGGTCCGCCACTAGAGGCGCCCCGTACCCGGTTGGTCAAATGGCCTCAAGCGCATTTCCCTGAATGCCAAAGGCTGCTGACTAGAAGCAAGGCCCTTGGGTGTGATAATGGGAAAACTATTCCCTCATTTGAAGATTACACAGAGGAAATGAATAGCACACAATAGTAGAAGTAGTAAATATCCAAAAATAGTAAACAGTGAAAGAATGATAAAGAAACAACTAGAGCATAATATATATAAATGATCCATGATACATATATATCTAGGAAATCATCCAAACAAGTCACAATGCTGAATACAATACTAAACCAAAGTACAAAAGGAAATCAGATGAGAAACTCCTCATAATCACAAGCCTCGGCTAGGTCCTATGCTCTCTAGCTCCAATGAAATCAAGTACCTAAAGTCTAAGGGTGCTTGCCCTTGTCTATACCTATATCAATATAATCTTTTTGGGCCAAAAATAATGGCCCAAACAGTGTATGATACTAAATCCTAGTAGGAAACCACCAGAACATTTGTGCCTAACAATCAGTGAGTATAAGGCAGGTAAAAGTACAGAAATCAGTAAACAAGGAAGCATTAAGTAGTAAAAAATCGATAGTTTAAGTGTTCAAAACACCACACAGAATGCAACAACAAAATAGATAACACAAAAGGTAACCCTCTGGGAAGTACCCACAGCCTATCCCCTCTAGTTCTACCTATCAAGAATAAGAAACCTTCTAGGCAGTACACACAACCTCATCCCTCTGGTTTAGCTAAAGTATAGACTCTACAGGGAAGCAGTCACCACGAATTCCCCCTATAGTCTCATATCGTACTAAAGGCATTATGGGGAATCACTCAACGTCAATTCCCCATGTGTCACGTGTCGAGGAACTACAAACACTCTAGGAAAGCACTCAACGTCAATTACCCATGTTTTCTCACATCGTATAATTATAAAGACACTCTGGAGAAGCCCTCAACGTCAATTCTACCTATGGTCTGTACACCAAGTTCTCAAAGCCCTGTGTAAGTCAATCCAGCATAGCATCATGTAACAGCCAAAGAAAACCTCAAGAACTACTTGGCTAGCAGTCTATAACATAATAGCATTTCAGAACAAAATTCACTCCATCCTAAAATACTAGGCATGGTAAAAGGAAACAGCATCCAAACAGGACCAACATGGATGGTAAATACATCCAAATCACAAAAAATTACCCTATTCATAAACAATAACCTCTACTCACGCATACAAGCAATGAAAGCAAACAACAGAGGAAAAATAGTAAACACGCAATACCCTGCTCAAGGGTATTGGTGGAATTCGCAGATAATACTCAAAGACATTCTACAGAAAGTCACAAACCACCTACCTCGTGGTTAGGAGATCAATATACTTGAACCTCAAAGCTTGAATCTCCTTAGAACATCGTAGATCTAAAAAAATTCATAAAACGTTCAACCCATGATAACTTGTAAAAGAGGAGGAATTGGAAAATTATTCTCTAGAAGAAGGAAGAGCTTACCGTTGTGATTCCAACGCAACTGATGGTGTTTGATTTGGAGGAAAGACGGAGGATTGGGGGCTCATCGAAGATCCGCGGATTCTTGGTGCTCTTGGACGAACACAACCTAAAAGAAGTGGTTTCTATCTGTCAGACGCGACCCCGGTGCGTTTAATGAAAAAAACAAAATACACGGCGTATACTTTTGGAGTACACAGCGTGCACTCGCTTTTTCTATACTCCTCTTTACGCAGCCTCCACATCACCCCACACGATAGTGTGTGTGGTCCTGACACGGCCATCACATGGCCTCCTGCGACAATGAAGTACACAACGTGTACTCATAAAGGACATGGTGTGTACTTCAAAAATTTCCAGAAACTCCTATTTTCTCAAAAACTCCAGAAAAAGGAAAAGCATACCTGAAAAAAAAGGTCCAGGTTCGTGAAAAAATAAATCATCATAATAAGTTTAACTTCATGTATACATGTTCATAAAATATTCATGAAATTATTTTTATACAACTAATAATTATATTTTATGAAAAATATATTAAAACATTTAACTAATATTTAATTTAATAATTTCAACTAAAATATAAGAAATATGATTTTAGGAAAATTATTTTAAACTAATGGTGGATTTAAATACATGGTAGTAGATTGATCTACCATTGGTAAGTGATATTTTGATCTATTTGTGGTGTCCAATGGTGGATTGATCCACCATTGACATCCAACGATTGATTAATCTAACATTGATTTCCAATAGTGGATTGATCTACTATTGATGTCCAATAATGTATTGATCAGCCATTTATTTACAATGCTGAATTGATTCATAGTTGGTATAATAATTATTTACCGATGTAAAAATAGAAAAAGATATCATGTTGAGTCAAGAAAACATCTCAGCCTTTGCAATGATATCATTCTATGAAGAAAGATGTTATAACACCTCTATAAATTGGTATATATCAGTTGAGTTACGTAAAATAGTATATAATAGTGGTTTGAAGGATATCTACTAGTGGATATCCAATGGTAGGCAGATCAGTTGTTGGGCGATGAGATCTACCGTTGAAGGACACACATAAAACCAACTTTAATGGAGATTCTACACTAAAAAATGAGTTATTGTTTTCTTGATCTATTGGTGAAGATAAATATACCATTGGAGGATATTTATTTTTATATATGAAGATCTACTTGTGTATTTTCAATATTGACCATTGAAATAATCTTCCAAGGACCAAGCAGAAAATTAAAAAACTACAATTTAATGTATTGTACCAACATGATGAAGGATATATAGGTTAAATAATAGTTTATAAAACCATTTAAGGATATAAGAAGAACTAATTAAAGATATCTACTAGTATAATGTGACCTACTGGTGTAATAAGATCTACTATTGGTCAAATAGTAGATTATACCATTGGGGTTCATACCACTACAACCATTGTACAAGGAGGAGCTTGGCATCATGTGACTATTGAACTATCAACTTAATATGAAAACCTGAGTGATGACATATCCATGTCATGAAATAATAATTTCACTAAAATGGAAAACAATACTATAAAGTGATATAGGGGAGAGACAAAATGAAAAAGGTGACCAAATTTGAAAAGGAGAATCATGAGAAATCAAACGAGGAAAGTGAGTTCAAAAGTATGATCGGACATTTGAAAAAGATGTGATCTGGTGGTTGAACACATTTAAATATTTTAAGAGTGCATGAATAGTAAATATAGATCACACATCCCACATTAGATATATTTTTGTTTGGTCCTACAATATTACATACAATTTTCACCATTCCCTTTTCAAGGTGCCAACGGGGGAACAACACCCTCACCCCACTCATATATACACAGGCCATGGCCCAGCGGGCTACTCTCCCATTCCATGGGATCTTTGGCAATTCTTTATTGGTATTAGACATGGGATCAGTATCTTTAGGCCTAAAAATGTCCTAGATCTCCCATTCCTCTAGTCAGGATACATATGGTAGGTCCCCCCATGGGGTTGACCCCTTGGGTCCCCTAAGAGTGGTGGGTGCTAGCCTTGGTGGCTAACACAGGATGTCCCAGATTTTTAATAAAGGTAAAAAAATAAATATATAATATTAATAAACATTAATTAAATTCAAAAATTAAATAATAATTAAACAATTAACATCATTAAAAAAAATCCATAATCACTTAACATGTCAAATTTTAAAAGGTACATATGTAAAAAATGATTGTTTTTTATAAAAAATATAAATTTAAAAAAAATGTGATGAGATGATAATTTTTCAAAATAAATAAAACTATTAATGTATTGAAACTAATTTCAAATACTAATATAGAAAATTACAAGGTAATAATATCAAGGATTATTTCATGGATATATAGAAATTAAAGTCATATCTATAGAAGTTTAAGACATAGGTAACCCAATAACTGTTCTTTCCATTATCTAGATTATATCAAATATGTGCATCAAGGGGGAGTGTTGGTGGATGAGTAAGCTCATAGAAATGTGGACTAAAATATTTATAAACTTGAAATTTCTGATTTGTTTTCTAATTTTTGAAGGGTAATTTATTACTTGATAATTCCATTTTATAAAGCCTCGTATTTGAGAAATAAATATGTTATAAACATGATGTCACATGCATGGTTGTTCATGGATAGCATAGACTATGTTTGTTGTATCTATTTTGTTTTCTACACTGGGTTAGCCCACATAGACTTATATTAGACCAACTAAAGTATATTTTCTTTGTGAATAATGTGGTACCATCCTTATTTCATAAAAATGTGAAGTTATTTTCATATTCCATAAATGACTAAAGATACCCCATACATTAATCCTTTGAATTTATTTTCAATAAGGAGGATAAGGTAGATTGAATTTAGGGAAATGGTATTGAAAATAAATCAAAAGGGGGAGGTTCAAAAATCCATGTGAATAGTTGATGAGAATGGTTTTATTTTTTTCAATATATAATAATGAATAAAAATTCAATGTATGATGAAGTCCTCTAGGATTAGTGATTAATAATGTAAATAGAAAGTTGGAAACAGTATAATAAAGTTAGTAGTGATTCATAGAGAATTGTTATAGATTCCTTATATATCATTCAATAACACAATTCTCCATGCTAGATGTGGTGATGTTTTGATAATTTTTATGGATTCATTAGTTGTCATTAGGTAAGACAATTCTCCGTGATTTTTGATGATTCTTGTAGAATTGTTATCGATTCATATAATGTAATTGAATTTCATTCTTAGATAATTCTCCTCGTGATTGTGATATTTATTTTTGATTATATTAATGTTAAATACATGTGTTAGGGAGGATACATTTTTTGCTATAATGTTTGGAGAATAAGGATTGTAATAAGACCATGTAATATCATTTATTTCATGGGTATGGTAATAATTCCATGATGAAATATATTTTGAGTGTCATATATATTAATATAATTATATATTTATATGCTGAATTTTAAGATCATTCAAAACATCATTCTGTATAATGGTGAAATTGGAGAAATGAGCTCTAGAATTCATAAGAAGAAATTGGATTCTATTGAGTTTAAAGGATTTTTAATTTATAATTTCATTATAAAATTAATGATAGATGGGTTTATATGAAGACCATTAAAATGATAATTTTCATTAAGTGAAGAAGAAGAGTTTAATTATGAAATCCATGATAATATATATATATATATATATATCATGAATTTTATTTGAAGAATCTTGTAATATTTGGTTTGTAGTTTGATTGAGAATATTATTATTGGAATATTTATGTTGGACTTTAACAAAAAAAATTTGGAAAAACCTATAATCCCCCCATGGGATTTCACTCAACCACTCATTGGGGGGTCCAAGGGTCAACCCCTGTTGTAGAGCCTACACATGGAGGCAGCTCGATGGAAGGGGAAAGCCAGTGTATAAGGACTACTGAGAGTGTGCGCCCAGAGGCATGAACATGGATTGGCCCATGTACAAAACCCGAAATAGAGGCCAACTTTGTTGGTTGACCGAAACCTGTTGTGTGTACATAGTGTTAAGTGGGTGCTACTTCCCCATGACAAGATCTAAAGAAAATAGACATTTATTAGTTGATAAGTTGTTTCCTAGACATATCGAAGAACCAATGTGGGATAGTGTGGGTGATTTTATTGTTCCTAAATCCTTAAAAAGGAATATAGAACAAGTGCAACATGATTTTTTGGTTATTTTCCATATAATATCCTGCACAATGATTATTTTAAATATGTCGATCGTCAACAACCAATTTCACTTAAGGATTGTCCTTATGAGTTCAAAATTTCCATCCCTTGATGATCACTATTTCAGACATATCTCATTATCATTCTAAGGTAGATTCTTCTAGACAAAGGGACCAAGAACCAACATTAAAGTAATGTTTTCTTTCCATGAAAATTATATTTTATGAAATATCCACTAATTGAATGAATATAATGACAAATATATTGTTTTTGATAGATTTTATTCATGAAATTGTCTTCTCATACATGAGAGAATAAGAAAACTAAAATGATTGGGAGGGTATGATTTGAAACATCATAATAAAAGGAAACCTGCAATCTATGGGTTTTGAATATCAGTATCGACCTTCAATATTACTCAATGATAAGGTTCCTTAACATTGGTATAAATATCATAGTTTTCAAGGTATCCTTGATAAGTAATTACAAGACACATAAAGGCATTACATGATCATGGGAATAGATCACATAAATGGATGATTATTCCATCACCTCTTGAAAATGCTGAAAGATTGGATATTCAACACATAATGTGATTATTCTAGAGTTTTAATGATACTTGAATCAGTTATTTTATCATATCAAATGTAGTGATCCTTTCCTATATAAACCAATGTTTGTTTGAAGATAATATATTCTGAAACATTGAGATACGTTTGATTGAGAGAGGTGATCTTGTTTTCCCCTAGAATACACCGCAATGAAACAATAGTTTCCTGAAGAGAAGATTTTTGAGGCACTAAGCCTTCACGAAGAATAAGATATGTCTACACCAATTTTGACTTCTTTCTAAAAACACTTGAATTATTTATAATGGCCTTTTTATGCAATGAATCTTGGATAGCTCATACACTATTATAAAAGAAGAAAAATATTTACAAAAACAGTTTCCACTTTCATGAAGAGGAAGAAGGTGCATGCACTTGAGAGAAGACACTGTTAGTGTGCTTAGGGAATATAGATCCCATGATGATCACCCTGAATAGAGAAAAAATAAGATATCTTATTCATTTTTCATGATCAATAACCCATTTGGGTTTTTCATGAGACATACAGTTCATACAACACATTAAACCCATACATGCTTACATGTATATGTGTGACAAGAACCATGCACCATGCATTTAACGTATATACATGAAGAGTTCCCAATGATTTTTTTAGTCCTAGAAATTCATTGATAAAATGAAAATATACTTGATCAATTGAGAAAAAAATTTATCCATTGGATTAAAATTCATCCAATGTAGAAGAAACATCTTATTCTAGGATATTATCTTGGAAGAACCGGTGCTGATTGTATAAACAAAACAATTGAAGAATATTTGTGCCAATATAAATAACACCTATCACTCCAAAAGATCAAAAACTACCTATATAAACATTCTGTGTTAATCATAGGTGTTTTTCATCGTTGTAATATACAATGATAAGAGAATCTGTAAAGTAGCAAAAGGTTGATCATAGAAAGGATTGGGTCTTAGTACCGAACCTTGTAAAAATATTTGTGATCTACTATTCCTTTATTATATTCATTTCATGTGTATACTATTATAGAGATGAAACAATAGATTAAATCCTCTTAACCATTGTAGAGGTTCTAGGGTTAGATGGGATAATTGAAAAGAAATTAAAACATGATAAAAGTTGGGTGCAATGATTCACCCGCTCTCTTAGTGTCCCTTCATGATCCATATGAGATCTACATTATTCCTGCATAATATCATGTACAATTAATTTTTCATTATTTTCCCTATATGCATGATATCATATCACACAACCAACCAGGTCCTTCCCTGGATCTCACCATATTTCATTGAACTGTTTCACCATGCGAGACCACCATGAAATGTATCTTCCATTAAGTCAATGCACATACACTTGTCCATGATCAGGCAGGAAGCACTCCCCACAATCTACAAGAAAGTGTCCCCCATGTTAGGACCCCTCTAACCCTTTTTTTATACTGACAGGATAAACAATACCTAAACCATTTTC